>QANY01013280.1:817154-1037969 GCA_003255025.1 Datisca glomerata | reverse complement strand
TTCATGATATGATGCATAAAGAAATCGAAGTGTACGTCGATGATATGATTGCCAAATCACGTCAATGAGAAGATCATACGGCCACTCTACGAAAACTATTTAGACTATTGAGAAAATTTCAGTTAATGCTTAACCCGACGAAATGTACATTCGCAACGTCTTCGGGGAAACTACTTGGTTTTGTCGTGAGCAAGGAAGGAATAAAAGTTGACCCTGATAAGGTTCGAGCCATCATTGATATGCCACCACCTCAAACTCAAAAGGAAGTTAGAGGTTTCTTGGGGAGATTAAATTACATAGCCCGTTTCATCTCACAGCTAACTGCAACTTGTGAACCTATCTTTAAACTTCTCTGTAAAAGTGATACAGAAGGATGGAATGATGATTGTCAAATTGCTTTTGAGAAGATCAAGCAATACTTGCAAAATCCACCCATACTTGTTCCTCCAACTCTAGGGCGTCCACTCATTTTGTATCTGACAGTGACAGAAAAATCCATGGGTTGCGTACTTGGTCAGCATGACGCTTCTGGAAGGAAAGAACAAGCAATATACTATTTAAGCAAAATTTTCACAAATTATGAGGCTAATTATTCGATGTTGGAGAAAACGTGTTGTGCATTGGCCTGGGTTGCTCATCAACTTAGACAATACATGTTATACCACACCACTTGGTTAATTTCAAAGATGGACCCTATCAAGTATATCTTTGAAAAACCATCACTTTCTGGATGAATTGCTAGATGGCAAATGTTACTCACGGAATATGATATTGTCTATGTCACGAGGAAGTCAATAAAAGGAAGCGTACTTGCTGATTATCTGGCAGATCAACTAATGCAAGATTATGAGCCTATGAAGTTTGATTTTCCTGATGAGAGCGTTTCAGTCATATTCAAAAATGAAGAAGAATCTGCAGACCCAGAATTGTGGACAATGTTATTTGATGGTGCATCTAATGATGTAGGACATGGAATTGGGGCAATCGTCATATCACCTAAAGGAAATTTTTTTTCATTCACGGCAAAACTATGCTTTGACTGTACAAATAATGTGGCAGAATATGAGGCATGTTCCATGGGAATTCAAGCAGCTTGTGATATGAAGATAAAGAAGCTTCAAGTGTACGGAGATTCGCTATTGGTGATACGACAACTGAACGGAGAATGGGAAGCTAGAGACTCTAAGCTAATACCTTATAAAAAACATGTCATCAATTTAAGTCGATCTTTTGAAGTGATCTCATTTGACCATACACCCAGAGAGAATAATCAAATCGCAGATGCACTGGCAACTCTAGCGTCCATGTTTGCTGTAGGCTTTAAGGAAGAAGTTCAACCCATAAAAGTTGAGAGGCGAGATTTTCCTGCTCACTGTATGAGCATTGAAGAAGAGCCAGACACAAGACCTTGGTATTACGACATCAAACAGTATATAAAGAATGGAGAATATCCATCCAAGGCTTCTGAAAATAATAAACGCACTATTAGGAGATTGTCCATGGGTTTCTTCTTGAATGGTGAAATACTCTAAAAAAGAAACCATGATATGGTGCTCTTAAGATGTGTTGATGCAAGGGAAGCGAATCAAATCATAGAGGAGGTTCATGAAGGAATTTGTGGAGTTCATGCTAATGGATATATGATGGCCAAACAAATCTTGAGAGCAGGATATTATTGGTTAACTCTAGAATCTGACTACATCAAGTACGCTGGGAGATGTCATAAATGTCAAATTTATGCGGATAAAATTCACTTACCCGCATCCCCTGTACATGTAATGACCGCGCCTTGGCCGTTCTCTATGTGGGGCATAGATGTCATTGGTCCCATCACACCCAAAGCATCTAACGGGCATCGCTTCATTTTGGTATCTATAGATTATTTTACCAAATGGTTAGAGGCAAGTTCTTATTCAAGTGCAACCAGAAGTGCGGTTGTTAAGTTTATTAAAAAGGAGATAATTTGTCGATATGATCTACCTGGAAGGATCATCACAGATAATGGTACAAATTTAAATAACAAGATGATGAAAGAATTATGTGAGCAATTCAAAATTAAGCATCATAATTCGTCTCCTTATCGTCCGAAAATGAACGGAGCAGTGGAAGCAGCCAATAAGAACATAAAAAGGATCATAGAGAAGATGACGGAGGTTTATAAAGATTGGCATGAGATGCTCCCATTTGCACTGCATGGGTACCGCACATCAGTCAGAACATCAACTGGGGCAACGCCATTCTCTTTGGTATATGGCATGGAAGCAGTCCTTCCAATTGAGGTGGAAATTCCTTCCCTCAGAGTCTTAATGGAGGCGAAATTAGAAGAAGCAGAGTGGGTACAAACACGACATGAGCAATTAAATTTCATCGAGGAAAAAAGATTGACGGCATTATGTAGAGGGCAATTATATCAAAGAAAAATGATGCACGCATATGATAAAAAATTGTGTCCCCGATGTTTCAGAGAAGGAGACTTGGTGTTAAAAAAGATACTCCCATATCAAAAGGATCACCGAGGGAAGTGGACCCCAAATTATGAGGGACCTTTCATTGTCAAGAAGGCTTTCTCGGGAGGAGCTCTCATGCTAACAAGCATGGATGAAGATGATTTACCGCACACGGTTAATTCTGATGCAGTCAAGAAGTACTTCGTTTGACCCTCTAAGTATGGGAAACTGAAATTAAAAAAAAATGCTAAAGCTGTCTCGAATACTGGAGAAATTCTTCTCACATTTTTTCTTCTATTTTCTTTTTCCAAACCATCGTTTGTAAACACTGTTCATCATCAATGAAGAGCCTTTCTTTTCTTCTTTCTTTCCCAGTTGACAAATACATATACTTCATCTTCTCTTTATTTCCATTATTTCTTATCCCTCTCAGTTCTAAGATATCATTAATTACTCTTGAAATAACTCAGAAGAATAAACTTGGTCAGTTGAAAGCTAATTAAAAAAAATTGGAACTAAGAAAGGTGACCTGATTGTAAAGTAAAACCTAAAAAGTCATCACGACGAAGGTCAATATGCGCATGACAAAGGCTAAAGTGAAATTGGAGGATTACCCAATTAGAAGTACAGAAGAGAAGCAAATAGATTATTTACCACTGACATGGAGCTAAATACTGGAGCATAAAGTAATAAATATGGATGTATCATTTTCCTAAAAATATGCTCGATACTTCATTGTAAGTCCATGATCCTAGGTCAAGTGTTTGTTCTAAAAGGTGTTGGATATGTTTAAAAATCATCATATAATTTTTTTATAAAGGTCCACAATCATGCATAGCATGCACGCATTCAAAATCACTACTTTACATTTATGTTCAAGAATTACAATTCATAGACATACACCACATTAGTTGTTTGAAAAATTCAGGTGTATGAATCACTTAATGATATTCTTTCAAAATTCACACATGACCTTCCAACATTTAAAGCATCCATTAGTCTAGCTTTTGTTGTCATGAGACTTGCATAAGTCAACTTCAACATCAATTAATATGGCTAAATCGAACCCGAATCGAGTCGAGTTCAAAGCCCGGTGTCAACGTCGGGTCCATTTCCTTTTCAATTAATGTGGTTAAATCGAACCCGAATTGAGTCGAGGTCGAAGCCCAGTGTCAGCGCCTGGTCCATTTCCTTTTCAATTAATGTGGTTAAATCGAACCCGATTTCGTCGCGGTCGAAACCCGGTGTCAGCGCCTGGTCCATTTCAAATATCTCAGTTAAATCGAACCCGAATTGAGTCGAGGTCGAAGCCCGGTGTCAGATCCTGGTCCATTTCCTTTTCAATTAATGTGCTTAAATCGAACCCGAATTGAGTCGAGGTCGAAGCCTGCATCCACCCAGTTTCATTTTCCTTTTCAGATATATTCGGTTAAATCGTCGGTTAAATCGAACCCGACCTCGTCGCGGTCGAAGCCCGGTGTCAGCGCCTGGTCCATTTCAAATATCAATTAAATCGAACCCGCATTGAGCGAAGTCGAAGCCTGTGTCTATACAGGTCCATTTCGCTCCATCTCATAGAGCCTTATTTAGTCGAGGTTCCTATTCCCTATTTCATATATTATTGTACCGATCAAAATACTTATCTATGCCTTTGTACACGTTCTGAGATCAGAAGCGTGCTCAAAGGGGGGCAGCTGTAGATACCGTATTTTATCCGGCCTAATACATGAAATATACATGTTTTATATTTTGGTTTGTTTTAATAATCCAAGACTATGTGTATAATTTGAAAACTAATCCAATACTAAAATAAGAAAAGTGGTCCAAAGACTAAAAAGTAAAAATTGAAAAAAAAGGACTAAAAAATAAAAATTGAAAAAAAGACTAAAAGTAAAAAAGGCAAACCCTAATTTTGCCTATAAATAGGAATGAAGTCTTCACTTAAGGGGAGGTCTTTTGGGGAGTAAAAAAAAGGGGGGAAGTCATTTTTTAGAGTGAGAAAGAGAGGGGTTGGAAAGAGAGGTGATTTTAGAGAGAGGAAGAGGTTCTACACTTCTATTATCTTCATCTTCTTCCATTTCTTCTTCTCAAGGTAGCTTAATTGTTTGGTACATTTGTTCATAATATATTTTGTTCATCTCTCTTCTTCATATGAATGTAGTTGATATCTTTTGTATTTTTTATACATAAGTGGATTGTTCATTCTTTATCATTTCTCCTCATTTAAATCTTAACATTTTAATTTCATGCTTTGATGATTTCTTTACAAGTTGGATATTGAGATGTCTTTGTCATCAACTTAATCAATGAGGATGATGATAAAGTTTTGAGGGGTGAAAAAATTAACCAAATGTGAATCAACCCTTTTAATGGGTTGAAAGTGTACATTTGATGCAAAGATCCCCTAGGATAATTTTCTCACACATAACAATGCATAAAATAGAGAGTAAAACCTCTATACAAGATTATGCAAATATCTAAGTTGTGAAATTTTCAATTTTCCTACAAAGTCTTTTCTTTTTTTAAAATATTATGTTCATCATTTTGTGACACTTGTTTGGACTAATTATCATCCATGATCATTCCCTTTGCTATTTGATTAGCAATGACTAATGAGGGAAGGAAAGAAAAATGACAATTAGTGGACTAAGTAGTAAAAAAAAAGACATATTTATGTTAAAAAAATATATTGTTTATTTTTCATCATTTTTTTATTTATTTAATAATATTATTATTATTATTATTATATTATATTATAATATATAATATTATAAAAAAAACATATATGGGATGCAACAGAGGAACTTTCCTCTGTTGCACCATATATATATTTATAATTTTTTTTAATTTTTTTTCATTTATTACATAATATAGTCTTTTACTTTATTCTTGCATTTTTATAATCTCAACATTTCATGTTTTCTATAATTTGACATCCTATAGTTTATCTCTATTCTTTTACTTCCATTTTATTGTAATTATTAACATTAATTTCCTTTACATGTTTATTTATTTAGCATTTTTGCATCGCCATGCTTATAATGCGATTCTTGCATTATTCCCTTACTATCATAATTAATGTTTATGTATGCGTGGATTATAATTTTAATAATTAAATTTAGATTTTGTTACTTCTATTATTTAATTTTCACTAAAAAAGGCCGACGATGGATTTTGAGATTTTTGGGATACCAAACTTCTCGAACTACTGAGATGAGGAGTCATTCTTGGGATACCGAGAATAGCTCTAATGATGCTTTGATTTAAAATGGATATGAGAATACAAAAAAAAGTAATTTTTTTTAATGGTCTTTGAGCCACCCATTAAAAGTAACTTATTTTGTTCATTTCTATGATACACCTCAAATGGGACATTAAAAAATAAATCTCTTTAACCTTTGCATTAAAATAAAAAAATGGATAGCATTTGATCAAATTTGGTAACCATTTTACAATGGGTGATGTGGGGTGCTAATACCTTCCCCACACACAAACGACTCCCGAACCAACTTTGAGTTTTCGTAGACCAAAAAATTTTCATCTTAAAATTGGGTGATCAATCACACCCTAAAATGATTGGTGGCGACTCTAAATTTCTTTTTCCTAATCACTATGTACGTGACCTTGCTAAGAGTTGTAGAATGAACCCCATTACGTGGGTGGTGGAGTTGCCTGAGCTGTAAATCGTGTTCCCTAATTTTGGTTGAAGAGACGATGAGAGGAGGAAGGGAAAAGAGAGAACAACTCCTGATTTCTTCAAACAAGGAAGTGAGAGAAAAAATGAAGGAGGTGATGCTTTGGTAACCGGTTGAGCTGGTTGTAAAGAAAAAAGGGAGAATAAATTAACTGCTAGGATTGTCCTGGTCAGATCCAACGGGCAGGATAGATTCCAGCATCAATGCTAGGACAAATGTTTCCAACATTGGATAGGGACCCTTAACCTAAAAGTAGAATTTAAAGGTTGAAAAAATTATATCTATATGTATACCTACTCCGGGTAAAATTATTCTAACCAAACTTCTATTTTACCTTTACTTTCATGGATATTGTCCACTGTTTATACATAAATAGACTAAAGAGGGAGAAATACTTTTAGACAAAAATAAATTCATGAAATTCTTTGATTATCTTTTATAAATATTAAGATTAGATATTATCGATTTTGAATTAAATTATGACTAAATAATTGTATAACTTGAATTCAATCACGATAAATGTATGAAATAAAAATAAGAAATATGAAATATAAAAATGAATTAAAGGTAAAAAAGTTAGTTAAAATATACAATTAAAAAGAATAGAGTGAGAACATAAAGAAAAAGAAAATGTGTTTCTAGAGAGAGAAAGTCTCACATCTCTTAAGAGACTTTACACATTAACCCTAACCTGCTAGTCAAGTACTAAACCTTATCTTCTACGAGCCAGGCCCTTAAATCTGGGAAGCTCAGGGTTGGGCTTCACCTTTTTTGTTTCTTTGGTGTGGTTTTAGGTGGCATTTGACTGTAAAAGCTCCCTTAACTTCCTCTCTAAAGGTGAGACTTTGAGAGCTTCAGGTTTTCAGCACTCATCAAAGATATCAGCCATGGAGCAAAATTTAATTCATGAGCTTGGCCGTCTGCTCTAATTTATGTCATGAGCTTGGTCGTTGGTTCTCTTATAAGGCTGTTCATTGCATATCCAAGTCATGGATATGAGATACTTCTTCACGGACGAGCCAAGATTCTTCTCCGTCAACCATGACATCTTCAACTTTGCTTCTGAATCTCACGGTCACCTAAGGTCCGGACACTCTATCGACAATGCCAACATCGATTCGATTGATTTTCCAGATCTAAGTATAGTTAAACGTACCGATAGCCGTAACTGAACTAGAAAGGGTTGTTATCTCCCAGATTCAACCACTGCCAAGGTCTTTCGGTGATGTCACTCACTTAGGTTGTTGTGTGCTATCGATCATTTTGTTTAGTGCTTCGTTCTCGGGTTGTCATGCATTTGTGCAGTTAGGAAAACTTGTGTTGTTCGTTGTGTGCAGTTAGGATAACTTATCTTGTGATACACCTCGATATATCGTTTAAGGTGATTAGCTAGATGGTGGATTGAGTACTTTTGAATGGTTAGGTTGTTTGTGTTGTGTTTTGACTAGTGGCAGTTTTCTTTGTTCTGGTTGTTTTCGTGTGATTTCCTTTGGTGTGATATAAGTGTTGTATCTATATCTCGGTATATTATTTAATTTAGTTGCCATATTTGCTCATTGGGTTTCAATGTAGTGTGCTTATATGGTTTACCTAGTTCTGAGTTTTAGCACTATAATGCGTGTAGTATACCTGAGGTACGGCTCTTGTATAAGTGTATTTTTTTAATGTATTTAGCTTTTAACCAACCAAAAAAAGAAGAATAGTGTTTGAAAGAGCTATATATTTTTGAATAAAATATAATATATTTTTATGAAGTATACAAACAACAATGTTTTATTTTGTACATATGTTTGGAATTTTGTACCTTTAGGAATACTAAATTAATATAATTTTATTTGTTTAGTTTCTAGCATGTAATTTAACTAGGAATAATCATATTAGAAAAGTTTGCTTCCACGAATTATATATTGATCAATATATAACATATTTGTTAAAAAAATGTTCAAACTATGTATAACGCTCGTTCAAGTTATCCATACATACACTAAGGTCCTGGTAATCTTACACTTGACGCTACATGATTGACACAATTATCGTAATTATTAAATCTTTCCTACTCATTAAATATCTTATGTATAGTGTATTTATAGCCATGTTAGAAATATGTTGGTGACCACGGAACATAAATATAAAATAAGTTATGTTTAAGTGATAAACTAATGTGGTGATTATTTATAAGTTAGTATTTTATTTCTCATTAAAATAATTTTAAAAAATGAATTTATAAATAATTAATTAATCACTTAATCACTTAAAATTTGATTAATTATTTAATTAAGAATTAAAACCATGACAAACTAAAAAATAGTGTAAAACACAATAAAAGCAATACTATTATGATCACGCAATGCATACAATCGATGTTAGCTCCGTTTGTCAATTTAGTGGAATTAATTGTCGGTTTGGTGGGTAATTCTAGTATACAGAGGATGTACAATACAAGAAGTTTATTTATCTTTAAATCATTTTATGTGAGATTCATTTTAAATAATCTAAATGTAAATAAACGCCAAGTACTAATAAAAATCAGAAAATTTTTACTGACATACTTTGTAGTTTATTTAAATGACACTCCACTAGAACTACGACCAATCAACAAGCACACTTTAGATTCCTCCATTGAAACTTATTTATGAAAGAAGTAAGAATCACCATAAATAAAATAAAAATTAAGAAATTAAGACTAAGAAAAATGTAGGGGGTGTTCACGGGTGGCATTCTGAATTCTTAAGAAATTTCAGGGGAAGTAATTTTGAAATGACGGAGGAAGCAGATATGAAATTTCACCTTCAACCTCCAGATGTGGGGTGGCTGACGAGGGTGGTTCGCGGACAGAGAGAGAGGCTGGCAGTTCGCGTGGTGGCTCACGGAGGTGGGAGTCGCGGGGTGGCTGGTCGTGGGTGGCTCACGGGATGGCAGATCGGGGGTGGCGGGTCGCAGGTGGAAGTTTGTGCTTTGATGTGGGTGGAGGAAGGAGAAGCTCATTTGGGGAGAAGTCACGCGGTAGGTGAAGTCACGGGTTAGGGCTTTCAAATGAGGATGACAGATTGAGAGTGTTTTCGTAATTTTATGTTATTCATTGAGGGGTATTATTGCCTTTTACTATTACTTTTAATAAAAAATCTAATAAAAAATCTAATAAAAGATATGTGAGTGTCTTTGTTCAAAAATCTTAAAAGATGTCAATATTATTTTTAAATTTAAAGAGAGTATGAGTGTCATTTAAAAAATATTAGAAAGGATGTTAAAAATTTTCCCTCAATCTTATGAAATGTATCCATGAACTTTCCAGGTCGTGCATTACACCTCAAGGGAGTTGTTTTTAACTCTTTTATTTCGAATTTATAAAACAAAGAAGACGGAATTTATAGCAGCAGCCATGAAATGCGTGGGTGACCCGTATGGGCCATGAGCAGTTGTCGGCACCAGCCAAGCACATTAATATCATCTGACAAACTATTTTTCTATACTAACAATTTTTTAAATCAAACTACTATATTATACAAATAAGGCGAGTGATGCAATATCTAATGTTTCAGTGACCAATTAACCAATAATTTTGTGGAGAAAATCGTGTGCGATCTTAGTTGGTTGAACCTTAGATTGGTTTTTTAAAGATAACGAATTCAAGTTGATTCTTAACCACTAAAAAATTTATAGGTCGTTAACTTCAAAATCTGTAAAATTTAATGGGATGTAAAGTTGCATACTCAATTTATCCAAAAATAACAAGTAATAATTAATCAGATAATTCAATCTATATCAGTGTAATATTAATTAGTAGGACAGGAAAAGTGATCTACAAGTCAAAAGGCGCGCAATACAACACCGACTCGACCTTCAAGATAGCCCCATTTATTTAAATCATGACTAATCCCTTATGTATAGTCAATTTTGCCTCCTTTATCATTTTTTTTGTTCTTTTTTCCCTTTGTTCTAAAACATTGGAAAAAGTCCACTTATTTCACATCTCTCTCTGTCCCAAATTTCCGTGTATTGACTTTATCGTTTTGAACAACTAATGTTAGGTTTCTTCCCCCTCATGAGTTTAAAAGCTATCCATATAATATCCTCTCCATACTCAAACTTCAATGTCCAATAATATACATCTTTGCTTCACCTTCTTCTAATGTTTTAGATCACACATCTCTCTTTCATTCAAGTGATTGTGAGAATCAGAAATGGAGGAAATTGATATCCCGTCTCATTTTCTCTGTCCAATATCCCTCCAACTCATGAGAGATCCAGTTATTGTGTCAACCGGCATCACTTACGATCGAGAAAACATTGAAAGATGGTTATTCTTGTCCAAAAACTACACATGTCCTGTAACGAAACAAACCTTGTTGGAAACAGATCTAATCCCAAACCACACTCTTCGTCGACTAATCCAATCTTGGTGTATCCTCAACGCTTCTCATGGCATCGAAAGAATCCCGACTCCCAAACCATTACTTAACAAAACCCAAATCATTAAAATTCTCGACAACACGCGAAAATCTCCTCAACATCTCCGAAAACTCCGATCCATGGTTCTAGAGAGCGAAAGAAATAGAACCTTCATAGAAGCTTCTGGTGCTTTAGAAGTCTTAGCTTCAATGATGAGACATTACGATGATACCAACATAACCGAAAGAGCTATCGAGGTTATCTATAATCTCAAATCCTCGGCACAAAATCTCAAAAACCTTGTAACCAAACACCCAGATTTCATTGATTTTTTATTGTTAGCCTTAAAGCACGGAAGTTACCAGTCAAGAGCTCACACAACAATAGTGTTAAAGTCAATCTATGATGTGGCGGATCCGATCCTATTAATTAGTGCCAATCGTGAGCTTTTTGCTGAAGTAGTACGTGTACTACACGACCAGATATCGCAACAAGCATCCAAAGCTGCACTGAAGCTTCTAGTCGAGCTATGTCCATGGGGAAGAAACCGAATTAAAGCCGTGGAAGGCAGTGCAGTATTTGTCTTGATAGAGCTTCTTCTTGACACCTCTGAAAGGCGCACATGTGAGTTAGCACTCATGGTATTAGATCAGTTATGTGGCTGTGCGGAAGGGAGGGCAAAGATGTTGGAGCACGGTGGAGGGGTGGCAATTGTGTCGAAGAAAATATTGAGGATATCACACGAGGCGAGTGACCGGGCAGTGAGGATATTATGTTCGATATGCCGGTTTTCAGCGACGGCGAGAGTGGTGCAGGAGATGGTGGAGGTAGGGGTGGTGAGTAAGTTGTGTTTAGTGCTTCAAGTTGGGTGTGCATTGAAGACAAAGGAGAGAGCTAGAGATGTTCTTAAGTTGCATTCTAGTGTTTGGAAGAATTCTCCATGTGTTCCTCATCATTTGTTGGCTTCTTATCCACATTCTTGAGAAATATTTTTTTTTTCTTTTTTCCTTTCTTGAAAGAAATGTAGATAATTTGAAAATTAGGGTTGGATTGGAACAGATGAGGCTTTTGCAAATGTATTTTGAATTTTTAATTAGGGAATATAGGATTAGATATTAAAGCTCTATTTTGGAAAAATTATTCAATTATATATTTTTACATCAAATGTTCTTTAATATGAAACCAATTATCTACATGAAGAGTTAAGCAGATGGTTAAATCTCACTTTCATATTCATAAATCCAGATTACAGTATCATAGATTCTCATAAGATTTGTAACTTTGAGATAAAAACAGTTGGATCCGATTATTGGAACCAATATATATCCTTCTTGGATGATTTTGTTTGTTGGTTTTGGAATGTTGTCCCCTAATTGCATGTTGCCTTGTCTCACATTGTAAGGCTTTATTCCTTTTGTGCTTGTTAAAAAGACCAATACCTCAAAAATTATATATAGTGAGATTTCGCCATTAAAATTAGATTAATCCCAAGTTTGCACGAACATAATCCTCTCTCATCTTGATATAAGTTTTAAGGAGGATAATTGATTAAGCTTGGAAACAAGGTATCACAGTTTGGTTGCATTTTATTAGTATTCCAGTTGGCTTGTTTGTTTCTGTCACATATGTAGTTCGTTTTGTGCTTCATAACTCGGCTATTGTGACGTGTCGTATAGTTCAGCCCGTGTTTGATATATCGTGTGGTCTGCTGCCATCCATTGTAATCCAAGAGAGCGTGTTGATATTGTCTACATCGCTTGACTCCATCCTCTTCTATGCTGGTTAATTAGAGGCTCTAGAACATTTAACTTTAACACCTAAGTAAAACTAAGGTAAATGATTGGTTGAACTTTTCGAGTGTTGGTAATAATCTTTGACTATGATCTCTCATTGCAGATTAACATTATACAAGGAAAACAAAGATTATATCGTGCAATCATGCTAAAATTAAATAACCATATAATATAAAAAACCTTTAGGCTGGTGTGTGGTTTATTTAGATGGAATGTGTCATGTCAATACAATTGGAGCGTCCCTATAAAATATCAATTCTTATATTTAATTGAGAATCGGTGTTGCTAGAAAAAATTGATACATCAATCTTCTTTCCTTTATGTTTTTCATATCATTATCATTTCATTCAGTATTTGTAGTTCGCACTCATTCATTCTCTTTATATATCATCTCTCCTCCCTCTTATACTTCATTTTCCCCTTTTTCCCGTTTAGTATATTCATTCTTACATTCATTTTATCTGAACACCATCAAAAGATTTAGTGTTTTTTATATTTATATTACGTTTAAAAGTTACATAATATCCCAAGAAACAAAACAAAAATAAAAGACAATTAAAAATTAAAATAGAAAACTAGAAAAATCTATGGACCTCATTACATTATACGGATTACGTTGAAATTTAACCTCTAATGTTACAAAGACATTTATTAAACTCAGAATCGACTACATTGCATAAAGTTATAGAGTATATCTCAGACTGTATGTTAAACTTTATCCACTATCACAAAAATGATGATATTTGATCGGAAAAACAGTGAGAATTACGCTCTTGTCATATGAAATAAACAACTGTCGAAAAGATTATCTTAAAAAACTTTGAATTTGGTGCATTGTTCAAGTCAAATAGACTTCGATTCAAACCTGTGTGATCTATTCGTTGGAGCTCATTTCCTTTTACTTTTCGCAAATATCATTGCTAAATCTATAGCCTACTTTCTTTTCTTTGTTTTTTAATAGAGAAATGTAACTGATGAATCTCATTTAAAAAAAGATCATCCAGAAAAGGGACACAATAAAGAGACCTAGCTCCTGGTTCTGTTATAATCAAAACACTTTTTTAAATCATAATTAAAACACTTTTACAGGAATAGAAAATATTGTCCAAGTTTTTCTTGTGAGCTTTATTTTTTCTAATTAGGAACATTATTTTCTTTCAAACATTGTTATCATATATTTTCATCCTAAAAAAAATTAGGACAAATTTAGTAAATAAAATTCCAGCGGCTTAATTATTTCTTTTTTGTCATACAATTTTAAGAAAGTTAACTTTCTCGATTTGGTTAATTTTTTTAGAAAGGTTTTGATCAACTATTGCCCCTATTAAATACTAACTGCAACTATGGCCTACAGAAATTCACGTAAAAATAGTGATTTTTTTACTTAATTATATTTTTATTAAACTTTTGAAAACATTATATTTTTGTCAAATTTATTTAAATTTCTTGATTTTTATAATTTATATATCATAAATTCCCTTCATCATATATTTATCATTAATAGGAAACTCCAATAAATATGGAATTCAAATCTCATAAATTATAAATTTAAAAAATCATATCTACTAAGTAATTTCTTAATTAATGTAATTTAATTTTAATGTAATGCACCGACATACCGTGGCTCCCTCTTCTTCCACCACAAACAACGCCTCTCATGTTAACCCTTCTTCAATTTTTGTTTCTCCCGAGCCATCCTCACACTCACTCATTTTTAATCTTTCCAATATTTGCAACCTCATCTCCATTAGAATTGATTCCAATAACTTCATCCTCTGGAAATATCATATCACAACTATCTGAAAAGGCTCATTCAGTCTTTGGCCACATTGATGGTTCAACCGAGTGCCCTCCAAGATTCCTCAATAACAGTAATAGAGATCCCACAACAGACAAGAAACTCAAGTTCAAGGAGTGGGTTGCTCAAGACCAATCCCTCGTGACATTGATCAATGCCACTCTATACCCTATGGCATTGTCAAATATTGTGGGGGTATCAAACTTCCAAGGAAGTATGTGAATCAATAGAAATGAGATTCTCTTCACTGTCTCAAACCAATATACTACAACTTAAGTCTGACTTGCAGTTCATCACCAAGAAGCCCTAAAAAACATAGATGTCTACATACAGAGGATCAAGGAGGTAAAAATAAGCTTTCAACTGTTTCAGTGAATCTTGATTATGAGGATTTGTTAATCTACACTATCAATGGGCTACCAAGTTACTGCAATACCATAAGCACCTCAATATGAACCAGGGTTGAGCCTTTGTCCTTGGAGGAACTTCATGTGCTTCTAAAGCTAAAGAACAATTTCTTGAGTCTTAGTAGAAGAATCAAGAAAGCTTATTCCAATCAACAATTCTTCTTGCCCCATACTTTAACACAGGTAATAATAGAGGAAGATGGTTGAGATAATTCAGAGATTACAATAAAGGGAGATTTAACTCAGGGAGAGGTGGTGGAAGGACTTAGAATTGGAATAATTCTCAGCTACCTTCAATCTTGGGTGCACCACCTTCTCAGCCTTACAAAGTAGCCACAAACACCACACCAGATGCTTAATTTAACTTACAGCACAAAAAGATTCAATGCCAGGTATGCAATAAGATGAGGCATAGTGTTGTAGACTGCTTTCACAGAATGAACTTCTCCTATCAAAGAAAAAGTCCCTCCTCTAATCTCACAGCCATGACAACCATGTCTCAATCACCTCAACTCTCTGACTCTCAGGTTTGGTTATCAAACACATGGTGTAATACATACCTCACACCAGACTTAAATAATATGCTTTCTTCCTTAGAATATCATGGAGATGATAGTGTGGATATTGGCAATGGCCAGTCCTTGCCTATCTCATACTTAGGTTCAAACACTCTCTCTATTAGTTCTAACAATTTTTCTTTATCTCAAATTTTGTGTGTGCCTAATCTTGCTTCCAACTTACTTTCTGTTAACAAATTCTACATTGATAATGATTGTCTGTTTGTCTTCGATGCTAATTTCTTCCTTATATAGGACAAGGCCACATGAAAAATTTTACACCAGGGACCTAATGTGAATGGGTTATATCCTATGTTGGATCGAGTTTTAAAAATTTGAAAAAAAATCAAATTTCTCTTCTTCCTCTATAGGTTCGGCGGCAACAAGGGAGGATAATGAGAGAGAAACTATTTTCTGCTCTGCTTAAACACACACTATACTTAGGGTTAAAGATGCAACCATATTGCAATCTCTTATATTATAAAATGCAAAAAATCTCTTTCTTGCACTGCTTTCTGTGAATTTTACATCTCCCCTAGACTTGATGGTGTGTTCAAATTGATCAATTCAAATTGATAAATTAAATTGATCTCTATCAATTAATTAATTAATTTCTTTTATTTATTAATTATCTAATAATTAAAAAAATAACAAATTAATTAATTTGAACATTAATTTTTCCTCTTCACTACTTTAGTGATGACACTCATCACATATGAGTTTAGGAAGTATAAATTAGTCTAAAATACGTTTTTGGTCCAACTTATGTTGTTTCTCATTCATGTCCTTATTAGCTCATCTTAAACAGAATGCACCCGCATGAATAAAATTATCGGATTCAAATACTCAGCTAATTTATCTACATAAATTCCTGACCTATTTAATCTCGACATAGTACGACTCTACTATGGGTTTGATGCTGAATCAACTCTCGATTCATGTGCGCTACATTTTCTGTTGGTGCAAATAACCAATTTTATTTCGCACTCCACATAATATTTTACTATGTTACCCTTCGTCAATATTAGCAACAAGAACGAGATTTAAAATTATCATTTTATCCATCTTGTTATTATTTCATTCACTCCTTTATTGACTGTGAATAATAATGACATTACAGTGAATTATCTCGGACGGTTCACTATGTCTTATTCAATGATTCATTTCATCGAGTACTTGATGAGTTTTATTTATTCACGCACAATCAACAAAGTGTAAGATGATATTGTTACATTTTTCAATCTCGCTACGAATTCCATATATGTGAATCACGTAACTCCAACATAATTAAATCACAATCCCAACAGTCAATGTATTGTCTAACAATTCAAACTCACTAGTTTGACGTATCAAAGACCACAAGTACCTAAGTCAAGTTTCGTATTCATCTCAGGATTAAGGTAATCATGAAAATACCCTTAAGGTGTAACAATTAGATTTAGAGCTAGATAAATGGCTTTGCTCCAAACTAATTTATTACGGGTCTATTCAACATGTTTGATAACATGTCTAGGTCAACAGTTAGAATCTTCACTCTCATGTCTCAAGACCGTCATCCTTTGGTTCAACCTAACACTCGTAATCAGACTCAATTACCTAGTCGATTCTTAGACTGCGAATAATATTCTGAATTATTTTAAAAGAGTTTATGTGGAAACCCCTCTGTCTCTACTCTTCTTATGTTGACAATTGATCAATGACTTAAGTAAATTATCAACCCACTTTAATTAAAGAAAAATTTTCATTGATTCATAAAATTCAGTAATACATAAATGTCAGAAAATAACTAAATACTCATAACTAGTTATTACACTCTACTTTATGGACACAATTACAATAATCTCCCACTTGGACTAAAGTAGGTATGTACAATCTCGTATCCTCATTCCCTCTAGAAGACCATCAAAGACTTTAATTCTTAAAGTCTTCCTAAATGGATCTGTCAGATTGTTGACCGTCGATATGTGTGTTATTACAACATCTCCACGTTGAAAAACTTCTCTAATGAGGTGTTACTTTCACTCTATGTGTTAAGATTTTTTGTGGCTCTTCGGTTCCTTCGAGTTTGCTACAGCCTTAATATTATCACAATAAAGTGTCATATTTTGTCAGCTTCTGGAATGACTTCTAGAGTCTTTAGGAACTTTCTAATCCATATAGCCTCCTTTGCAGCTTCACAAGCTCCATATACTCAGATTCCATAGTAAAATTAGCAATGCAAGATTGATTAATACTTCTCCATACTACTGCTCCATCATTCAGGATGAACATTGATCCTGAAGTGGATCTCCTAGAATCCTTGTCTGCTTGAAAATTAAAGTCAGTACCTAAATACACAAGCATGTAGTTCCTCATTCTCCTAAGATACTTGAGGGTATGCTTGACGACATTTCAAAGCTTGAGTCTAGGATTAGATTAGAAATGACTTACCACCCCCACGACATAGTAAATATCTGGCCTAGTGTAAAGCATCGCACATATGAGACTTCCTATGGTTGAGGCATAGGAAATCTTTCTCATGTTTTCCTATTCTTGAGGAGTCTTAGCAGACTGCTCCTTAGAGAGGTTGACTCCATGAAAACTGGTTGGATATCCCTTCTTGTAGTCTTGCATACTGAAGCGATCCATCACCTTATCAATATAAGATACTTGAGACAGTGTCAATCGTCTGTTATTTCTATCTCAAAAGATCTGAATACCTAAAACAAATGCAACAAGATCCTTCATATCAAATTGCTTTGCAAGTCAAACATTGACATTAGACAACTTTCCTACATCATTTCCAATAAGTAAAATATCATCCACGTAGAAGACCAGAAAAACCACCTTCCCTTCATGTATCAACTTTTACACATAGGGTTCATCCACTAACTGTTCAAAACTAAAGTTCTTGACATTTTCATCAAATTTGATATTCCACGATCAGGACGCTTACTTAAATCCATAAATAGACTTCAGCAGTTCACAAACCTTGCTTTCTTGGCCTTTTCTCCATGAACCCATCTATTTGAGTCATTAAAATGCGCTCTTCAAGATTGCCATTTAGAAAAGACAGTCTTGACGTCCATCTACTAGATTTCATAATCGAAGGCAGCAGCAATTGATAGAAGGATTTGGATGGACTTAAGCACGGCTACCAGCAAGAATGTATCCTCATGGTCAATACCTTCCTTTTGGGTATAGCCCTTGGCTACTAGCCCATCCGGACCTCTCTTTTCTTATAAATCAATTTACATCCTACAGGTTTTACCCCTTCAAAAGGATCTACAAGTTTCCAAACTCCGTTCGAGTACACCGATTGTATCTTAATGTTTATGACTTCTTGCCATAGGTTTGCTTCAAGACCAGCCATGGCATGCGAATAGGTAACAGGTTCATCATGATCACTGTCTGAGACTGGTGTTAAGGCATCTTCATAAGACATGTACCTGTCAGGTTGTCTCACAACCCTCTCACAACGTCGAAGTTTTATAGGCTCTGGCTCATACTCTAGTTCTTCCATTATTGAATCAGGAATAGTTCCTGATAGAGGAGTTGGTGTCCTCCTACTCAATAATTCTTCTAGCACAAGTGTATTTCTCAAATTCACACTTCTTATATAGTCACCTTCAAGAAAACGTGCATTCATGTTTACGAATATTTTCTTGTCGGTTGGACTATAAAAGATGTACCCGTTCATTCCCTTGGAATATTTACAAACATGTATATTTCTGTCGATTGGCCAACTTGCCCGTCTTTAGTCTCAACACGTGTGTCAGGCATCCTCATATCCTAAGATGACTTATGGATGACTTTCGTCCACTCCATCTTTCATATGGTGTACTAGACATCGTGTTTTACCGAACTTGGTTCAGAATATCTCACGTTGTCTCCAAGGCATGTCCCTAGAACGAATCTGAGAGGGATAAGTAACTCATGATGGATCTAATCATATCCATGAAAAAAGTTTGATTCTTTCTCTCTGACAAACCATTCTCTTCTAGAGTGTAAGGCGCTGTAAGCTGAGAAAGAATACTTTCTTCCTTAAGAAAGTCTTTGAACTCTCATAGTAAGTACTCTCCACCACAATCAGATCATATTGTTTTGATTTGTTTCTCTATTTGCTTCTCAACTATAGCCTTGTACTCTTTAAACTTTTAGATGGTTTTAGACTTTTGGCATTTGATAAACATGTCCAAAACATGAGTAGTCATCTGTAAAAGTTACAAAATAATTATAACCTCCTCTTACTTGGATATTCAATGGCCCACATACATCACTATGTATGAGTTCGGGGCATTGAGTGGCTCTATCACCCTTCACTGAAAATGGTCATTTGGTCATTTTACCTTCTATGCAGGATTCGCATGTGGATAATGATCACACACTTAAAGTTTACAATGGACCATCATTTGCAAGTTTTTTAATATTATCTAGGCTAATGTGACCAAGACACAAGTGCCACAAGTAGGTTAGAGAGATTGAGTCAGCTTCAACCTTTTACCATCCCTTTATAAATCAGTCTTTACTTCACAGTCACATATCATTGAAACTATTGGTTTTACATAGAATAAGTTATTTATCAACCGTGAAGTAGTAATTAATATTAATACCATAGAAAATCCTTACTCAATTAAACTAGCCACTGAAATGAGATTTTTCCAAAAACTAAGATATAATAATCATCACGTAAAACTAAATAACTATTATCAAATGACAATTTAATAGTTTCAACTGATACAGCCGAAACTAGTGCTTCATTCCCCCAATGGAAGATGCACTCGTCAGAGATACCTCCTTAAGATAGTTCTGGCAGTTATGTTCCAATGGCCAGTGACTCCTCAATGATGACACTTGTCTTTCGAGTTGACCACTTTTGCAGTGCCCTTGACTATTACAGCTTTTGAGTTATGCTTCTTAGCTTTCTTTGGATCTCTCTTATGTTTTTTTTTGGCGCCAGAGGTGGAAGTCTTGCTTTCAGAAAATTTTGCCTCTCAACTCTTCCTCTTGCCCTTCAGAAATAGGATTTCAGCAGCTTGCAATTCCTTCCTAAGCTCCGCAAGCGAGCACCTCAACTTATTCATCGAATAATTAAGTTTAAAAATCTCAAAAGTGTCTGGGATGGTCTCAAGGATCATATCAACTTAAGAATCAACATCTACCTCATCACCCATTATATACATCTCATTCAGATAACTAATGATCAGCATCATGTGTTCTCTAACATGAGTTCCAAGTTTCATCCCGTAGTTCAAGAAATTTCACACAGTAGCTTGTTTGACTTGATGACCCTGATCTTCGAATATTTTGGTGATGTTTTCAACATCATATCAGCGGCGGTTTCCATGTTCTGATATTATTGTTATAACACATTGCTAACAAAAGCCAAGATGTAACATCTGGTGATCTCATCAGAACGCAACCAAGAAGCATAAACATCATTTCCTCTTATGTCGATTAAACAATAGGCTTTAGGAAAGTATGATGCATGATGCAAATACTTAAATATTACAAATATGGTAAAAAAATTCCACGATGTTACGATCAACAATGATAGCTCGTCTCATTTAAGGACAACGCCCAAGCTACCTCCTATCGCATTGAGACTTTTCTCATTTGATTAACGCTTCTCAAAATGTCACCATATCTACTAGCTTAACTAATCACCAATGGTTTTTGTCACCTTAGCCCCATTGACTTGCTCCTATAACAGATTTCAATGAGCGTCGGTCTAAGTGTTTAACTAACTCATCGGTTTTAAAGGTTGTTGTGAACTAATAGTCCATCTAGGGACGGTCCTGCCTCACCCTTTATAAGCTTTAGCTACTCAAGAAACTTCATGACTCAAAGCAACATCATTCCTCGTGCCATGATCAAGTTTGGGTTGGGGACCTTGGAAATGTTTCAACGTAAATGACCGTCCCACTTATTGTTTGAAAAGAAAGTTTTTAAAATTATAAACTTTTATAAAATTTAAATCAGAATTTAAAAAATTATAACTTTTATAAAATTTTCATTTTATTTAAATTATAACCCATTATAAATTTAAACTGCAATGATGCATGTACATGTACATGACATTTTGATATTGACATATCTCTATTTCTATATAACATGTTATATGATGATACAAGATTAATAATAAATCATACATTCAAAAATAACTTCTCTATGACTCATTTCTAATTACAACCCATAAAAAGAACAATAAATAATTTAAATACTAGTCTTCATAGCATCTGTAATTGACTCCTTCTCATTTAGGAAGTCCCACCACTCTGTAACTCTTTACAAATGTCTAGTCCTATTTTCAAAATTTAAACTTAGAATTTAAATTTAATTATCTAACAATGTTTACATTGATAAATCAATTACCAAGTAAATTAATCAATTGATTTATTTTTCAAAATAATTTATAAAATAAATTCTAATTAATTAGGGCCAGAAATTTTACCAAATTAAATAAATTTAATTTTTAGGGACTGGGTTGGGCTTGGAATCAAATTTTAAATTCCTCCAAATTAATTGGGCCAAGTAACCATTGCTTTGTCCAATACCCCAATAGGCTTGGCGGGTCCATGCCAACCCAAGGCCCAACATTGTGTTCTGCACACTAGGATTTTCAAAACCCTAAGGTTCATAAACCCAAAAGTTTCTAAAAACTCAAGCTTTCCTAAACTCAAAAGTTTCAAAAAATGCAAGGTTTCCTAAAGTCAAAATTTCCAAAATTTTAAGGTTTCCTAAACCCAAAAGTTTCTAAAAACTCAAGGTTTCCTAAACCTAAAAGTTTTCAAGACCTCAAAGTTTCCTAAATCCTATGGTTTCCTAAACCATCATTAGGAAACCTACGGGGGCGGGCGGCGACAGCAAGCAACAACATGTGGCAGCATGGGGCAAGAGGCGACAGCGCGACGTGGTGGTAGTGGCAGCGATGGTGACGGCGGTGGCTGACGGTGACTTTTCTTGCAATGACAAATTTACATGGAATTTAGCGATACAACTTTTCAAAAACTAAATTACATAAAATCCTATACCTTAGTTTTAGCGTACATCAATTCTAAAATGAAAAGTAAACACCTAAAATCAATCGATCGGGATCCATTCATAAAACACATTCAAACAAGCTTCGAATCTACCATAAAAAATATATGCCAATATCACAACATCCAACCATTCATACGTTTAATCATAGAATGTGTATAATCAAGAACCCAAGGATATGATACCAATTGTTAGAACGAGTTTTAAAAATTTGAAGAAAAATCAATGGACCATGAACGGTTCGTGGACTGAATATAAAAAAAATTCAAAAATATATATTTAATCATATTAAATATAAAACCATAAATATTTGGATAAACATATCTAGAAGAAGTAGAAACAATTTTATACATTTTCTTGTATCGGAGAAATTTTGACTTGGTGGAATCTATATAATTGTCTCACATTTTTTGTAAAACTTCAATTAATCTCCACACCAACAACCACTTGTAGGTTTCAGAAGTATATCTCATAAGGATATTACGAAGAGTAGAGTGCGGGCTCTCTAAAACAACTGAGGGAGAAAAAAACAACTTTTTCTTCTTCCTCTATAAGTTCGGCGCTAACAACGGAGGAGCTGGAGAGAGAAACTCTTTTCTACTCTACTTAAACACACACTATGCTTAGGGTTAGAGATGCAACCCTATTGTAATCCCTGGTATAATAATAATAATAGAATTGACACATATACCGTTGTATTGTAAATTGTCAAAAATCTCCTCATGCACTGCTTTCTGCGAATTTTACATCTCTCTTAGAGTCAATACTGTGTTAAAATTCATCAATCCAATTGATAAATCAAATTGACATCTATCAATTAATTAATTAATTTTTTTATTTACTAGTCATCCAATAATTAGAAAATAACAAATCAATTAATTTGAACATTAATTTTTGTTCTTCACTACTATAGTGATGACACTAATCACATATGGGGTTGAGAAGTGTACATTGGTCCAAAACATATTTTTGATCCAACTAATATTGTTTCTCATTTATATCTATGAGTTACTCATGAGATCGAATGGACCCACATGAATAAAGCTATGAGATTCAAATACTCGCTAATTTATCTTCATAAATTCTCAACCTATTTAATCCTGACATCGTACGACTTCACTATAAATCTGATGTCGAATAAATTTCTGATTCATGCACGCTACATTTTCTATTGGTGTAAATAAACACTTTTATTAATATTTTACTATGTTACCATTCGTGAATATCAGTAACAAGAGCGGGATATAAAATTACCATTTTACCCCTCTAGTTATTATTTCCTTAACTTCTTTATTGACTGTGAATAAGAATGACATAACAGTGAATTGTCTCGCACAGTTCACCATGTCTTATTCAATAATTCATTTTATCGAGTACTTGGTCAGGTTTATTTATTTACACACCCATCAATAAAGCATAAGTTGATATTATTGCATTTTGCAATCTCGCCAAAAATTCTATATCTGTGAATCACGTAACTCTAATATAGTTGAATCATGATCTCAACAGCCGAGTTATTGTCCCGTAATTCAAACTCACTCCTTTGGCATATCAAAGACTATGAATAACTAAATCACGTAAGGTAATCACATAAATACCCTTAAGGTGTAAGAATTAGATTAAGAGCTAGATAAACGGCTTTGCTCCAAACTAATTTATTGTTGGTCTATTCAATGTGTTCTGTACCATGTATAGGTCAACCGTGACCTGCATCATTTGGTTCAACCTAAACATCGTAATCAGACTACATTGCACAGTCGATCCTTAGACTGTGAACAATATTTTGAATTATTTCAGAAGAGTTTGTCTGAAAGACCCCTCTATCTTTACTCTTCTTACCTTGACAATAGTTTCAGAACTTAAGTAAATTATAAGCATACTTTTATTAAAAGAAAACTTTCATTGATTCATAAAATTTAATAATACATAAATGTCAGATAAATAAATAAATACTCATAAATAGTTATTAAACCTTACTTTATAGACACAATTCCAACACCCTATTCCCACAAACTTATCTAGACCAACAATAGCTTATCTAGGCATAAAGGTCACAGACTCTACTTGGCACTGTTAGCTTGGGCATCCTTCTAATAGCATAGTTAAGCAGAACTTAGGCAAAGCACATATACCTTGAATCAATTCTAATAATGAATCTCATGTTTGTACTAGCGTCATTACCAATAAAACGACAAGACTTGCTTTTAATCTCTCTCAATCTGTTTCAAGCTCTCATCTTGATCTTATTCACAGTGATTTGTGGAATCTCTCACCCATTGCATCTTTTAATGGTCGCAAGTGTTATGTTATATTTGTTCATGATCTAACTAGATACACCTGGTTCTTTCCCATAAATCTGATGTATTTTCTACTTTTCCGAGGTTTAAGCATCTAGTTAAAAATCTCTCCTCAACTAAATAAATACTTTAAGAACTGATGATTGTGGTGAGTACATTTTAATTTGAAATTAATAAAAATACATTTTTCTTATAATTGTCTTTTCTAAATTATTATTGAATAATTTGTATAAATATCTGAAAACTCCATATTCATTAATGAGACTATGATCTTGTGTTAGTACGTGATGATAAAAGTCATAGATAATGAATAAAATAGTTCAGAACTTATTAATTATGAAATTTTTAATGAATGGTTGCTAGTACGGTTCGCTAAGTATTTTGACTGCAAGTGATCTAGATCCAGATCGTTGATGTGGATAGCATCTTTGTGAAGCTACTTTATATAATTAGATTACATAGGATATGGACGATGTGAATTAACATCTTTATTAACTTTCCATTTATCATAAAGATTTTATACACATCAATTTGATGATCACATGTAGATTAGTATAAATCTTGAGTAATCATGAACTCCTATACATGTCTACTGGATCTTTTGATTCACTCATTAAAGTTTGTTTGTAAAATAGACTAGTGACTTTTATTTTGGAGATTGAGTGATATGAATGGTTGGGAACATGATCTTACACAATTTAAAATCTAAGATTTTCTAACAGATCATATATTAGTTCTCTTAAATGTTAATTCTGGAACTGAATGGTTATTAAGCTCAAATTTATTATACGATTATAAATTGACCATTTACTAGGGAATTAATGGTACTGAAGGATCAACAGATAATTAGAAGGGTAAAATGATAATCTTGACTAGCTCTAATTTATGAACCGATAATTGGATGACACAACTACGTGAAGTGATCATATCAATGTAGTTGAGATTATTTTATAGATATATTTTGTAATTATTAAGAGTGCAATCCATATTTATAGTGGAGTCATAATGAAATTAATAAATAAGATTATTTAATTAAAGAGTTTAATTAATAATATGATTTGTTTGAGCTTAAAATTATGAGAGTATGGTCCCCAAGCCACCTCTGTACTACACAGTCTAGGGTGTGAATATTTCAGGATATAAGAAAAGGACTAGCTTGCTAAAGGAATTAAGTTTCTAGGGGAAGTATATAATTATAAGATAATAATGTAAAATTAATTAATTAAATTAATTATTGTAAGTTTCAGAAATTATAATTAATAATTATATCGATTAGTTTTTGAATTAATCAATAAGCAAGACATTATATTTGATTTATGAAATTTAATAATACTAAATTATTATAAGATAATAATTTGAATTTGAATTAACAAATTTGTTATTTTTTAACTAATACATAAGTTCGTTGATGGGTGTGATCAGATAAGTTAATTTTGAATAAACTAAAATCTAAATATTTATCTAATTAAAATAAATAATAAATTTAGAAAAATTGACATGTGACATGTCAGACTGCCACATGTTATTCATTGATTTTTGAATAAAGGATTGGCATGACACACTATAGTGCCACACGACATCATAGTGCCATGTGACAAACTATAATGCCACACAAAACTACAATAGTTCATGGCACACTGGAGTATGGCGCAGAATGCAATGGGTCCCATTAAAGCAATCTATGTGATTAATTGTTAATAAAAAACTTTATAAATTTGTCAATTCTCTCTCAAAGCTCTGTCTCAAAAATTAATTCTCCAAATTTCTAGATCGCATGTGTTGAGTATACCTAGAGACACAAAAATATTCTTGAATTAATTTACATGTCCACACACATCCTAGTGTGTTCAAGGAATTGTTCGGAAGATCTTGGTGTTGACTCATAGTTTGTTGTTCGTGGAATCTCAAGTTTATTGTTAGTGAGGATGCTTGATAGACTAGAAGTGGTATAATTTCTTTCTTTGTATGTCTACGATTTAATGTATTGATATATAATGGATTCAATGAGAAAAATTATTTTTCACTAAAAATTATTTTTTGGAACTTGTGCGTCGTAGTTGTTTTCCGATCGATAATTTTTTTTAAACTAAATGCCTCCGCTGCACGCGCTACCATTCCAACTAGTACACCGGACACCAATTTCAATCTTACTTGCTAGAAAATGGGATTTTTCATTAGAAGTATTGGCCCTATACTCCTTAACAAAATGGAATTGCTAAGAGGAAGCATAAGCATTTAGTTGAGACCGGTCTCACCTTGCTGCACAATGCTTCTCTCCCACCTAAGTTCTGAAATTTTACTGCTGCTACTGCTACATATCTGATCAATAGAATGCTTAGTGCAACCTTACAGAATGTTTGTCCATTTGAAAAATTATTTGGTAATTTATCTGATTATCATAATCTGATAATTTTTTGTTGTGCTTGTTACCCTAACCTATAACCTTACATGAATAATAAGTTTCAATAAAAAACTATGCAATTTGTGTTTTTGGGATATGCCTTTGACTATAAAGGCTACTTATGTTATGTTAAGCATACTAGCAGGTGTTATACCTCTATGTGATTTTTTATGAATATGTCTTTCCTTTTGCGTGTAAACTTATCAAAAATACTATCAAAGCTCACAACACATGCACTAATAACACTGGTTCATCGTTTGTCTTTTTGTTACCTTTCCTGAACCCGAAAAATTCTATGCATGAGCAAACTTTAAATAGCACTACTGATGTGTCTTCACTACCCATAAAGCCTAACTCTCACTACTTCACTAAAGTGCATACTAAACCTACTACCAGTTTGGTTTCTACTGATATAGGTAGTGATGTGGGTCTTGACTCTAGAACTTTTGCAGATATTTCCTCTGGCATATCTATTGATCTGCCTATAAGTCATATTCAACCTATAAGACCTGCTTCTAAGTCCTTACAACACACTGGAGCCTTTATACACCCTATGCAAACCAGATCAAAATCTAGTATATCCAAAAAGAAGGCATTACTTGCCTCTACCCACTGTGAGCAAATTGAACCCTCTAACTTTGCCATTGCTTCCAAAAGTCCATATTGGACTCAGTCTATGCAGGAAGACTAGAATGTGCTCTCTTGTCTCAGAACATTTGGACTTTACTTCCTCTCCCACCTAACAAAAACTAGTGAGTTGCAAATGGGTGTATAAACAAGATTCTGACAGTTGGTTTCTTAATAATTGGACTAAAGATTTTCACCCAAATGGCACCATTGCTAGGCATAAAGGCAGGCTTATTACCAAAGGTTATTATCAACTACTTGACTTGGACTATGGTGAAATATTTAGTCCAATTATTAAGAAACCAACTGTCAGAATCTTGTTGTCTTTAACATCCCATTTTGGCTGGCCTTTGAGATAATTATATTTCAAAAATACTTTTTTACATGGCTTACTGAAAGATGAGGTTTACATGAGTCATCCTCCAGGTTTTTTTATGCTAACCATCCAAATTATGTTTTTAAGCTTAACAAATCCTTATATGGTCTGAAACATGCCCCTAGGACATTGTTTGAGAAGTTTAGTAGTCATCTTCTTTCTCTTGGATTTGTTGCTTCCTTAGTAAATACATCCTTATTTTTCATGCATCTTCTTCATCTGTAACTTATATTTACTCTATGTTGATGAAACAATCATAAGTGGCATTAATAATGCTTATATTGATGAACTTGTGCACACATTGCAGAAAGAGTTTGATATGACAGATCTAGGACCTCTAAGGTATTTTTTGGGCTTGGAAATCCATAGAAACTTTGCAGGTATCTTTGTTAACTAACATAAGTATGCCAAAGACTTACTTCTCAAAGCAGGTATGATTGAAGCCAAACCTTACCCGTCCCTTTCTCATCTGAATCTCCTCTTTATAGTCATGTTGGGTCCTTTCTATCTGATGTCACCTTGTATCGCAACCTTGTTGGATCCCTTTAATATCTAACCTTCGCAAGGTCATATATAAGCTTTATAGTGAACCGTGTTTGCCAGTTCACGCACTCCGCCACTACTGCCCACTATCCTGTTGTTAAAAGGATTCTTAGGTATGCTATTTAAACCAGGTTATCTTCAATTGCAGGCCTTCAATGATGCTGACTGGGTTGGCGACCCTTCGGATAGGAGGTCTACTACAAGCAATGTCATTTTTCTTTGAACCAATGCCATCTCTTAGAGTGCAAAAAGTAAGCCACTGGTACTAGGCCTTCAACAGATGCAGAATATAAGGTTTTGGCCAACAGTGCTGCAGAATGCACTTAGATCAGAGAGATACTTCATGATCTTCATGTCTTTCAGCATAATGCTCTTGTTCTCTGGTGTGATAACACATCGGCAATCTCTTTGGCTTCAAACCCTATTTCCATGCTCGTACAAAGCATGTTGAAATCAACTACCACTTTGTTAGTGAATGTGTGATGAAGAAGGGCATTATTATCAAACATGTTCCATCTCAACTTCAGTTGACAGACTTATTCACTAAACCCCTATGACTTCTCAATTTTGCATCTTGAAGGACAAACTCATCCTCAAGCCTGGGAACAATTTGATGGGGGATGTCAAAGATAGTGTTCAAGAGGATTAAGTCTGTTAAGTGTAGTTACTGTCAGTTGTGTTATTTTCATGTTTTTCTGTTACTAGCCTGCTTATTTTTTATATGCTCTGTTTAGGTTTCTATTTAGTGGTTAATGAGAAGTATTGCTTTCACTCGGGCTCTTCTCTCTTTCTCTCTTCTTCTTCTTCCTTCTTCTGTTATCTTCTTTCCTTCTGGTCTCTCTCTTGATCCGTCAAAGATCATCTCTCCTCTCTTGCTTGTATTTCTTCATCAATGACAATATTAAAAAGAATTGTAAACACGTTCGTTACATAAATTGCTTATAGAGTATAATATGCAACGTTTTCGGTCACGGGAAACAAAACTTCAAAATATGCTCGTGTGTTTTCCCTCTCATTCAGTTAAGTTTTATTTGAAGGAGACAATCCTGCAGCTCACCAAAAGCACAAATTCTGAACAGACTCACTATTCAAAGAACAACAAGCGGACGAAAAGTTCAAAACCGGCGATGGTAGCGTGACGGGAAATCTACAAGCACGCCTCTAATAGAAGTTAAGAACTGAACAGTTCGCCTGAAGATCAAACTAGGAAATCTGAACTAGTTAATTAAATAAAGAAATGGAACCACCCGCTCCCAATAAACGGTGGACAAAGTAATCGAAATGGTAATGCTTGTAATCAGAAACGACGATTTTGACAAATGAAAAGTCTGAACAGCTGTCGTGAACAGAAACGCCAGAACAAAAATTGACTTTCTAATATATATAGAATTTGTAAACATTTTTTAATAGAATGTCCACGAGCATTTTGTACTTGGCTTATAAACTATAGAGTCTAGCTCATAGGTACAAGGTATAAATTAAAATTTCATCATGACTTGTAAATATTTAATTTTTACAGTTTAGTGAAGCTGTGCACTTTACTAAAAAAATACTGTAGTGCATTGACTCTATTATGTAGAGTGATTTACCTTGATCACTAGGTAAATTACCTAGTTAATGTGATAGTGCATTGGAATGCATTGAAATGACTAATGAGTCTAATTTCTATAAAGTACTATCAAATGAAAATCAAGACTCAATACTATTATTTTATGGGTGTTCTCAATCTTGAAGAGAGTTATGAGCTATTTTGATCTATTAAGAATGTGACTCTAAGAGTCAACATATTACATAGGTTGGATAATTGGGCTATTGGATAGGGAGTCCATAGATTCTCAATAGTAAAATCCATAGAAAATTTTAATTAAGTGAAATAACACCTTTTAGGTAATTTATTTATATGGTCATAGTAAACTAAACTCTTAATATCTATAGTGGAGTACTAGAGATTTGATCATTTTTACTTGATGCACCAAGTATGAAATTATCATAATTTACCGGTAGAATGAAATTGGGACCTAAGAATACTAAGAAGTGTATAAATATTAGGTCGATAGTACTTCACCTAATTATACATGGTACTATAATTATGGAGGGTATTACATAATGAATAATATGACAAGGATCGTTACATCAAGTAATATAAAATAAACTTAGAATTCAATTATGATTTTATAGTGGAGTCAATCATAATATATAATTAATAAATCTGATTATGCGTATAATCGGTAGAATTTGTTAATTATGTAGCTAAGAGTATTTTTATCCTTTTGGTCCTCTTGCTAGTCTCGGATTTGGGTTACGTCGTGACTAGACTTGTTTAATTAGCAGGTGACGTTGATACCCTATAGTCAACCAAGTATTTTAATGATATAACTCAGTCTTTTATTTATTAAGGTCAATGATTAATTAAAATTAATTAATTTAATTTTAGTTAATTGAATTTTAATAATAAAAAACAGTGGCGAACAAAATTGAAAGTGAGCGAATCATTCTTTTCATTTTTTTACTTTATTGCGAAAGAAGACTTTGATTTTTCAAAATTAATTTTAAGTGTCCACCCGTTCTTGTTCTTGGTTGACGATTCAAGAAATATCAAGGAAGACCACAAGATTTTAATTTTCTCTCGTCAAGAGGTATTTATCTGTATTCAATTAATGGTTGTTTCTCGAATTTTTCAAAAATCTAGTTTTTTCCGCTGTAACGATTCTTACAATTGGTATCTGAGCAAGATTTTGAATTATTCGAGAAATGCCTTTCGATATATAAATAATGATTTTTATTATTTAGATAATGTTCTTGCATAACCTTTTAGAGATGTTTGTCTGTATGTCTATAATATGGGTTATGTAATTTTGATGGGGCAACCTACGAAGAGGTTGTGTTTTCCCTTTTTTTCTTAAATTTTTCCAATAGAATTCATGTAATGCTTTTTTAAGAAAGTGTATGATTTTTTTATAATTATTTCATCAAGAGAGAGAATGCGATTTGAACCATGAAGCAGGTAAGAAAAAGTGGACAGCACTGTACAGCAGTGCCGAAACGGCACTGTACAGTTCGGCACTACTGGACAGTACTGAAATTACACTGTGCAGTGCTGAAATGCACTGGACAGTGCGTTCAACACTGCTTCACAGTGTCCCAACAATTTTCCAACGATGTCCGATGACTTTCAAAGATGATGGGATGAGCACAATGATGGTTTGGGTGATTGTACATAAGAATAAACCTAATTAGAATTTTTGATATTAGGTTTAAGTATTAGAGTTAGGGTTATGCAAGGATAATTTAAATTGTATTTTGCAGTATATTGCCTTGCATGATTATTATGCTTTTAAATGCTTAGAATATTTTTATTTGAGTTTATGCTTAGATATCATGATCACAAATTTTAGAAACCATATAACTCTTTACGTTTTCTAAAATAAGAAAGTGTTTGTGATTGCATAAAGAGAAATAAAATATAGCATAAATGGTTAGGGGTATAATTTGTCTAACTCTAGAAGCATTTTATTAGGATTTCATTAGGATAGCAAATTTTTTAATTTTAATATTTTATCAGATATTTAATTATGTTATTAAATGGTACACTTATTAGAATTTAGATTAAGATTAAATACTAATTGAGCATGCTAGAACCTAATCAGTTAAATTACTTAGTAATGTGATAAAAGATTAAGTTTTTGGTCCTAATGTTGAACCTTGTCAACTTAGTAACTCACATTAATAATAAAAACTAACCTTAAAAATAAATTTAAGTGGGAGCGGGTTTTCTAAAATTAACCTACGGTCTCCATTGTTGAATCATAGTAAAATGTTAGGGTGTCTCGTCTCCAATCTTGTGAACTCTCTAAAGGAGGGTACGTCACACATTGATTACAAGTATGGTTTTTCGAAGGGATTGCCTTGATAAATGTTATAGCGGGAGCGACCTACCTAAGTTGGCGTTATTCACTCAACATGAATTTGAGGGTAAAACGATGGTATACACTTGACTCAAGTTTGTGATATCCTTCCTAAGAACTTTTTGTTACTTGGTACGAGAGACTGAAGAACAATGGTAGTTAGTATACTAGATATTAATACTAGAATAGTGTTATACTAGGTATTACTATCAGATTAGTAACTAACTGGATTGGACTATTCTACCTAACTTACTGTTGCATGTTCTGCCTAAGTAGGGATGTAATGATCGAAGTTGTGATATCGTTGCATATTATTGTATGTTTATTTGATTTTTTATTCCATGATGTTAATATGCTAAATTAGAATGTGCATGTCTGTAATTAAGATTTCATTTATTATTTTTTTCAGTAATTAAACATGTCGAGCCCTCTTGCATCTATATTGAAAGAAAACAAGCTTGATGGAATAAATTATGTTAACTGGAAATGTAACTTAGACATTATCTTAATTGCTGAGGGAATAAAGTTTGTCCTAATGGATCCTTGTCCATCACCTCTTACTAAAAGTTCTAGTAATGAGGAGAAAGAAGCATATTCGAAGTGGAATAACAAGGATGAGTTGGCTCATTGTTACAGATTGGCTTCAATGTCAGATGTGTTGGAATAACAACATCAATCCATGTCTCCTGCACTTGATATTATGCACAATCTTCAAGAGTTATTCAGAAACCAGGGGAAACCTGCAAAAAGGAAGCAATTAAGGCTCTTATGGACACTAAATGACAGCTGGAATTCTTGTGAGGGACCATTTGCTGAAAGTAATTGGCCACCTTAACGAGATGGAGATCCTAGTTGCTGAAATAGATGAGGAAACCAAAATTGATTAGGTATTAGCAGCTCTGTCGAATTCGTTTAACCAGTTTAAGGTAAACTATATGATGAATAAGCACTAGTGGACCTTGACTAAGTTGATGAAACAACTTCAGGTGACAGATAATATACTGAAAACACAACCTAGCGTGAATATTACCCAGGCTTCTTCTTCTCTTGGGTCTAAGCCTAAACCCAAGAAGATGAAAAAGAAGAAGAAGGTTTCTAAACAAGTGGAACTAAAGAAAAAGAAGGAGGGAAAGAAGGGTAAGGGTAAATGCTTTCATTGTGGTAAGGCTGGTCACTGGAAAGCAAACTGTGAGCTCTTTCTAGCAAAGAAGAACAAAGGTACACAGTACATATACATTACTGAGTCATGTTTAGTTGGTGATTCTACTGGATCCTAGTGTGTAGATTCTGCAACCACTAATCACATTTGTAATTCTTTGCAGGGGTTCCAGGAAACCAGGATACTAAGTGAAGGGGAACTGCAAGTTGTTTTGGAAACTGAGGCGCAGGTTCCAGTGGTTTCTGTCGGCATTTTAACTCTTAATTTTGATAGTTTTAGGAGCATTACTTTATCAAATTGTCTTTACGTACTGAATATCAGATGAAATTTAATTTATGTTTCTTGTTTTTGTTTGGAAGGATACAATTTTAATTTTTTTAAAGTTTTAACTATTAAAAAGAATAAAAATTTTGTCAGTTCTGGTACATTGATAGATGGTTTGTATTTTGTTACTCCTAAGAAATTTATGTTGCATGATACTAAAGTTGATAATGGTTCACATATTATCAATAAAAGAAGAAAAGTTTCTCATACTAACGAAACATATATGTGGTGCTTACATCTAGGTCATATTAATTTAAACAGGATCCAAACACTCGTAAGAGATGGACCTCTTAGCTCTTTAGATTTAGTGTCCTTATCAGTCTGTGAACCTGTATAGAAGGTAAAATGACAAAGATATCTTTTAAGGAAAAAGGACATAGAGCCTTAGAACCATTAGAGTTAGTACATATTGATCTGTGTGGACCAATGAATGTCTAGGCTAGAGATGGCTTTAAGTATTTTGTCACATTCACTAACGATTACTCAAGATATGGCTACGTATAGCTGATGCATCATAAATCCAAAACCTTTGCGAAATTCAAGGTGTTTAGAGCGGAAGTTGAAAATGCATTAAACAAACCGATTAGTCTCTTCGATCAGATCGAGGAGGTGAATATCTCTCTAGAACATTCACGAACTACTTGATAGAAAATGGGATTACATCTCAACTCACTGCACCTAGGACACCCCAGCAGAATGGGGTAGCTGAGAGGAGAAACATAACTCTCTTAAATATGGTACGATCTATGATGAGCTATTCAACTCTCCCCATTTCCTTTTGGAGATATGCCTTGGAGACAACTGCATACATTCTAAACCTTGTGCCTTCTAAGGCAGTACTCGGGACACCACTAGAACTATAGAATGGTCGTAAACCTAGTTTATGCCATTTTTATATATGGGGTTATCCAACACATGTGCTAAGGGAGAATGTTGCAAAGTTAGACCCTAGGTCGAAAGTATGTGTTTTTGTAGGATATGTAAAAGGAACGAGAGGTTATTTATTTTATAGTACTAAGTAGCGAAAAGTGTTTGTAAGTACAAATGTTGTTTTCTTGGAAGATGACTAGATAACAAATTTTAAATCTAGAAGCAACATTGTCATAGAAGAGTTAGCTGATAAAAGCACCAATGTGCAAAATCAGTCAGAAGAAATTCAGAAAGTTACAGAAAATATGGTTAATATAGAGAACGATAATGAAGTTCTTCCTAATACTCATAGTCGCTTCGTAGTGGGAGGGAAATTCACCCACCTTAGAGATACACGCTCTTGGGAGAGACTTTTGAGGATATCCTTGAAGAGCATGACTTAGAACCCAGGAACTATGTAGAGACTTTAGATGATGTAGATGCAGACCAATGGCAAAAACCAATGAAATCTGAGATGGATTCAATGTACTCTAATGGAGTATGGGAGCTTGTAGAAGCACCTAAAGATATTAAAACCATTAGGTGTAAATGGATTTGTAGGCGGAAGCGAGGCATAGACGGGAAGGTAGAAACCTTCAAAGCTAGGGTTATTGTGAAAGGGTATACTCAGAAAGAAGGGATCGACTATGAGGAGACTCTTTCGTCGGTAACTATGCTTGAGTCTATAAGGATATTACTATCCATTACGGTTTATCTTGATTATGAGATTTGGCAAATGGATATCAAGACTGCATTTCTTAATGGCGATCTTGAAGAAAATATTTTTATGTCTCAACTTGAAGGATTCGTTGTTGAGGGTCAGGAACACATGGTCTGTAAGTTGCATAGGTCCATATATGGACTTAAGCAAGCCTCAAGATCATGGAACATCAAATTTGATCAAGCAATCAAATCATTTGGTTTTGATCAAAATCCTGAGGAACCATGTGTGTACACGAGGAATGAAGGAAACATGATTGTTTTCTTAATTCTTTACGTGGATGACAATCTTCTTATCGGAAATGATGTAGGATTAATGTCAAATGTGAAGTTATGGTTGTCTAATAAGTTTGATATGAAGGAGATCAGATAGGCAGCATATATCCTTGGGATTAAGGTCATACGTGATCATAAATCTAAAAAGATATGCTTATCCCAAACGGCATATATTAATAAGATTCTAAAACTGTTCGCAATGTAGGATTCTAAAAATGGTTTATTACATTTTAGTTATGGGATCCATCTATCCAAGGATCAGTGTCCTAAGACATAAGATGAGATAGATAACATGTAAATAGTTCCCTATGCTTCGGCAGTGGGAAGTCTTATGTATGCTATGTTGTGTACCAGAACAGATATTTATTTCGCAATAGGCATGGTCAGCAGATATCAATCGAATCTAAGACGAGATCATTGGATATAAGTAAAGCATATATTCAAGTATCTTGGGAGAACAGAAGATTATATGCTTATCTATCATGGTAAGGATCTCATACCCAAAGGGTATACGGATTCAGATTTTCAATCTAATAGAGACTCAAAAAACCCACCTCGGGATATGTGTTTACTCTGGGAGGCGAAAGAGTCAGTTGGAGGAGTGCAAAACATAATTGTATTGCGGACTCAACCATGGAAGCTGAATATGTAACTACTTCTTAAGCTGCAAAGGAAGCTGTTTGGCTGCGTAAGTTCTCATCTGAGTTGCAAGTTGACAAGATTGAGAAACTCTGGATCACAATTTACTGTGATAACACTAGAGCAATCGCGCAATCCAAAGAACCTTGAAACCATCACAAAGGCAAGCAGATAGAACGAAAATATCATCTTATTAGGGAGATTGTACAACGTGAAGATATAGTTATCTCTTGCTTCAGTAGAAAATCTAGTAGACCCATTTATTAAGACTTTAACTACTAGTGTTTTTAGTCTCATGTAGAGAAAATGGGTGTTAGACTTGCATTATATGTGCTTTAGCGCAAGTGGGAGATTGTTAGAATTATACCCTAAAAGCACAAGATTCTATGTAACATTGATGATTTTTTATGAAGAATTAATAAGTTGACTTTCTAATATATATAGAACATGGAGTTTAGCTCATAGGTATAAGGTATAAATCGAGAGTTCATTATGACTTGTAAATATTTAATTTTCAGAGTCTAGTAAAATTGGGCACTTTACTAAGAAAAGACTGTAGTGCATTGACTCATTATGTAGAGTGACCTACCTTCGTCACTAGGTAGATTACTTAGTTAATGTGCTAGTGCATTGGAATGATTTTATAGTGAAGTTAATCGTAATTAATAATTAATAAATCAGATTATGCGTATAATCGGTAGAATTTATTAATTATGTAGCTAAGAGTATTTTTATCATTTTGGTCCCCTTACTAGCCTCGAATTTGGGTTACGCCGTGACTAGACTTGTTTAATTAACAAGTGGCGTGGATACCCTATAGTCAACCAAGTGTTTTAATGAGTTAACTCAGTCCTTAATTTATTAAGGTCAATGATTAATTAAAATTAATTAATTTAATTTTAGTTAATTGAATTTTAATAATAAAAAAAACAGTGGCGAACAAATTGAAAATGAGCGAATCATTCTTTTCATATATTTTTTTACTTTAATTGTGAAAGAAGACTTTGGTTTTTCAATATTAATTTTGAGTGCCCACTCATTCTTGTTCTTGGTTGACGATTCGAACAATATCAAAGAAAACCACGAGGTTTTGATTTCACACGTCGATAGGTATTTATCCGTATTCAATTATTAATTGTTTCTCGAATTTTTCGAAAGTCTAGTTTTTTCCGCCGCAACAATTCTTACCCTCTGAACTTAAATTCTTACTGAACAAAAAACTGGAACAACAAGATAGCATAGCCGCTTCTTCTCCCCTCTCACAGACACAATGCCGTACTCAAATAAAATGGACGAGAACAGGAAAGCCAAACTCAAAACTTGTATAAATTCGCTTCCCATTAGAATGATGAGACCTACAGAAAGATGGCGCCTGCAAACGAGGACACCGAACGAAAACACAGAGGGTGAATGGGTGTTGAGAAAGAAGATGAAGGCTTCTCACGCATTTTCTAAAGTCAAAAGATTGGGGTCAAATTTGAAAACGAAAGAAGGGATAAATTAAAAAGTTTGATGAAGGGAAAATCTCAGGTACGCTGAAAGGTCAACCCTCAAAACTCCTACAAGGCCTTGTCCGCAAAAGAGAATGAAGTAAGGTCAAATATGGAAAATCCTAAACGGCTCAAAACCAACTGTGTTCTTATAATGATCGGGACGTTTTAGGATTCAATGACTCTCGATCGACTCAATGTTCATTAGTCAGTAAAATTTTGTCAAAATATATGACACCGTGCTTCAAGAACAAACATTCTCATATCAAATTGGAGATACGCATCAAACATAAATTTAAGTAGTCACTTTTAGTTTATTGCTCTGCACTTAAATACAATGTTATATTCATCAAAAAGAAAATTAAGTGATTGCATGAAATTATTACCCAATGTCTTTTAAAAGATAAATGGTTTGTGGAGATTAACATTACACACATGATGTGGGAAATGATCAACTGTCTCACCATGCTTGAAATATAATTTATTTTGTCATGCATATTTTCTCATACTTAAAATGTTATCGTATAAATTATGTTTATCATATCTATGTCACCTAATATAAATATTTTTGTAGCCGACTCTATTAACAATAGCATAACTGTATCATTGATGATGTAAATTTTAATCGAACATAATTGATTTCATGTTAATTAACTTGATATGTCTTGCATCATCTAATTCGGTTTGACTTCCAATTCTCTTTGATAAAACTTTGTTCAAAATGACTATTAAATTCTGATTGAGTTCTTATCCGGTATCAATACTTTAATGTACTATCATTATTTATTACCATCTAAGTGCATCGTTAATGTTATGATCAAGGGTATAGTATTAATACTGAAATGCTTTTTGTATTGAAATCATGTGTCCAAATTGAGACACTAAAAGTCATGTATTTAATTCGGCCAACTTGTGGCTCGATCATCTCACCAGGATGCACTCTGTTGTGATATCATATGACACAAATTGTGTGTATGTAAGTCAACTTCAGATATTAAACTGTGCCAACAAGGAATGAATCACATGAAATCAATTATTTCATTAGAAATATACGGAAGTTAGCTTCTTAAAAAATTTTGCGGAACTCAATTTGGAACTCTTGAGGAAAGGTTATGGTAGTTTTCATACAGGTTGTTCATAAAAAGAAGGCTATGCACATAAGTCAAATTGAATCTTTAAACTCTACCGATTGAAGAAGTACTACATGATGGGTTGTACTTTGCTAGAAAGATACAGAAGTTGGCATCCTGAAGAATTTTGTGAAACTCAATTTGAAACTTCTAGAAAAAAGTTATGGCGACTTCCATGTAGGTTGTACGGGAAAAGAAAGTTGTGCGGATCATTCAACTTAAATTTTTAGCTGTATCAATGCACAAAGAGTTACATGATAAATCATATGTTATTAGAAAGTTGTGGAAGCCAACTTCCTTATTAATTTTACAGAGCATGATTCTGAACACTCTAAAGAAAGTTATGGCTTTACTTGCATAGTGTTTGAAAGAAAAACTGCACCCGAATTCGTAAGACATAACAAGTCCTCGAGTTTTTAAACGGAGATCATTTTCAAATGACACCAACATAAAAATAAATTGAGACAACCACTCAATATTGAATTCAAGAAAAAAAAATCTATTCTAAAAGAAGATAGACACGAGGCATCAAATCTAGACCCCTATGATGATACTAGGAGACGGTGTACTCGTTCCCTACATGTTTTATTTAATTCTTTATTATCATATATGGTGTTGTTGCCAACATTTTTGTCATACATCTTAACGTACGAGAATGAGGAAAAAGAACCAAACGAGAGAAACTTTCCAATGAGCCCTTAATGAAGGAAATATGGTCATGGTTCTACAATGAGTTTAAGTTCTTGAGAACATATTACACTACAATGGCCAACTCTTCTCTAAAGAAAACTGGAGCTATGGTTCTACAATGAGTCTAAGTTCTTGAAACATACTGCATTACAATGGGTAGCCCTTCTCTAAAGGAAACTGGGGTCATGGTTCTACAATGAGAATATGTCTTTAACAACGGACGGCTCTACAATGAGCAACCCTTCTTTAAAAGTAAATTAGGAGCCCTTACTTCTACAATAAACTGACTGCACTACAATTGGCAACCATTCTCTAAAGGATAGCAGAGTCATGGTTCTACAATAAGTCTAAGTCATTGAGAACGAACTGCACTAAAAAAGGTAGCCCTTCTCTAAAGGAATTCGGGTTCATGGTTCTACAATGGGCATAAATCCTTGACAATGGAGTACACTACAATGAACAGTCATTCTCTAAAGAAAACTGGAGCCTTTAGTAACGCAATGAACTTAAGTCCCTGAGAACAAAATATCCTACATTGGGCACTGTTCTCTTAAGGAAATGAGATAAACTCTATAATAAGCCCATTAAATTGAACAAGACAAGTTTCACGTTGAATGAAATGTTAAAAATGAAAAATCCTACAATGGACTCTGATTCTAAAGAAAGCGGAGCAAGAAGTGTTCTACAATGAATCCAATGCAATGAGAACGAGTTATTCAACACTGTGTAACAGGTTGCTTACGCTAAGTAAGGATATTGTTCTAACCATGTAAACAGTCAATTTACACACTATGTGAAAAAGATATTTATCTTAAATAATGAAACTGTTTACCTTAATTAAATATGCAATCTGTGCGTTGAATTGCGGTGAAGTTGAGGACACGACGGCGTGTTAATTGTGAAGGGATCTCAAACAAAGTGAGCAGCGCTTAAAGTTCACACGAAACAAAGAGAATTATTATCTGTTTAAATTTCAACAAACCCTAGACATTGAGCTTCCCATTATTGCGACAGAGAGAAAGTCGCACTTTCCTAATTTCACAGAATCACCTAGGAGATTCATTCGTGCTCAAGGTAAGTGTAGTTCGTTTTCAAGTCCCACACCCACCACCGCAAGGGTCCAAGAAGCAGAAATGGTTGTTTTGGTTGTGAGCTGTAGAGATAAAATTGGGGTAGTAATGATAAGTGCATGCACAAGCATTGTAATGATCATAAGCATTGCTTTATTGATATGATAAATTCAGGTGTAAAATTGTTTATGATTTTTCTAGCTTTTTTTTTTTAACAAAATCAGAATAATAACAGTAATAAAACAAAAGAGTTAAGGAGGTTTAAACCTCTCAAATACAAGAGTAAAATCTCTATCAATCAAGCTAACAATAAAATTGGAAAAATAGAAATCATTAAGATTAATTCTATCCTGATCTAAGCTATGAGCTATACGAGACAACAGCCTTGAGATAGTTTTGAATGAATATTGGAGATTAAGTTCAAAAGTCTCCAATCTGAGCATGAATTAGAAATGAGCCAAGAGGTAGCCACTTGAGAATTTGACTGCATAAAACCCGCAGCCCAATTACCTGATATAGCCCAGTCCACACAAAAGAAATTGCAAGAAGCTCACCATGGGCGGGGCTCCAAGCCTCGACCCGTTTGCCCAAAATATCAATAACTTTACCAAAGTTATTTCCAACGACTTGACCTATCGCACAGCTTGAAAACGCCATGGAGAAGCTAGCATCGCAATTGATCTTCACCATCGATGGAGGAGGAGGACCAGGCAACAGCTTCATTCGAACCAGAAACAGCAACTGAAGGGAAGATTAGCTACTCACCAAAATCTGGAAAGATAATTTTGTTAGCATCAAATATACTCTCTTCATAGAGATTCTGAAACCCTAACAGTTTCCAAAGGAGAACAAATTTCATTTTCAAAGACAAATCTGTTACGCCCTTCCAAATATTCCAACACAATGTAAAAAATAGAGCAATTAAATCTTTAGAATGATTAGATTGTTAGGGATTATGCCTTCAAAACATGTGTATTGATATTTTGATATGAAATTTAATAAGAATTACATTTTTCTAATAATTATTCTTTTAAATTATTGTTGAATAAATTATATAAATATCTAAAAACTTTATATTAATTAATGAGACTATGATTTTGTATTAGTACGAGGAGATTACGATCATAGATGATGAAGAAAATTGTCAGCAACATATTAAAGTATGAAATCTTTAATGAATGGTTGCTTATACGGTTCACTAAGTATTATGAATACATGTGTCTAGATCTGAATCATTAATGTGGATAGACATCGTAGTGAATGGGCTTTATATAATGAGATTATATATAACTGGGCTGATATAAAGTAATATCTTTATCAATGTGCCATTTATCATAAATATTCAATACACATTAATTTGATGATCATATGTAGATAAGTCTGAATCCTGAATAGTCATGAACTCCTATACATGTTTACTGGATCTTTTGATTCACTCGTTAAGGTTTGTTTAGAAAACAAGCTAGTGACTTTTGTTTTGGAGATTCAGTGATATGGATGGTTGGGAACATGATCTTACAACATTCGGAAACCAAGCTTTCCGAACAGATTGTATATTGGTTTCATTAAGTGTTAATTCTGGAACTGAATGGTTATTGAGCTCAAATTTATAATAAGATTATAAATTAGTCATTCACTAGTGGATTAATGGTATTTAAGGATCAATAGATAATTAGAAGGGTAAAATGATAATTTTGATCAGTTCTAATTTTCGAACCAGCAATTGGAGGACAGAACTATATAAAATGATTATATCAGTGGACTACATGAGAATACTCTGTAAATACAATTTGTAATCTCTAAGACTGCAATTTCATATTTATAGTGGAGTAATAATGACATTAATAAATAAAATTATTTAATTAAAGAATTTAATTAATAATCTGATTTATTAGAGCTTAGGATTATAGATCCATGGTCTCCAAGTCATCTCTGCACTACGCAGTCTAGGGTGCGAATATTTCAGGACATGAGAAAATGACTTACTTGTAAATGAATTTTTATTCTGGAGTAAGTACATAAATATAAGATTATTATGTGTGATTAATTAATTAAATTATTTATGTATATATAAATATAATTATCAATTTTTTTAATGATCAATAAGTGAGACAAAATAACTAATTTAAAAAATTAGATAATTAAATTATTATTAGATAATAATTTGGATCAACTAAATCTCATATTTATGAAATAACAGATAATTTAGTTGATAGAAATAATCAAATATGTTAACTTTTGAATTAACAACTATATACATATTTAATTTGATTAAAATAAATATTTAATACGTAGTAATTGTCACGTGTCAATCACAAATTGTGTATCAGATATTGACATGGACTACTATAGTGTAACGTGGCACTACAGTACTGGATGTGCAATACTGTAGTGCCACATGGAACTACAATGGTGTCGTGAGGAATAGTTTCATGAGGCATTGTGCTGCCTCACGGAACACTATAATGTCATGTGGCACCGCAGTTGTGCACAGTAGCAGCGAGTCTCACTGCTATTGATAATTTTATAATTAAATATTACTTCAATTATCCCAAAATAACTGATACGTCATTATCAAAAAAAATATACAGATATTATTTTGATGGCCTCAGATGTATGAATTAATCAGTCAGTTAAATGAGAGAATCGGTTCATCAATCAAGAGTTGAGAGAAGAACACAATTCTCAAGGAGTGATTTTTCTACGATTAAGAAGTAATCAACTCTCTAAAAGAATTATTGTCACGTTCTTTTAGAGAATCGTCTCACAAAAATCATTCTCAGACAAATCTCTAGATCTCATGTGTTTAGTACATCTAAAAATAGAAAAATGTCTTCATTATATTCTACGTGCCCACACACATCCTAGGGCATTGAGGATTTATCTCGAAGATCTTGGTGTGGATTTCAAAGTCTGTTGATCGTTAGAACAATTTCGTGAGAACGGAGAATCGATTGTTTTCGCAAGGGCGCTTGATTTAGAATACAAGAGATATATGATTTTTAACATTGTATGTTGTTAATTTAATATATCAATATATATTGAATCCTGAGTGATTGAAAATAGTTTTTAATAAGAATTTTTTTGTTATCGTAGCGTTGCAAGATTTTTTTATTAAAAGATTTGATATTTATTAAAAATTTAATTTAAAATGGCCACACTCTACCCGCGCACGCGCTGCGATGATCAACAAGTGGTATCAAAGGGGTCTTTATATATTTATATTTTAAATGTTGTGTGGGTTTTCTTGCATTGTTCATATATATGAGATATGTATGAATGAATGGATGGTTATATTTTTTCAATGCATGGAAAATAATGGATCGTTCATAGTATGGTGATTATTAGGTAAGGTTTTGATCTTTTACTTTTTTCTTAGATCTTGTGTAAGTCATTTTGAGGCGTAGAAATTTTTGTAATTTATTTTGAATACTATTGTAATTATTCCGAATGCGAGAAGACGAAGAACGCATGAGACAAATGGCGGAACTCACTGTTCACGAAGGAAACACTATTCATGCGAAAATACTGTTCGTCGTGGAATTTTACTCTTCATGACGGAAATTTGTTGTTCACGGGATTTTATGGTTCACGCCGGGAAATACCGTTCCGTCGGCGGTAGTGGTGGCTGCCAGCAGTGGAACTGAAGGCAGGAGTGGTGGCCGGCGATGATGGAGCGGTGATAGGAGAGTCCCGTCGTTAGTGGTAACTGTTGTCACTTTTAAGAAAGTTTCGTACAAACTCTTATACCAACCAACCCTATCACCATAGGGTTTGATGATAACCCTCAATCTATCAATTATCTTTTTTAATTTTGAAATTAATATAATTTTAAAATTAATTTTTAATTTTATAAAAAATTAGAAATTAATAGTTTGATTCGGTTTGGCCAAATCAAATAAAGTATTTTTTTATTAAGTCAAAATCAACTAATTTAAATGGATAATTATTTAATTTTAATTAAGAAAAATATTTTTTCTTAATTAAATAGAATTTTGTTCAAAGCTTGGAGATTATGAAGATGAATATCATGAGGAGAAGGTAATATTTGGGAAATATGTATTCACGAAATCCGCTTTATAATTTTATTTCTTTATTTCAATTGTTGTAATTTAGAAATACCCAATAGTCATTCGGTCTATTATTATTTTATTTAATTGTTAAATCATTATTTTAATTGTTATGTTTAATAACATGTTCATACATTAGTCGATTACATGTCATACAGAAAAATCTCATACAATTTTATTTCATCATGTATCTCAATTGTAGAAACATGACATATTAAGATTGTCATAATATGTTTATATGTATTATTTTATGAAATAAATTGTATGTAAATTGCTAGATTTTAATTAATTAAAACTTGGTAATCATACCACACTAAGGGCTGTAATAACCTTTAGGCTTATTGACTTTAGTAAAAAGAGCTTTATTAAAGTTTGATAAATATAATTATTAGTTAATTTAAGTTCACCTAAATATAATTTAGGCACTTAAGAATGTTAAATGAATTTAGACCAATAATATTAGCATAACTGATTATTAAATATTCATAGGATTATTATTTTAACTAGTAATTAATTTGAAATTAATTAATTAGTTAAAAATGGAAACACATAATACTAAAATAGTGAGTGAAAATTTTTTGACATGTCAATGTAATCTACGGTCTCCATTATTAGTACAACACCGTGAGGTACAGTGAGGGCCTCACGATGGTTTTGTTTTCATCTCCCTAATGAAGGTTTTGAGCTATACTAATACCAACATTGGACTTCTTAAAAATATAGGAAGAAGTGAAGTAGTTTAGTTTTGACCGACCCTAAGGCAGCATATTCTAAATGAAGTCATGAAATCTAAAATGACGGGTTACACTCACAAAGTCACAATTAAGCTTTTATGTGGATAATTGTGACTTGACTGAACAGGCGATACATTATTGCTAAAAGCGAAAATATGAGATATTTTAAGTTTTAATTAATAAGGATGAGAATATTTCATAGACAGTCTGAGGTTAATCTGACTAACCCTAAAGTAGTACATTAATCGTTAGGATATTTTACCATGATTAGTAAATGTTTAATTTGTGTGTTTATTATGTTTCATTCATGTATCACGTTTACTTTTCGAATATTAGATATTTATCAATTATATTGAATCTTGTATGTTTTAATTTTCAGTAATCATTATTATGTCTACCATGGGCAACCCTGATACTGCTTTACTCGCGTTTGAGAAATTGAATGATGATAACTTCGTACGTTGGAAACTAAATATGAACCTAATGCTAATTTGAAAGTTCATTTTTACTGAGTAGTGTTCTGAGAAACCCTTTGCTAAGGCCTCTAAGAATGTAAGGGACAAATATGATGCTTGGATCATATCAAACAATAAAGCGAAGTGCTACATACTTGTGAGCATGAATGATGTTCTGAGAACTAAGAATGAAAGTATGGAAACTGCCTATGAGATTATGAAATCTCTATAGGCGATGTTTGGACAGTAGTCTGATCAATGTCGTCATGAGGCCACTAAGATGAGAAATGGTACTTCTGTGCAAGAACATGTTTTGAATATGATCAACAAAATGCACGAGATAGAAGTACAAGGGACGATCATTGATGGGTGGACTCAAATTGACATTATACTTGAGTCCCTCATACCATTTTTTTCTACGTTAACGACCAACTATGTTATGAAGAAGTTACAATTAAACATGACCCAATTATTGAATGAACTGCAAATTTTTAAGTCACTAAACATTAGAATGACCAAAGAGGGCGAGGTAAATGTTGTCGAGCAAAAGCCTTCTTCCACTGTTAAAAATAACAAGAGAAAGAAGATCAATGGAAATGGCAAAAGTAAGAACAAGAAAGGGAAGAAAGCCAAGACATCGCCAAAAGTCAAGAAGAACAAGAAAGACAGCAAACCCAAAGGAAATTTTTTCCACTATGGGTTGAAGGTCATTGGAAGAGAAATTGTAACAAGCATCTCTCCGAACTGAAAAAAAAAGGTAAATAAGATTTACTTGTATTTGAAGCTTGCTTAATGGAATATGATTTATTATCCTGGATACTTGGTTCAGGAGCTACTAACCATGTATATTTTTCTTTGCAGATGCTTGATTCGTCACGAGAGTTGGCTGATGGTGAGGTCATTTTTAGAGTTGCGTTCGTGTCACCTAAAGCATTAGGGACAATGCATTTACTTTTCGGATACAAATATTTAGTTTTGAATGATGTTTATTATATTCCTGGATTTTCGGGAAATTTGAGTTCTCTTTCTTTTCTGCAAGAACAATTATTCGAAGTTTCTTTTATTAATAAAGATTTTATTATTTCAAAGAATGGATTCGATATTTGTCATGAAAAAGTTATAAGGGCACTGTATATGCTTAAACTAACTAAACACGCGTTAAATAATTATGAATTATTTAAAGTAGCAAAACCTAAGACTAACAAACGACAAAGAGTTTCTCATGATAATAATAACACATCTATTCGACATATTAGGTTGTGACATATTAATCTAGATTGGTTAAATAGGTTTACAAAGCATGGTGCTTTGAGAGAACTAAAAGTTAGAACTCTTCTTGTTTGTGAATCATATCTAGAGGATAAAATGACTAAGAGACATTTCTTTGGAAAGGGCCAAAGAGCCAAAGAGCCACTTGAGTTAGCACATATTGATGTCTGTGGACCGATCGATGTACAAGCTAGAGGTGGGTATGAGTATTTCATCAATTTTATTGATGATTACTCAAGATATGGTTATACTTACCTAATACAAAGAATGTCTGAAAATTTTGAAAATTTTAAAGACTTCAAAGCTGAACCTAAAAAGCAATCAGGTAAATCATTGAAAACCCTTCGATCTGATCGAGACGGTGAATACTTGAATTTAGAATTCAAGGATTATTTGTTGGAGTGTGGAATCTTATCCCAACTCACAGCACTTGGAACACCACAGTAAAATGGTTTTGCAAAGAGGAGAAACCAAACCTTATTGGATATGGTTATGTCGATGTTAAGCTACTCATCATTGTCACTTACATTTTGGGGATATGCACTACACACGACAACTGACATTTGGAATCTAGCGCCCTCTAAGTCTGTAAGCAAGACGCTTTTAGAGTTATGAAATGAATTCAACCTAGTTTGCATCATTTCTGTTTATGGGGGCATCCAATTCACGTTTTTAGACCCAAGATCGAAAAAGTCAGACTCGAGGTCTGAGGTATGCATATTCGTAGGCTATGCTCTAGAGACTAGAGGTGGGTACTTTTATAGTCACAAGGATTAAAAGGTGATTGTATCGACAAATGCAACCTTCCTTGAGCATGACTATATGCAAAACAACAAACCTCGTAGCAAAGTAGTTCTCGAGGAATTAGCGGCTGATGAGATAAGATCACCTTCAATTTATACTGATAAACGACAAACCAGAGAAACCACAGTTCCTGCGAATGAAACCATGGTGCAACGTCGTAGTGGGAGGGTTGTGAGACAACCAATTCGTTACGAGCTAGAGGCACATGCCCTATTGTCAGAGACTAATAAAGACAATCCATTATCTTATGAAGAAGCAGTGAATGATTCTAAAAATGAGAAATGGAAAGATGCCATGAACAAGGAAATGGAATCTAAGTATTCCAATTTCGTCCGGAAACTTGTAGATCGACCTGCAGATGTCAGGCCCATCGGACGTAAATGGATCTTCAAGAAGAAAATAGGTGCAGATGGGAAAGTAGAGACTTTCAAGGCACAGTTAGTAGCCAAGGGCTATACACAAAGGGATGGAGTCGATTATGAAGATACATTCTCCCATGTGGCCATGCTCGAATCCATTCGCATCGTTTTCTCCATAGCCGCTAGTTTTGACTATGAGATATGATAAATGGATGTCAAGATAGTGTTTTTTAATTGCTCTCTTCAAGAAATCATCTATATATGATGCAACCAAAAAGGTTCATACAGAAGGGGAAAGATCTGAAAGTATGCAAGTTGCATAAATCCATTTATGGATTAAAGCAAGTATCTAGATCTTGTAATCTTACTTTTGATGAGATTATAAAGTCTTATGGCTTCGAGCAAAATGTTGACGAAGTCAGTGTTTATAAATTCATCAAAGATAAGATCGTAGTTTTATTAATTCTTTATATTGACGATATTCTACTCATTGGGAATGATGTAAAAACTTTGTCAAATGTAAAGAAGTGGTTTATTAAGAAATTTTAAATGAAAGATTTGGGAAATGTGAGCTATGTTCTAGGCATCCGAATCCTAAGTGATAGAAACAACAAGCTCTTAAAACTTTCTTAAGCATCTTGTATTGATAAGGTGCTGGAGAGATTCTCTATGGAGAACTCCAAGAAATGTCAACTACCAGCCATACATGACATTGTCCTCTCCAAGTACATTGTCTTAAGACACCTCAGGAGGAAGAGGATATGAGAAAAGTTTTCTATGCTTCAGCAGTTGAAAGTCACATGCATGTCATTTTGTGTACAAAACCAGCCATCTGTTATGCAGAGAGAATTATCAGTCGTTATCAATCGAATCCGGTTTTAGAACATTGGATTGCAGTAAAGCACATCTCAAGTATCTTAGGAGAACGATAAATTGTATGCTTGTTTATTCAGGTGGAGACCTGAACCCCACTGGATATACTGATTCTGATTTTCAATCAGACAGAGACAGTCGAAAGTCAACATCTACATCAATATTCAGGCTAATTAGAGGAGTTGTATTCTGGAGAAGTATTAAACAAATCAGCATTATAGATTCCACTATGTAAGCCGAATATATAGCGGCTTGTGAAGCTGCGAAAGAAGCGGTATGTCTCAGAAAGTTCTATACTAATTTGGAAGTAGTTCTAGATTTGGACAAACCACTGATCTTGTACTGTGACAATAATGGGGCGGTAGAGAATTCCAAGAAACCGATGAGCCACAAGAGGGGCAAGCACATAAAGAGGAAATATCATCTCGTAAGAGAGATCGTGTATTGAAGTGATGTGATTGTTATAAAGATATCATCAGAATAGAACCTCGCTGATCCTTTTACAAAAACACTTCCTGCGAAGTCATTTGAGGGTCACGAGCGTAACATGAGAATAAGAGAGATGTCATATTTGCTATCAGGAAAGTGAATATTATTGGGGATTATGCCCTCAAAACATGTATATTGACATTTTGATATGAAATTTAATGACGATTAGATTTTTATTATAATCGTTATTTTAAATTATTGTTGAATAATTTATATAAATATATAAAAGTTTCATATTCATTAATGAGACTATGATCTTGTATTAATATAAGAGGATTATAATTATAGATAATGAATAAAATTATCAGCAACATATTAAAATATGTAATTGTAGATACCGTATTTTATCTGGTCCAATACTTTGAAAATACAAATTTTATTTTTTTGCCCATATACTAGTCTAAGACTATGTGTATGATTTGAAAAATAACCAAATGCCTAAAAAATAAGAAAATTTGTCCAAGGATTAAAAATAAAAAAAGAAACAAAAGGCTAAAATTAAAAAAATGAAGCCATAAGTTTGCCTATAAATAAAGGGGAGGTCTTCACTTGAAAAGGAAGATTTATGGTGAGTGGGAAAATAGTGAAAAAGAGAAAGAAGGTGCATTTTCAATTCTATTATCTTCCATCTTCTCATTTTCTTTTTATTAAGGTAATTCAAATCTCTTATATTTTAGCTTACAACATATTTTGTTCATTCTACTTAATCATCTCTTTTTTTCATACTCATGTATTTGATTTTTCTTTGTTTCATTTTCCATATATAGGTTTGTTGACTCATTTTTTTATCATTTCTCCTACTTTTAGTCTTAAGTTTTGTTTTCATATATTGTTTATCTCTCTACAAGTTTGATGATGAGATTTTGGTCATCAACTCAATCAATGAGAATGAGGATAAAATTTTGAGGGGTGTAAAATTAACTCAATGTGAATCAACCATTTAATGGATTGAAAGTGTACATTTGATGAAAAGATCTCCTATGATAATTTCTCATACATAAAAATGCATAAAATAGAGAGTAAAACCTCTATACAAGATTATGCAAATATTTTAAGCTTTGATTTTTTTTTATGTTCTTACAGATCTTCTCTTCTTCTCTTCTTTTCTTTTTCTTTTTTTAATTTTTTTTACCAACATTTTTTGTGACACATGTTTAAACTAGTTACCATCCATGGTCATTCCTAGCAATGAATGAAGAAAGGAAAAAATGGTAATTAGTGAACTGAGTGTTCCAAAATAAAAAAATGGTATATTTATATCTCAAACAAAAATTATTTTTAAAGTTTTATGGATTTTCTTTAGTGACACTTATTTAAACTAGTTACCATCCATGATCATTCCTAGCAATGAAGGAAGAAAGGAAAAATGGAAATTAGTGAACTAAGTAGTCCAATAGAAAATGGTATACTTATATCCCAAACAAAAATTATTTTATTTTAAAAGTTTTATGGATTTTTTTAGTGACACTTGTTTAAACTAGTTAGCATCCATGATCATTCCTAGCAATGAAGGAAGAAAGGAAAAATGATAATTAGTGAACTAAGTAGTCCAAAAATAAAAAATGGTATATTTATATCCCAAATAAAATTATTTATTTATTTTTAGTGACACTTATTTAAATTAATTACCATTCATGATCATTCTTTTTCTATTTGATTAACATTGAGTGAAGAAATAAAAAATGATAATTAATAGATCATGTAGTAAAAAAAGTATGATCATGCTAATCATGTATGAAATTAAGTATTTTTTTATAGATTAATTTATTTTACACATAAAAAATTTATTATCAATTTACTCACTCAACAATCATGTATATATGTAAAAAAATGAAAAAAAAAAGACAGAGGGTGACGTCACTCTCTGTCACTTAACAGAGGGTGACATCACCCTCTCTAAATATATATATTTTACTTTAATTTTTTCTTGTTGTTTATATTTTTTTTGTTTTTTTGTTTGTTTATTTTTCTATTTTTTAATAGATATTATTAGTTTGTTGTAATTTATTTTTAATTATTTCATGTCTTTTTTAATTATTTTCATCATACATATTCTTTTTTAAAATTTATCATACATATTTATCATCTCTAACATTCATTTTCATTATTCTTTTTTTATTTATAGTTGTTATCTCTTTTTATTTATTTATGTATTATTTTCATATGTCACGGTTGTATGTGATTATTATTTTATTATTTTATCATCAAAATTGACGCTCGTAAATTAAAACCATAACAATTTGATTTAAATTTTGTAAATTTCTTTATTTACTTTTCACTAAAAAAATCTGACGACGGACTTTAAGATTTTCGGGATATCAAACTTCTCGAATTACTGAGGCGAGGAGTTATTCTTGGGATACCGAGAATAACTCTAATAATGCTTTGATTTGAAAGGATATAAGAATACAAAAAATAATTTTTCAATGGTCTTTGAACCACCCATTAAAAGTAATTTATTTTGTTTATTTTTATGATACAAAATACACCAAATGAGACATTAAAAAATGAATCTGTTTAACCTTTGCCTTAAAATAAAAAATTGGATAGCATTTGATTACATTTGGTAACCATTTATAATGGGTGTTGTGTTGTGCTAATACCTTCCCCACACACAAACGACTCCCGAACCAACTTTGAGTTTTGGTAGACCAAAATTTCCATCTTAAAATTGGGGACAACATAATCCCCACATTTCTTTGAATGAAAATCTAAAAACTTGTTTCGTCTCTTTTTGCTAATGATAAATACAATTCCAGTTCTTTTTGTTCTTCCTTTTATGTCTACGTTTTCCATTTCTGAAATGTTGTTCATACTCATGCATTGTTTATTTATTTATTTTTTCTTTTACGCCTTCTATTCATCCAATAATCCGATTCAGGTTCGAGAACGGTGATTTTGAAAACAAGAGCATAAGCAATAACTTTGACAATCCCATTCTTAGTGTAGAGTCAGATGAAAGTGATGAGGATAATTTTGAACCATCTCTGAAAATTTTAAGAATGGTAGAGGAGGATGAAAAAATAACTCAACCATATCAAGAGTTAACGGAGGTGATAAATTTGGGATTGGAGGGAGAAACGAAAGAGGTCCAAATCGACACTTCTATGACAAGCCAAAGTCATCGAGAATTAATTGACTTACTCAAAGAGTATATTGACGTCTTTGCATGGTCTTACCAAGATATACCAGGTCGAGACACTGATATCGTGGTTCATCATTTGTCACTTATGCCTGAAAGTAAACCAGTGCGACAAAAGTTACGGAAAATGAAACCAGACATGCTGGTAAAGATCAAAGAAGAAGTTAAAAAGCAAGTAGATGCGGGTTTTCTAGAAGTAGCAAATTACCCTGAATGGGTTGCTAACATAGTCCCAGTGCTGAAGAAGAATGGGAAAGTAAGGGTGTGCGTCGATTATAGAGACTTAAATCGGGCAAGCCCCAAGGATAATTTTCCATTACCCCATATCGATGTCTTAGTAGATAACACCGCAGGACATTCAACATTCTCTTTCATGGATGATTTTTCAGGGTATAACTAAATCAAAATGGCTCCTGAAGACCGTGAAAAGGTGACTTTTATAACTTTGTGGGGTACATTTTGTTATAAGGTTATGCCATTTGGTCTGAAGAATGCAGGGGCGACTTACCAACGGGCAATGGTAACACTGTTTCATGATATGATGCATAAAGAAATGGGAGTGTATGTTGATGATAGGATTGTCAAATCTCGTCAAGGGGAATATCATACGGTCAGCGAAAACTATTTGGACGGTTGAGAAAGTTCTAGTTAAAGCTTAACCCGATAAAGTGTACATTCACAACGTCTTCAGGGAAACTACTTGGCTTTGTCGTGAGCAAGGAAGGAATAAAAGTTGACCCTGACAAGGTTCGAGCCATCATTGATATGCCGCCACCTCAAACTCAAAAGAAAGTTAAAGGTTTCTTAGGGAGATTAAATTACATAGCCCGGTTCATCTCACAGCCAACTGCAACTTGTGAACCTATCTTTAAACTTCTTCGCAAAAGTGATACATAATGATGGAATGATGATTGTCAAATTGCTTTTGAGAAGATCAAGCAATACTTGTAAAATCCGCTTATACTTGTTCCTCCAACTCCATGGCGTCCACTCATTTTGTATCTTACAGTGATAGGAAAATCCATGGGTTGCGTACTTGGTCAACATGACGCCTCTGGAAGGAAAGAACAAGCAATATACTATTTAAGAAAAATGTTCACAAATTATGAGGCTAATTATTCGATGTTGGAGAAAACGTGTTCTACATTAGCCTGGGTTGCTCATCGGCTTAGACAGTACATGTGATACCACACCACTTGGTTAATTTCAAAGATGGATCCAATCAAATATATCTTTGAAAAGCCATCACTTTCTGGGCGAATCGCTAAATGGAAAATGTTGCTCACGGAATATGATATTGTTTATGTCACGAGGAAATCAATAAAAGGAAGTGTACTTGCTGATTATCTTACAGATCAACCAAGCAAGATTATGAGTCTATGAAGTTTGATTTTCCTAATGAGAACATATCAGTCATATTAAAAAATGAAGGAGAATCTATGGATCCAGAATTGTGGACAATGTTATTTGATAGCGCGTCTAATGATATAGGACATGGAATTGGGGCAATCCTCATGTCTCCCGAGGGAAAGTTGTTCCCATTCACGGTAAAACTATGCTTTGACTGCACAAATAATGTGGCAAAATATGAGGCATGTTCCATGGGAATTCAAGCAGCTTATGATATGAAGATAAAGAAGCTTTGAGTGTACGGAGATTCGTTATTGGTGATACGACAACTAAATGGGGAATGAGAAGCTAGAGACTCTAAGCTGGTACCTTACAACAAACATGTAACTAAGCTAAGCCGAACTTTTGAAGTGATCTCATTTGACCATATACCTAGAGAGAATAATCAAATTACAGATGCATTGGCAACTCTAGCATCCATGTTCACCGCAGACTTTAAGGATGAAGTGCAACCCATAAAAATTGAGAAGCGATATTTTCCTGCTCACTGTATGAGTATTGAAGAAGAGCCAGACACAAGACCGTGGTATTACGACATCAAGCAGTATATAATGAATGGAGAATATCCATCCAAAGCTTCTGAGAATGATAAACGCACTATTAGAAGATTGTCCATGGGTTTCTTCTTGAATGGTGAAATACTCTACAAAAGAAACCATGATATGGTGCTCTTAAGATGTGTGGATGCAAGGGAAGCGAACCAAATCATAGAGAAAGTTCACGAAGGAATTTGTTGAGTTCATGCTAATGGACATATGATGGTCGAACAAATATTGAGAGCATGATATTATTGGTTAACTCTAGAATCTGACTGCATCAAGTACGCCAAGAAATGTCATAAATGTCAAATTTATGCAGATAAAATTCACGTACCCGCATCCCCCTTTACATGTAATGGCCGCGTTTTGGCCGTTTTCTATGTGGGGCATAGATGTTATTGGTCCCATCACACCTAAAGCCTCTAACAGACATCATTTCATTTTGGTCTAAATAGATTATTTTACCAAATGGATGAAGACAAGTTCTTATTCGAGTGCAACCAGAAGTACGGTTGTTAAGTTTATTAAAAAAGAGATAATTTGTCAATATTGTCTACCTGAAAGTATCATCACAGATAATGGGACAAATTTAAATAACAAGAGATGAAAGAATTATTTGAGCAATTCAAAATTAAGGGTTGGCATGAGATGCTCCCGTTTGCACTGCATGAGTACCGCACATCAGTCCAAACATCAACTGGGGAAATGCCATTCTCTTTGGTATATGGCATGGAAGCGGTCCTTCCAATTGAGGTGGAAATTCCCTCTCTCAGAGTCTTAATGGAGGCGAAATTAGAAGAAGCAGAGTGGGTACAAACACGATATGAGCAATTGAATTTCATCGAGGAGAAAAGATTGATTGCATTATGTAGAGGGGAATTATATCAAAGAAAAATGATCCACGCATATGACAAAAAATTACGTCCCCGATGTTCCCGAGAAGGAGATTTGGTGTTAAAAAGATACTCTCATATAAAAAGGATCACCGGGGGAAGTGGACCTCAAATTATGAAGGACCTTTCATTGTCAAGAAGGCTTTCTCGAAAGGAGCTCTCATGCTAACAAACATGGATAGAGATGATTTACTGCGCACAGTTAATTCTGATACAGTCAAGAAGTACTTCGTTTGACCGCTCTAAGTATGGAAAAATTGAAGTTAGGCAAAAAAATGTTTAAAAAAAAGTTGTCTCGAATACTGGAGAAACTCTTCCTCCATTTTTTTTCTTTTTCCAAACCATCGTTTGTAAACATTGTTCGTGATCAATGAAGAGCCATTTTTCTTTCTCAGTTGACAAATACATATACTTCATCTTCTCCTTATTTCCATTATTTTTTATTCCTCTCAATTCTAAGATATCATTAATTACTCTTGAAATAACTCAGAAGCATAAACTTGGTTAGGTGAAAGCTAATAAAAAAAGAAAAAAGAAAAGAATAGGAACAAAAAAAGGCGGTCTGAGTACGAGGGGGAATCTGAAAATTCATCACGAGAAAGTTGGTATGCATATAACGAAGGCTAAAGCATGATTGGAGGATTGCAATTAAAGTACAGAAAAGAAGCAAAATGGGGAGAAATTATCCACTCTTTCTTCATCATCGACGTGAAGCCGAATACTGGGGCACAAACCAATGAATAAGGATGCATCATTTTCTTGAAAGTATGCTCGATACTTCATTGCGAGTCCATGACCTTAGGCCAAGTGATTGATTTGAAGGGTGAAGGATATGGCGACATTAGTCAACTTTAAAAAAAATCATAAAATAAATTTTTACAAATGTTTTCAATCATGCATAGCACGTATGCACTCAAAATCACTATTTTGCATTTATATTCAATAATTACAACATAGATATGCATCATAGTGATCTTTTTTTATGCAATTCAAGTGCATAAATCATTTAAAAATATTCTTTCAAAACCCATACATGACTTTCCAACATTTAGAGCATGCATTAGTCCAGCTCTTGCACCATATGAAACTTGTAAATATCAGATCAAATATCATTTCAACATCTTTAGTTAAATCGAACCTGAATCGAGTCGAGGTCAAAGCCTGCGTCTATCCAGGTTCGTTTCCCTTCAAATATCTCGGTTAAATAGAACCCGACTTTATCGTGGTCGAAGCTCGGTGTCAGCACCTGGTCCATTTCAATTAATGTGGTTAAATCGAAGCCGCATCGAGTCGAGGTCAAAGCCTCCGTCTATCCAGGTCCACATCCTTTTTTTATTTTAGGTTAAATCGAACCCGACTTTGTCGCGGTCGAAGCCCAGTGTCAGTGTCTGGTCCGTTTCAATTTATAGGGTTAAATCAAACCCGAATTGAGTCGAGGTCGAAGCCTGTGTCTATCCAGGTCCATTTCATAAGTTTCATCATTTCATAGAACCCGAATAAGTCGAGGTTTCTATTTTCTTTATCTATATATTTTTTTCTCGATCAAAATACTTATCTACACCTTTGTACACCTTCTAAGTTTAGAAGCGTGAATAAAGGAGGGCAACTATAGATACCGAATTTTATCTGGTCCAATACTTTGAAAATACAAATTTTATTTTTTTGCCCATATGCTAGTCTAAGACTATGTATATGATTTAAAAAATAGCCCAATCCCTAAAAAATAAGAAAATTTGTCCAAGGACTAAAAATAAAAAAAGGAACAAAAGACTAAAATTAAAAAAGTGAAGCCCTAACGGGTCAATATTGGTTTTCTTAAGTGTTAATTCTGAAACAGAGTGGTTATTGAGCTCAAATTTATAATAAGATTCTAAATTAGCCATTCACTAATGGCTTAATGGTACTTAGGGATCAAAAGCTAATTAGAAGGGTAAAACGATAATTTTGACCAGTTCTATTTTACGAACCAATTATTGGAGGACAAAATTACATAAAATGATTATATCAGTGGACTACATGAGAATACTTTGTACATACAATCTATAATCTCTAAGAGTGCAATTACATATTTATAGTGCAGTAATAATATAATTGATAAATAAGATTATTTAATTAAAGAGTTTTATTAATAATTTGGTTTATAGGTCCACGGCCCCCAAGTCACCTCTATACTACGTAGTCTAAGGTGTGAATATTTCAGAATGTAAGAAAAGGACTTACTTGTAAAAGAATTTTTATTCTGGGGCAAGTATATAATTATGCGATACTTATGTGTGATTAATTAATTAAGAATTAATTTATTAAATTATTTATATGTCATAAATATAATTTTTGAAATTAATATATATATATAATTATCGATTTCTTTAATTATCGATAAGTGAGATAAAATATCTAATTTATGAAATTAGATAATTAAATTATTATTAGATAATAATTTGGCTCGACTAAATCTTTTATTTATAAAATAACTGATAATTTAGTTGATAGGGATAATCAAATACGTTAATTTTGAATTAACAAATATCTAGATATTTAATTTGATTAAAATAAATATTTAATACGTAATAATTGTCACGCGTCAATCACTGATTGGATATTAGAGATTGAGATGGACTACTGTAATGTCATGTTGTGCTATAGTGGTGGCTGTGCATCACTGTAGTGCCACATGACACTACAGTGGTGCCATGAGGCATTGTGCTGCCTCACAGCACACTGCAGTGCCATGTGGTACTGCAGTTGTGCACAATAACAGTGGGTCCACCACTATTAGTAATTTTATAATTAAATATTATTTCAATTATCCTAAAATATCTAATATGTCATTATTAAAATAATATACATATATTATTTTAATGGCCTTAGATGTATATATCAATCAGTAGAATGAGAGAGTCAATTCATCAATCAAGAATTGAGAGAAAAACACAATTCTCAAGTAGTGATTTTTTCTACGATTAAGAGTTAATCAAATCTCTAAAAGAATCATTGTCACGTTCTTTTAGAGAATCGTTCCACAAAAGTCCTTCTCGGTAAAATCTCTAGATCTCATGTGTTGAGTACATCTAGAGATAGAAAAGTGTCTTCGTTATACTCTACTTGCCCAACACGTCCTAGAGCGTTGAGAATTAACTTGAAAGATATTGGTGCGGATCTTAGAGTCTGCTAATCATTGGAACAATTTCGTGAGAACAGATAATCGCACGCTTCCGCCGCGCACGCGTCCCACGCTTCCGCCGTGCACGCATCCCACGCTTCCGCCGCGCACGCATCCCACGCTTCCGCCGCGCCCACGTCACGATGACCAACATAGATATACTCTTCAACTCTTCTATTCGTTTTTGCATGAAAGATTGAAATGATTCTTCACTATTTTCACGAACAGAGAAACCCAGAATAGAGGATTTCCAGCAAACCCTACTCCAACGGCACCCAAAAATTTTATGGTAAGAGCTTTCATCCCTTAAAGAGCATACTTGACACCTGGGTGTTTGTGATATATGTCTAACTGATAGATTTAACTTAGTAGGAAGATAATCATTCATAACTCTCCATATAAAATGCCCAACTTTTGATGGAATATTAGCTTTCCAGAAATTAGAACTAATAGCAGAGCTGGAAGAAGAACTAATATTAGAGGCATTTAATTATCATTATGGGTAAAGAAATAACAAGTCCTAACAGTAAAAATGCCATTACCATAAGGCCAATCAAAACTATCTTCATCAAATATGTTAACCAAGGGATAGCTAGAATATTTCTAGATATCCAAGGAGGGAACAAAGAACAAATAAGACCAGAATTCCAAACAGAACTATTAGGCAATCAAAGATCAGCCACAAAATTATAATTAGAAACCTTTAAACGCAGACAATTTAGGAAAACCGGGAACCCAAAAATCATCCCAATTGTTAGTTTTAAGACCATTGCCAATTCTCCTGAAAATAGACTTAATAATATCTTTATCATGCCAAAGACTTTTCCAAGCATAGGAACTAGATTTTATTAATATTAATTTTATAAGAAATAGAGGAAATACAAAGCATAATCCAATGCACAAATTTATTATTAAAACTCATCTTAATGAAAAGCTTTTTAATAAAATACCAATAAACCCTCTTATAGGTCTTAGACATGTCAGTCTTAAGAACAACAACCCCTTTAATGATATCAATAACTTTATTCTCATTCTACTTACCGAAAAAAGTAATTTTATTCTCATTCTGATGTCAAACACCATCACTGTCCTTAAGCCTATACAATTCACAACTCTTCTTTTAATAACAGATATATGGAAAAAATTAGTATTTCTATCAACAGCCTTTAACCAATTAATCCTAGATCTTTGTTTCCAAAAATCTCTTCTTTTTTCCATAATTTACTGATATTCATAGAAATATCTAATTTTTTCACTCTGTTCACCTCCAAATTATCATCATGAAGGCCAAATTTTCCTTAAATTGATTAATCAAATTATTAGGGTTCCCTCTAAGTTTCTTACTCCAAGACTTGATATCCTTTTTACAACCTTTAAGCTTAGAAATAAATCTGCGCATGCCATTACCGAACCATAAGAATTCCAACTTTGATTAATAACCTCCTCAAAATCATTTTCAAGTAACCATTTTGCCTCAAATTTAAAATTCCTGGGGGCTTTAGAAGGTTTAACACTAAATTAACAATAATCATATTATGATCCGACCCAAGATTAGGGGAACAATAACCTCAATACAAGGAAATAAACCAAAAAAAAAGAATCATTAACAACAACTCTATTCAATCTTTCTTGAATAAAATTCCTACCATGTCTCCCGTTTCTCCATGTGAAAAAAATTACCCTTAGCATTAATATCAATGAAGCTACAAAAATTAATAAAATCATTAAACTTCCTAGCTCTATGAAAATCAAATCTATTACCACCAGACTTTTCCTGACTACAAGCTAGATCATTAAAATCCCCAGCAACCATCCAAGGAACCGAATTACCAAGGTTAGAGGAAGAAAACTTATCATACTGATTCCATCTCTCTTTCTTATCCCTATTACCATAAAAAAAGTAATTCAACCCCAACCATTAACATTAATATCCACCACATTACTAGTATTAGAAATACTGATAACTAAAATATCATTATTCCAACAAACAATAATCCCACCCGGGAGACCAATAGGATCCACAACGTGATAAAAATCAAACTTCCATTTTTTAAGAAAAAATTTAGCTTTTGAACAACAAGTTTTAGTTTCAAGAAGAGAAAAACTAGATGGTTTAAAATTAAATAAGGCATCATTTAAAGCAGTAACTGTCAGGTTATTGCAAAACCCTTAACAGTTCCATAATAAAATTCTCATGTATTCTTGGATGACTTATTAGGGAGGGCCATCATACTCCCATCATTAGAAACCAGATTAGAAAACAATCCTCCAGAATTTAAAAGTTCTTGAAAACTAGTATTATTATATAGCTCATCATTATCAGCCCTTAACCTCTTTTTTCTACCTTGATTTGAATAATCAGAATCAGATTTAATGGAAATTGGATAAAGATTAGACCTAGGAGAATCAGAAATCACATTTACCATATCTGAGATATCTTTATTATAAGAGATTATAGAATTCAAACCTCTATCTCCCCTAGCCAAAAATTCATTAACAGAAATCAAACCTGGAACAACTTCATTAGAATTTTGCAAATTATGATCCAAAGAAGTGTTGCTCTGATTGTTAAGAGTACTGATTCTCCTTGCCATGACTGAAATATCTTCCTTAATGCGCTTCTCCTTAGCAAACAGATTTCTAATATGTGTAGGAGTCCTCAAATCCGCTTCTGCCCTAAGCCAATCCCCATAAATAAAATCTACTCCATTACTCATAAAGATGCCAGAAGGACAGGTTCTATTATTATGACTGATTACCCCACATTCAAAGCAAAATTGATGTAACCTTTCATATCTAAACTCAACCCAAATAGGATATTTATACTTCCTTTTAATCCAATCATCATGAAACAAAGGTTTACTAATATTCAAGAGAATTCTAATTCTAATAGACCTGGCCGGCGCTCCATGAAGAGTATAATTATCAATATCAAGAACTTCTCCAATCTTGGAAACCAATCTTTTTGCAATAATTTCAGTAGCCCAATCTGGCGGTAACTCTTGAATTTGAATCCAAATAGAGCAGCTGTCAAATTTCATCTCCCCCACTTGTGATCCCTTCTCAAATCTCTTCAGAACTAAGGGCTCTTATTCTCAATATTATCAGAAGTAATCTTTCTAGCTTAATTTTGAAAGATTTGATTGGGGATGGGGTTAGAATTTTTTGGGCTCAGATTTTCTAGGGAAGTTTGGTTGGTTCATATTCCTGTTGGCTCATCTACTGAGAAGAAGAAAGTGAAGGATGTTGGGCATTTGTTATAACTAATTAAGCTATATTTACGGTGCATGTGAAATTTATATATTTTTTTATCATTTTAATTGTTTCTCATATATTTCTTTCATAAAAAAATAAGAAGTTTAAAAAAACATTTATTTATAAACAAAATTAAAAAAACTATAATTAAAATTACTATGATTTTCGAAGTTTTTACTCACTGAAATTTCTTCAATCGAGTTAATTGTGTTAAAAAAAATGTACGCAGACTTTAGGAAACCTTTCTTTAGTTTGATATTTTATTAATTAGTTCTTTGATTTTTAAGTGACCATATTTATTTTTTAATTATTTTTTAGCAGACAAAATAACTTAAACTTCATATTTAGGAATAAAAAAAGTAAAAAGCTTCTTATAAGATTATGTGAAATAAGGGAAAAAAACTAATAATAATGCATCATTAATAGATTTGAAGAGTAATTTAAAAACTATAAAATAAAAAGTAGATAAAATCGTCTAAAAATATTGGGTTTTTAATAACTAGTTAACTTACAAGTGCAGTGCATGTGATATCTGTATTTTTTATAATATGTAATTTTTGTTCATAAAAATAAGAAATTTGTAGAAACTGATGCTTCTAACCAGGGATATGGTAGGATACTTAAACAGTTTAATCCCAATAATCAGAAATAAGAGCTCCTCCAATTTACGTCCGGCGTTTGGAAATGACGAGCATTAAACTATCCAACCATTAGGTTATCTATTGTCAAATGTGTTTTAAAATTTCAAGATGATCTTTTAAGCCATCATTTTTTAATAAGAGTTGATTGCTCTGCAGCTAAATAGATATTTAAGAAAGATGTACAGAACCTTTCTTCTAAACAGATATTTATTTTTTGGCAAAGTATTTTATCAGTATTTGACTTTGATATTGAATATATCAAAGGTGAACAAATTTCTTTACCCGATTTCTTAACCCGTGAATACTTACTGGGTTCATGACCAGCAGAGGCCGAGGCCGAGGCCATAGAGGTCGAGGCAGAGGCAATTATTATTCAACAAAATTTCCCAATCTTAACAGTAAACAAAGGCTTATGTTAGCAAAACTGCTAAAGATGTCCTTATGATACTAGAATAGTATATTATGAATAATATTTTTAATCCTTATATAGAATTTGTTAGACTGGGAATTCTTAACACAGATAGACCTAGGGAACTCTTACAGAATCTTAGGTGTCCATCTTTGACCTATTTTAGATGGTACAAAGATGTTTTCCTCATGAAAGTTATGCAAAGAACCGATGCTAACAATGATCAGTTAAATGCTAAGTTCATTAATGGACTTCCAAGCCTTTTGCAGAAAAAGTCAGGAAAAAACTTAGGGATAAGCATAACCAAATGGATATCCCTTACAACCAGTACACTTATGGTCATCTCCTTGCAGTAGTCATCGAAGAAGGATTATCCTTATGCAATGATATGAAATTACAACAGTTAATGAAACACCATATTTTAACTAAAAAAAAAGTCAGGGGAATTTTGTGATCACGTTGCTTACGAACCAAAAATCCAGTACCCTTCTAAATCCAGAAGTCAAAAACCTCATAAATCTCATAGAAGATATTCTTCCAGAAAAATTCTTAGACAAGATTATCAGGAAAAATCCAAAAGAAAAACCAGTAGAAGAAAATCCTATAAAAAATCTTATTAGAAAAAGATGAATTCCAACTAAAATGTTATAAATGTTGTACAATTTGACATTATGCCAATAGGCGTAAATCTAAACTGAAACAAAAGCTTAATGAAATGTCTTTAATGAGGAGACCCAACAATAGATTTTAAACTACCTTTCTAATGATGATAGTACTTCTGATTCAGAAAATGATTTAGCCGAGATTTATTCTTCTTCTGAATCTGAATCACATACTGATTATCACGAACCTTGTTGTACTAACAAAACTTATAACATGATAACAGAAGATAATTATTGCAAAGCCATTATTAAGATGAATGGTCTTGACATTGAACAATCTAGTCTTAATGTTTTAACTGATACTCAAAGGTCTATGCTTGAAGTAGCTGACCAAATAAAAGATCCAGAAATGAAATTAAAATTTTTAGAAACATGTTATAAGAGTCAAACTTCTTCTTCCTACAGAAAATTATAGTATGAGGGAAGTTCTGAAACATATACAGAAAACTCCTACGATTGAAAAACCTACAATTATTCAAGATTTAAATATGGAAGTCAATAATATAAAAATTACTCATCCATAGTCATCTGGACAAATCAATATGATGAACTAGGATAATACATCACCTCCTACTGAAAATGAAACTAAAGAGTATTCTCTTTCTCAAATTTTAGATATTCAAAAAATTTTTTATGATACCATCAATAAACTTTCTTATTCCAAGAAACCCACACTCTGCATCACTTTAACCGGACCTAATCGGTATTATTATCCTAGACCTACTCCATAAGATATTCTTTATGAAGAAGATTTTCTTCATACTCAGAAATCGTATCATGAAAAGACCATCTATGAATGGAATGTAGATGCGTAAACAAAATATGAAATTTCTGAAACCATACATCATATGATAATGTATGCTTCCATTTGTAAACAGAAAGATAATGCAGATAATCAAATCTATAGATTTTTAGTCAACGGATTTACCGGCATTCTTAAAGAATGGTGGGATAACTGTCTTTAATGAAACTTAAAGAACCAAAATCCTTAATTCCTTTAATATTGAAATAAATCCTCTTACCAGGACTGAAACTAAAACAGAAGATTCTTGTTATACCTTACAAGCCATTATACACCATTTTGTTGGACCAGGAATTTATAACACAGATAGACATAATGAACACTTATAGAGTCTTAGGTGTCCATATTTGACCCATTTTAGAAGGTACAAAGATGTTTTCCTTATGAAATTCATGCAAAGTACTGATGCTAACAGTGATCATTGGAAGGCTAAGTTCATTGATGGACTTCCAAGCCTTTTTGCAGAAAAAGTCAGGAAAAAACTTAGGGATAAGCATAACTAAATGGATATCCCTTGCAACCAGTATTCTTATGATCATCTCATTGCAGTAGTCATCAAAGAAGGATTATCCTTATGCAATGATATGAAATTACAACAGTTAATGAAACACCATAATTTAACTAACAAAAATGAGTTAAGGGAATTTTGTGATCTATTCGCTTACAACACGAAAATCCATTATCCTTCCAAATCCAGAAGTCAAAAACCTCATAAATCTCATAAAAGATATTCCTCCAGAAAAATTCTTAGACAAGATTATCAGGAAAAAAAAACCCAAAAGAAAAACCAGTAGAAGAAAGTTATAAATGTTATAACTATGGTACAACTGGGCATTATGCCAATAGGTGTAAATCTAAACTGAAACACAAGCTTAATGAAATGTCTTTAGATGAGGAGACCCAACAACAAATTTTAAATTATCTTTCTAATGATGATAGTACTTCTTATTCAGAAAATGATTTAGCCGAGATATATTCTTCTTCTGAATCTGAATCACATACTGATTATCCTGAACTTTATTCTACTAGCAAAACCTGTAACATGATAATATAAGCTAATTATTGGAAAGTCATTGTTGAGATGACTGGTCTTGATATTGGACAATCTAGTCTTAATGTTTTAATTGATACTCAAAGGTCTATGCTTGAAGCAGCTAACCAGGTAAAAGATCCAGAAATGAAATTAAAATTTTTAGAAACCTACTATAAGGACTCATACTCAGGCTTGTTTTGATGCTATTTTAAAGTCTCTTCCAGCTCCAACAGGAAATCCATTTATTGAGGCTCAAACTGAATTGAAGAAGAAATTTCCTGAGTTAACATAAAATGAAATAATCATAAAAACTATGGACTTCATGAAAGAACAATTTCTCGAGTGCTTCTCCTTGGATGATACTTCTATGAAGTCTGTTAGCAACAAAACAGAATCCAATCAAGATGAAATTGAATTCAACATCTTAGTTGAAGAAAGTAAGAGCTATCAGAATCTTCCAATCCCACTATTGTAGATTTTATAGATTCTCTCACCAGTATGATCGCAGACAAGATGGAAAATGACAAGAAGGAAAAAGGCAAGGCCTAATCCAGGTCTCCCACTAGAAAAAAGTAAATAGTGTCGGCGTATACCAACAAACAACATTTGGAAAAGAAGATGCTCATTATCTTCAACAGCAAAATTCGGCATACGTAGCCAAATATACTTTTAATAATGTAGATTCCCACTATCAGAAACAACTGGAAAGAGAAGGATGAATGACTCTCTTTCTAAGGACATGCCACATTATATTTTCTTTTTTGTATTATAAAAGGGAAGTCTCGCCCTTTGTTGAGGGCATCCGATTTTGATCGGGCATTAGCATACTTTCTCCCTCTCTCTCTAAAAACAATGTACTCTTTCTCTCTCTACAATAATAGTTTTTGAAGATTTGATATCGTTCTTCTTCTTCCTACACTTCTCCTGCTCTTGTTCCTACATATCTCCAACATATCTCCTACTTTAATCTAACTGTAAGTTTTAAAATGTCTTGTTATTAAGTTTTTAGTATATAAATTTGTATTGGTCGGAAGGCCACCACCACCACCAAAACAGTAAGTTCATGAGGCCATCTGTGTAGCAATTTAAAAGTAATATAAATGTCAATATGCCCTTTAATATTTGTAGATTTGTACTGAATGTAGGAGCACTTAACTTATAGCAAGTGGGACAACATTCAAGTCGTGTTTTGTAAGGTCTGTGTCAGGGATTGCATTAGCACCATTTACCCATTTAAATCATTGGCAGACGTGCTAATTATAGGTTAGCCCCGACTATTGGTATCATAGCCACACATATTTTTGGACATATTAATGATTATATATCTTTTAAATTCGGCATACATGGTCACCATAAAACATGTCAGAAATGAGTTCTCCTTTTATCACTACCGTAGCTTCAACCTCATAATCAACTGAACTTATTGCTTATCAGGATATTAAAGAAGCTTTGGATAAATGGACTATATTCAAAGTTAAACCAGAATCAATTTATGAAATTGGAACTTTTGATTTTACCAGTAGAAAAATAATCAAAACTTTTGAACATGCTATTCATTTAGAGAATAATGATGATATTATCTATTTGTTACATATTCAGGATTTATATCCTTTTATGCAAAAATATAAATATCTGCATATAGGCCTTATTCAGATAGCATTTAAGCCTTTGACTTTACTTCGTCAAAATACCAGTATCCAGTGTACCCTAAGAGACGGTCATGCCTCAACTAGAAAGCATCCCTTGTGGAAGCCATTGAAACCAGCCTTTCATATGGACTAGTTTATTTTAATATATATCTCAATTTGAGTGTAGCTCTTAATGATAGTAACTTATCTAAAGTCTTAGAACTTAGAGTTATATGTCATGGTTATGAGTATTTACCAGGATCTTCTCCTTTTACCATATTATTCAGAATTCATCTTAAGGTTCTATCAACTTTAAATCCTTACACCAGAAAACAAAGTGAACAAGTACACACAGTCCTTGTTGATATTAACCTTTTCAGTAATCAAGTATATATCCCGAGGATGATACCTTTGGAAGAAATTAATTTTCCAAAAAAATGGCAAATCCTTAATGTTGTACCCATCAGACCCATCATTAGGCAATCCGTAGAAGATGTCATCCAAACTCAACGAGGTAACATATATCTCAAATTTCAGAAACCGTTAACTAGAAGCATTTCTAGTATAAGCAATAGAAGCATTCCACCCTATAGGGTTGACTTACCAGGATCCTCTAGACAATCCACTTCAGAACCGCCAGTGACATGCAATTTAACATTTAATGGATTTTATGCAAGATAAATATCATGAAATTAGAAGATGGTATTTTAGATCCCATACACCTAAAAAGTTAGAAACCTTAAAAACTCAGTATTATTATCATTTACATAAGAATCAGTACATTAAACCCTTTTCCTGAATGGTATTGCAACTTTGCACCCCAATTATTGTTACATGATGAACACCAGTTAAATGTCCTAACTCGAATTCAGAAAAATTGGATAACCACTAGTGGTAGGACTATTCAAGCTATTCCTCCTCCACCTTTATCCTTAGAACTTGCTCTAGGAAATGATAATACTAATCTTAAACCGTTAATAATAAATCCTTATGTGAAAATTCCAAAAAACCCATTCAACAGGGCAGCGACAACATTTCCAGCATTTTTTTCTTCTACAAAATTGATTGTTGAATTGATTATCAGTAAGAAAACAATATAGATATAGAAGAAAACAATATGGTCCCATCTTAAGGACTTACTCATCACTACAGAATGAACTGTTGAATCGGTCCGTGAACTCAAAAATTTGTTGTCATTCTCAGAAATTACAAATGGGGAGAGTTGAACCTTGGTGGAGAATGAATGAAATGTAGGGATTACCACTAAGCTATATGGAAGTTATGTTACTTTCTTCTAATTATTTTACCACTAAGCTATATGGAAGTCATGTTACTTTCTTCTCAATAGAAAAACTTGTAATAATAAGTAAAATAATTATTTATTTTATTTTATTTATTAAATTTATAAACTTGTGATATTCATATTCACGTAAAATCTAAAAATATAATAAATAATTAATAACTAATTTACAATTCATGTTCATTAGCAAAACAAAATACATTAAGAATATTAAGCAAATATTTTTTAAAGTTTTCTCGAATCCTATTTTTCATTGAATAAAATATTCATTTAGACAAAAAAAATTTATTTAAGTAAATATGTTTATCTTAAAAATATAATATAAGAAGTTTCCATAAAATGTGTTAAAAGACAATAACAATATTTTATAAATAATATATTAACAAAGCTCGTCTTGGTCTATTGGTAAGGAGTGTGATTTATAAGGGAGATGAAAATGGTTCAAACATCAATACACACATAATTGTTCAATTTTTTAGATAAAAAAAGTTGATTCACGGGCCGAGTCAGTTCAGGCCCACCGGGCCTCACGGGTCGGGCCTAGGTCTATAGGTCTTGAATGCAAGGTCCATGATGCCCCTGGCCTGCCCCATGGGCATTAACCTACCCGGTAGCGTACAGTGCTGGGTCGGTTCACCTAGTTTCACGAGAAAAACTGGTCCACTTGCCACCTCTACTCATCAGTGGGAGAGATAGTTATACTAGCATAACTCAAAACTAAGAATCAACCATCTAATACACACATACTCGTGTTATGCCAAATTAATCTAACTTCTCGAGGAAGAATGAAATTAATTAAAGGCATCATATATAACTCACTTTTCGAGGAAGACACTGCTTGAACATTTTATAGACAGTAGTGGAATGGATCCACAATAGTAGAATGGATCCAAAGAAGGATAACCTCAGATAAGGATTTTATACATTTTCTTGATGAAATTATAATAATAATTTTCCCTGTGGCATTCAAATAAGTAAACATCTTAGGTGTTGTTAAACTGAAGCAATTTAAAGCTAAATGACAGATTTAAAATATCCTTTGACTTTTGTTATTTTTACTTGTGCTTAGCAAAACTACAGTCGGCAAACTACAGTAACCACACCACATACCAAGGCATACATAACCAAAAACTCATCAAGAAAAGTTCAGAAATGAAAACAGAGAAGAAAATAATAATAGTGGTGATAAAATTTCATATCGGAGAAATTCCAGAAACATATAACACTATCAAGAAATAAAAAATGGGATAGATTTGAAATCAAGAGAGAGGTACCTTCAGGTATGCCAACTGCTTTACATAGTTCAACTACTAGAAATATAACCACGGCTCAAACTCTTAGAATGAAATAGGAAATAAAAACCAAACACATGACAATAATCACATAAACAAAACCACCAATCACAGGTTATAGAAATGAATCAGATTTTGCAAGAACAAATCCGAGACAGAGAGTTCACGGTGCTGGTGAAACCTGAGACTAAGAGTATGCTGAAACAATTGAAACCACCACATAGCGCCAAGGCATACAAGATCAGATCTAGAGCTACGATGTAAGCGCTAGATCAACAAAGTTGAAATAGTTGGACCCATTCCCCACAAGCTCGAGAAGAACAAAATCCCAAAAACACAAAACCTGATGAAGTGAGCTTGGTGAGATTAGAAAAAAAAATTCCAGAAATACAAAATGGGAAAGGTTTGAATAAACAGATACCTTCAGGTGAGCCCGAGAAGAAGTGGTGACAAGGTGAACATAATAATCTGTTCTTCGACATGTCTATGGCGATGAGGCTCGGGGCTCTCTCTTCTTCTGATGGCTATGCCGCAGACCTCGAGAGAAGCTCTCTCTTCTTCAATCAAGAATCCTAGTTCTCTTTTTGATAACGAGAGAGAGAGAGAGGCTCAAACCGTGTGTACCTCTTTCAAGTAAAATAAGTCCCGCTTTTCTTATCTTTGAACTCCCATTTTTTTCCAATTTAACAACGCTTTTTTATAGGGTTCATATAAAATCTTGTTTTACTTATTTTACAGGAGAGCACATCGAACCTTGTATTTAAAAGCTATAAAATCATGTATTGTTGTATTGTTCCTCGCTATTCTTTGGGTTGTCAAACGCTTACTAGTATGTGGGCACTTGGAAGAAATTTTTTTTAATTTTTTCTCTCCTCTAATTTTCAATTAGGGAGGAAACAGACTCCCTAAGGTCACTCACCAATGATGCCAATAGACATAATTATCTAATGTGAGAGAAGTCTCCTACTTATTATGAAATCCAATTATCTGGATTGACAGAAAATTATATCTCAAGGAAAACTTATTGAATTAGTTTTAATTAATAATTTTCATCACTAAAATTAGGATCGATGTGGTTTACTACTATCTATCCATGCCGAACTATTAATTACCGGACACAAAAATACATGTAACTCATAGGCTAGCTCGATGTACCATAAGAATAAAAATACTCATAGTTAAATGATTAATAAACTATTCTGACCATACCTATGATGGGATTTATTAATACTTAATTAACATTGATTCTACTATAAAATTATAACTTAACTCCAATTGTGTTTTATGTTACTCGATGCAATTATCCTCGACATATTATTCATTATATGTTACCCCTTCATATTATAATACCATGTATAATTATGTGAGGTACTATCTAACTAATTTATACATATCTTGTTCCTCGAGTTTCAAAACTCATTCTACTGATTAAACATGTAATTTTCATACTTGATGACATAAGTGAACTTATCAAATCTCTAACTAAACCATTAGAGATACTAAGTACGTAGATTGTTATGATCACATAAATGGATTCTGTTATGGGATATTATGCAACTTACTTAAAAGTGTCTATGAACTCCGTTTTTTAAAATCTATGCATCTTTACTTCTAATAACTCAACCATCTAACAGATATATTAAGTCATATAATATCAACCATAGTAGATCAAAATAACTGACCTATTAAATATAAGTCCATAACTCTCTCAAGATTGAGAGCACTCTTATTATCATAGCAATGAGTTATGATTTTCTTATGATAGTATTTTTACTGAAATCAAACTAATTAGTCTTTTTAATGCATTCTAAATGCACCAGTTTATTAACCAGGTACTCCACTTAGTGATCAAGTTAAGTCATTCTATATGGTAGCTTCACTAGATTGTGAAAAATAAATATTTTCAAGTAGTAAAGAATAATTGGTTAAATATCTTACTCCTATAAGCAAAACGACATAGGATCCCTAAACCAATTACTATTATGTTTATAGACTTTTTAGCAAGAATGTATTACACATAATATAAGAATAAACTACTTATTATTAATCATAACCAAATATCAAAATTAAAAAATAGAATTCTACTATTTTACACCATAATCCTAACACATGACGGTCAGAATGTAGGATAGGTTTCTTCTGGGTGAGGAAGACAGTGTCTTCCTTATTGTTACGATTTTCATTGAATTGAGAAGACGAGGGTGAACTCATCTCTACTGTCAATCAACAAGAGAGAGAAGAATTCTGAGAGAAAAATTAAAGGGAAATGAATTACGGTCTAAGTCTTCCCACAGACTTCGCCAACTAGTGCTGCTCAAATCCTCACAGAACAAGTGTTCTAAATTGGTGAATTATCATTCTGCACATAGAAGAACAAAGAACTCTAAGACAAGGGGGATACCAAAGGGGATTTCTTCTTTGAAGAGTCTCTAATACCTAACTCAGAAGTGTGGAGGAAATTCGAAAGAGTTTTTGGATGGTTAAAGTGAAGGTACTTTTCAAAGTTAGAAAAAGAGGGTATTCACATAGTAGGTGGGGTAGTTCGAGAGTGGGTTGGGGAAGGACGCTGCATTAAATGCAAGTGCATTTAATGCAACGTCCTTCCCCAACCTGGGACATGCAACTAGCCTGATGCACATCTCTTGGATAGTGCATTTAATGCAGCGTCCTTCCCCGACCTGGGACATGCAACTAGCCTGATGCACGTCTCTTGGATAGGTGTAGACATTCAATCACTACTACAAAAATGGTTTTTGATGACGAGCAATCCCAATCATGAAAAATCATTGAAGACATGTCAACACCCGATGTCTATAATGGTGTCATAAAAATGAAATATCTTTTACGATGGTTAACTTTTACGACGGTAGGCATACACATCGTCGTTAACATTTATATCGCGTCGTAAAAGTATCATTTTTTTACGATGGTTCTTTAATACACCGTCGCTAATAACAATATAATTGTCGTCAAAGATAAAATTTTTATGACAATGAATCGAAGAGCCGTCATCTTTTAATAACCAGCATAAAATAAATATTCAGATCGCGTATCAATATAACTGCGTGACATCTTGGCTTAAAATTCACACATTTCAAAAATCAATAGACCCATCCCATTAAAAACACATCAATGTTCATCCCACGATCTTCAAGAATCCATATACACATTTTAAAAATCTAATACAAATAACTTCTACAAATGTAAATTTTAAAACTCAAATGCACAAATAAACTCTAATAATGTAGATGTATTTTACATAATGATTGTCCTTGAAGAATGAGCAATTCTTTAGCGAGTTTGTTAGCCTTCAGGATTCTTCAGTAGAAATCATGCTATCCTTGTCAATGAAAATGTAAATCATAATTAGTATATATTATCATCACCTAGTTTCGTATACATTAATCACAAAGGGAGGAACTACAAAACAATTGTGAGTAAAAATATCAAATTACCACTCTCGATTGGTTAAATTTTTCTAATATGATGCAAATACTTTTTTCGGTAAGTAATATGATGCAAATAATATAATCAATATATACTATTATCACCTAGCTTGTTACACAATGATTAAGTTCTCAAATGATTATTAGATACCTTTGCCACTTGTGCCTCTTGCTACTGGAGCATGCATGTTGCATTTCAAAATAACAAACTTGCAATCTGTAATTTGTTCCTGCAACATTTCCTTCAACTCATTTTCTTTCCAAAATTTCTGATTTCAATTTTATATTTAAATTTCTAATTAACAACCCTTCCATGTTTGTTCCTGCAACAATGCAAGTTTATTAACATGCACTACATGGGAAGAGAATACTCAACCTTCATACCTTAGTTCCTTATCTTCCTATTTTTGTGTTGATTATAAAGCAAGCTGCATATTTTCTATTTTGTGGGCTTAGAGAGTAATGATTGGAAACCGAACATAACAACTCAATACTATAAAGGAATGCATAGAAATTTCATAAAAGCTAGATTGTTTCGTTATGTTAATTAGTAAAAGTACCCAGCTGATTCTTCCTTTGTTTTATGTCTGGAAGATAACTCCACAAGATTATTAAACTCAAAATTCCCACACAGAATCAAAATGTTTAACTAAAAACTCAATGAATTAACTGGGTGAAAACGAAAATAAGATTACCATGAAAATCCATATGCTATCATAAGCTTCTTGTTCTGATCAGTTAAGTTTGCGATTGGTACCAAGTTGCAACCAATTTTTCAGTAGCCACAAAAGCTAAGCCTCAAGCTAATAAAGTAATTATCAACAATGGAAAGCTTTGGAATAGTTAAGTACCAAGATCGACAAAGATAGTGAAGCTAAAGCTTACAATAGAAGCCGATTTGATAAAAATGAATTACCATTATATAATAGGAGATGCAAACATCAACTAATGCAGGCAGCATTGGAAACTCGGAGAGAGAGCCTTAACACCAAATCGAAACAAGGTTGATATGCAGCATAATTGGGTAATATTGAAGTTAAACCATGAAAATCAGGAGGAAAAAACAAACCAGAATCATACTGTAGATGCGCGAGCCCTAACACCAAATGAAAACTCAAAGAGCCCTAATGCACGACCCCTCCTAGGCCTTAAATTCCACGACTTCTGTGTCATTCCCTCGCTCGCTTCCTCTGCTTCTCCCCATTTCATTGAATACATTGTTTTTTATAGACTTTCTCAATTATATGGGTTTGATTAAAATAATCAAACAAAGAAAAAATATCAGATGAGGTACTCATCAGGCCTAGGATAACACCCATTTGTGAGGATCTTTTTTCTTCTTTATTTTGTTTTTTTCACACTCATTCACCCATCAATTGCTATGACGTGACTGTTCCTTACGGTTCCGAGCCAATTAGTCAAAACCACTTGGTGGCCTATCCTATCTTGTATGGGTGTTGCAGCTTACCTAATCAATCGCAGTCCCTTGATTGTCGGTTTGAACCCCTTTTCCCGTTCTGATGTTTCGTCCCATCCTTGAGGTAATGACCCCGTTCTCAAAGCAATGATCCTCCATTCTTAAGATGTAAGTTCCCGTTCTTGAAGTGATGATCTTCCGTTCTCGAGATGTCAGTTCCTGTTCTTAAAGTGATGATCCCTTATTCTGTGAATATTTCACGACTTCAGTCCGTCATCCACTTCCCGCGAGTCTAGGGTAGGTCCCTTAGTATAGGTGGCAGTGATAATTTTTACCTATTCATTTGCCCCCCATTGCTCCCCGGCGATGCTCGTCGTTGTGCAATGAATGCTCTTAGCACTCACCCTATTTTGGGAGAACGACTATTCTTGACTTGCTTTAATCAATTCATGATCCTCTTTTATTCTGTAAAACATTAAGTATTGCACAAGAAAAGTCATAAGTATTTAAATAAGGAGATAATGTATCATCATTGTCTTATTTCTAGGGTTGCTGACACGATCCTTGGAAACTTCAATAATCTTAATTTTGTTTTATCCTATTGTGACACGTGTGTGCGTGGGCTTCATTTTTTCATTCCCCATGCCCGTTGCTTCATTTTATGGTTCTTACATCATGCGTGTTTCTGGCCCGTTAGGTTTCCTTTTATCTAGTTGTCGTGTCATCAGTGGCTCTCCCATTTTAGGTAGACTAGCAATAATTATTCTGTTGTCTCTTCCCTATGTGTCCATCATTTCTCTTTCCTCCACTTTTTCAAAATCACTGTCTTTTCATCTCCTTCTCTATTATATGCTTTTGAATTTTCTTTTGGTGTCTGTAGCCTATATTACCTAAGTTTCCTTCATTTTTTTCTTATGCTCATCCCTATCCTTTGTAAGTTCTCCTTTCTTCCCTTTCTTTATCTTTGTGATCTCTTTTCTTTTCATTTTTTCTATTCTGCAATCCGTCTTTCGATAATGATTGAGGAGGAACACCCATTTAAGGTGACCGTTCCCTTAGTTAGGAATAAAAATGAATTTAAGCGTTTTCTTACCCTTCACAGGGACGCCTTCCCCCCAGACGTACTATGTGGTTTTGGGAAAGGAATTCCTAAATCTTCTCCATATAATCCTCCCTACCAAATTTCTTTAGCCGCAGTACTTTCAACCTCCCCCATTCCCAATATACCCCTAGTATATATAGGGTTCTTTTAGGGATTGAATACCACAATAGGAGGCATAACGAAAACATAGGGGTAGATAAAATCCACACTGTATACATAGTAAAAAGATACGGGCTGTCCTATTACATGGATCCCCGAACGAGTGAGAAGTGGGGAAGATTAGCTACTGACCTTACTAGTGGGAATTAAGGCTAGAAGGAAGAGGTACACTCCTCGTAGGTGAAAATTGGGGTGGCGACGGCCGCTGGGTCGTTCCCCAGATCTGGGCAGAGTTGAGTAAGTGGTCAGAGCCCTCCTTTCCATTTATTTTCATGCTAGTCTTATTTTTACCTCTTTTACTTGTTTGAGTTTATCTTTTCTATGTTCTAACCTTTTTTTCTATCTTGTGTAGATAAGAATCTGAGCAAGATATCTTTCACCCCAAAAGAAGTTACCGCATGACTCCGAGTTACTTATAACCGTCCGGAGCGGGACTAGAGGGACCTACTTAACCCAAGGAGGGTGATCGAGGTCGCGATCACGCCCGTCCTAGTTATTGAGTCTGTTTATCCATTGTCTTCTACGATAGAAGCTCTTCGGGTTATTCCTGTTGCCATCCCCATTCCTGCCTTCCGTCAAATCATTACGTCAAGTTCTTTTGACTCTTCGAAATCAGAACGAGAAGAAGATGGGCTTCACCAGGAAGAAAGAGAGCGTGAGGCTCAATGGGAAGCTGCTTGGAAAGAGACAAAGGATGGGGAAGCGTTTTTTTTGCTTCACATATAATGAGCTCGGGATGACAAAGCGCCTGAGGAGCAATTTATGACTGGTACCTAACGTGGGTAAGCGTCAGAAAATGGGGAATGTCAGTTCTTCAGTTCCTGTTTCAGGGAAGGCTAACCCTCATTCCCGATCTTCCTGCCCTCACTACTGACCTCCTCGTTGCTAATGAGGTTCCTAGTGCTGTGGGGGAGACTGTCACGTCCCCCCTTTCGCATGTGAAGAAGGTGGTCTCCCCTCCTTCTAGTTCTCCACACCCTTCTGAGGAGACAAGTGTCTGGCGGCGACGGCGTCACCCCGCGGCTCCACTGGTTCCTGCAAACTTCAGCTTTCTTAAGGATTCTCAATCTTCATACGTGGTCGCTAAGGGAATCATATCTAAGGCAGACGCTCATGTGGGCATTTATGTTCTATTTTACTTTTTTCCCATCCATTCTTTATGCTTCATCATGTTTCCTCCCTTCGGATCTTAAGCTTCCTTTCTGCTTCTGGGATTCTTCTTCCTTCCGTTCAACCGTTCTTCGTATACTCCTCTTCTCTTCCTCCTATGTAATATAGGCTCGTGCCCGTTGAAAATCCTCTGCATGGAAATGAGCTTCACTTTGTACAGGTCATCAAAGAAGGGTTACTCTGGGTCCAGACCCTGTTGGAAGGCCAGTCTGGCGAACCAGTCATCACAGTTCTTGACCTTGACCATTTCGTCTTTGAAGCGGTGAGCGTACTCCCATAGGGACTCTCCTTTCTTGGTGGAGATCAGCACCAAATGTTCTAAGTCTTCCATGATTAAATAGTATGTTGAGTACTGTTCTATAAAAATGGAGGATGTAATTGCGAAGTTCAAGATTTAGTGCATTAGTAAGGAGTGCTACCATTTTAAGTCATCCCGTCTAAAGTGGTAGGGATCTATATATCAGCTTATCATCATGTTGGTACATTGACATGTCTTATTTGAATCGTCGAAAATGGTCTACAGGGTTAGACTTCCCTTTGTAACATTTGAACCTGGCCCTGATGAATTTTTTGGGTATAGGTGCAGCTAGAACTTCTGGGCTTAATGGTGTCCTGATAAGAGACTCAAGGTTGTTCTTTCCCGTCCAAAATTTCTTATCTCCATCATCTTTTAGTCGAATAGCTCCTCGACTGCTTCTTTTGACATGATTCGGGGTTGCCAAACTTCCCCCATAGTTTCCTTCACAAGGTTTTATGATTGGACTTCTTCTTCTCGTTGTGTGCTTCTATCGTTCTCGCGGTCCCTTTGCCCTTCGTCTCATTGATCGTCCTCGAAGTGGGTTTCCTGTTTGTCATTATTCACCCATTGGCTAACTTCTGCTCTTATTTTTGCAAGTTCCTGTTGTAGCGTCTTGATTGGCACTTGTACATTCTGCCATGCATTGTGCATTACTTCAGTATTCCTTCTTTCCATCTCGTGCATCCCGTTCAGGATCGCTTGCAGCATTTCTTGGGGTCGGTTGATCTGTGTGCTCATCTTCATTTATGGGCATGTTGTCTCCACTTAGAGCCGTGTTAGATCTGTTCTAGGGATGTTTGCGGTTTTAGGGTAGGTTTCTTAAGATTTTTTTAGACTCTCAATTAAAGCACCAAAATGTAAATGATTGTTCCTGTCTAATTTAAGATTAAGGGAAAAATATATTGATAAAGATAAAAATTACGTAAGTATTAATGAGATAGAGAGTAATGTTGATGATCCAAAATCACCATGAGTAAATGCAATGGGTCTTCTCTTTATCTTTATTTTCTTACGTGTCCCCATTTCATTGAATAAATTGATTTTATATAGACTTTCTTAATTGCATGGGTTTGATTAAAATAATCAAACAAAGAAAAAAATATCTGATAAGGTACTCATCTGGCCTAGGATAACACTCATTTGTGGTTATCCCCTTTCTTCTTTATTTTGTATCTGTCACATTCAGCCACCCATCAATCACTACGACATGACTGTTCCCTGTGTTTTTGAGCCAATTAGTTAGAACTACTTGGTGGCCTATCCTGTCTTGTCTAGGTGGTGCAGCTTACCCAATCAATAGCGGTCACTTGATTGTCTGTCTGAACCCCTTTTTCCATCCTGATGTTCGGTCCCATCCTTGAGGTAATGACCCGGTCGTCGAAGTAATGATCTCATATTCTTGAGATGTCGGTTCTCTTTCTTAAAGTGATGATCTCTCATTCTCGACATGTCGATTCACGTTCTTCAAGTGATGATCCCTCATTCTGTGAATATCTCACGACTTTAGTCTGTACTCCACTTATGCTTTTTTGACACTTCCCGTGAGTCCTGGATGGGTCGTTCATACACGTGGCAACGAATATTTTTTACATGTTCAATCTAGCCAAAGTTCTTGAACTCAGAGTGCAATTATATGGCTATGATTATCTATCAGTATCTTCTCCCTTTGCAATCCTATTTAGGATTCATCTTAAGGTTCTGACAACCTTAAATCCTTACACCAGAAAGTAAAGTGAGCAAGGACACTATAGGTATATCTATGTAGCCATTGTAGTTCCATCTGGTTGCATGGAAATTCGCCATACTTTCCATGATTCAAACTGAAATACCAGTCCTATGACATTAAGCAAGGCTGTAATCTGTAATTTTATCTCCATCAATCAATGGGTCTTCATCCCCATACCACCAGAACTTTAGTGATTCATAAAAAAATTGTCAAATTCAGTTATTGGGATTATATGGAATCCTTCACCAATACATTTTATTATCAAAATCTGATACATAACCATACATGATTTATCCGTATATGTCCAGAAGTACTGAACACAAGTCTTCCAAATTGGTTCCTCCAATGGTGGGATAAATTTGGCATTACTTTTGAGACTTTACCTAAACAAATTCAAAACGTATTCAGGGAATGGCATTCTCAATATTCCCTTCTAAATAAAAATATTACTATTTCAAAATCTTTAATTCATTTCATTATCCGATTTAACATCTCATGGATTTGGAAATGGGATTTAAAAATGTGATTACAAAAATGGAATCCTTGTCCTTAAACGAAATTTCTTCACTAAATCGTGGGACAACGGAATGAGTCCCCATTTACCAGAATTGATCAAGACCATTAAAACCCATGCACAAGCCTACTATGAAGCCGTACCAAAGGCCTTACCTGCTCCTATGGGCAACCTATTCTTGAATGCCTAGAACTTAATCAAATAATATTTCTCTAACATCAGTGAAAAAGAACTAGCCATTAAAATATGGACTTTGTTAAAAAATAATTCCTTCATGTCTTTGGATCCGATGACACCTCCATGGCCTCTTCCACTTCTCAACACAGCCAACAGACCTGCTGACCTCAGCATTAACCTCATCCAACCTAATGCTTTCACCATTCTTGATGGTGAAAGTCAAGATCTGAATGATGATCCGTAAGACCTGCCCGAGTCAGATCTACCATAATTGACAATAATAGATTTTCGGGATTCACACACGACAATAATTTCAGAACAAATTGACAAAGACCACAAAGGCATAGCCAAAGTCTGATCTGCCAGCTCAATCTACTAGCAATAGCCGCCAAACTACTTTCACAAAGTAGCAACGGTATCAACAGCAATCAGACAGTTGTCTTCAATTATCCACATCAGACAAATCTACTTTTCAAAAAGTAGATTCCCCTCGACAAAGATAAGGGTGAACGACTTCAGATTAGCCACGATATCTTATCCTTGATGTACTATAGTTACTGTGCTTTATACCTTAGTTACTTTTCTCTACTCTAGTTACTTTTGTAATTATAAAAGGGCGATGTTAAAGTAGGAGAAGTTGCTGGTTTAGCACCTTCCATCTCAGTCTTCTTTAAGAGATTTGTGATGTACTTAGTCTGGGTTAAGTGTATAAAATTCTTGCTTATGTAAACCTCAACTCTTAAAAAGTAGTGCACAACTCCCAAATCTTTCAATGTAAAAGTTTTTTGTAACTGATTGATAGTTATGTAATCATAACATTATTACTTCCTGTTAGTAAGATATCATCAATATATACTAACAGATACATAATATCCTTTCCCTTCCTGAAAATGAAGAGTGAGGTGTCAGACCTATCATTTTTGAACCCCGAATCCAGAAGCACTCTCTTTAGCCTATCTTACCAAGCTCATGGAGCTTGTTTCAGTCTATATAGGGTTCTTTTTAGCATACATACATGATCAGGCCTCTGTGAGTCAAGAAAGCCCTCAGGCTAAGGCATGAAGACAAGTTCACTAAAAAATCCATTCAAAAAATCATTATTAGCTTCCATCTGCTTTATTGCCCAATTACTTGAAACTACTATATGTAAAATCACCCTAACAGTTGCTACCATCAGGATTAAGTTTCAATTTAATCACCCATATGTTTCCCTACTAGATATATTAAGGGTGAATAAGGGACAAGTTCCTAAGTGCCATTTCTCAGTAAGGCATTGTACTCCTCTATCATGGCTAACTTCCACTAGAAGCAATAGAAGGTATTGGTGCTAACCTACTAGAGTTAGTCTTAATAGGAGGAATATGAAGGGCTACTACTAACTTATCAGCAATGGAAGGAAATTTTGCAACTTGGTTGAAATACAACTAAGGTTGAGAAAATAGGAGAAGGATTACATGTTGTAGGTTGAGTTTCAGATTCCAATTGATGCAGGGCAAGGTGCTCAGGTCTTGAGAAGTTACTTTGAGAGGAATTCTCAGACGTGCCTTCCTTATTAGAGTTAGTAATAGCAAGATTTTGATGATCAATATCTTGATCAAGTTTATACTCAGAGAATAAGATTGGAACATGACCATTAACTTCTAAAGTTTACTGGTTTTTACACTGCATTTTAGTAAAAATTGAGGTATAGGGAAAATGTTTTCATCAAAGACTACATTTATAGAAATATATACTTTCCCTGAAGGATGTAGACACTTAAAACATTTATGATTAGGAGAATATCTAATGAAGACACACAATTCAGAATGAAAGTTAAATTTATGTCTATTATATGGCTTAAGATATGGAAAACAAGCACACCCAAAATTTTTTAGATTGCTATAGTCAGGTAACCTGTTAAATAGTTTTTGATAGGGTGAATCAAAGTCAAGAACTTTGGTAGGCATCATGTTTATAAGAAAAAATGAGGTTGAAAGGCATTCCACCAGAATTTTAGAGGTAAATTTGCTGGGGTAAGAAGAGTAAGGCTGATCTCTACAATATGTATATGTTTCCTCTCAATTTTACCATTTGTTGGTGTATGTGAGAGCAAGGATGTCTAAAATATATTCCATTTTTTCAAAGCTCATTTAAGAAAATTCTGAGCTCTTTACCCTAATCAGATTGAAGGATTTTGATAGGTCTCTCAAACTATTTCTGGCAAACTTCCTAAAGATTTTGAAAACGTGGATTGCTTCAGACTTTAACTTTAATAGGAATATCTAAGTAAACCTACTGAAATCATCTAAGAAATATATGTAATACTTAAAACCTTGCCTAGAAGTTAGAAGGGATGGACTCCACATATCAGTAATGAAAAGTTCAAGATGTTGGGTGGTAATAGATTTAGACCTATTGAATGGTAAAGTGTTACTTTTTCCTTTTTAGCAGGCTATGCATAAGCTTGAAGTATTTTCAAGAGCAATATTACATGACTATAGAATCTTATTTAAAACATTTTCTATAGGATGACCCATTCTCTTGTGCCATATATAAAAATTGTTATCATGTAAATGACATGCTTTTGACTTTAAAATAAATGAACAAGTATTTACAGAATATGTTTGTGCAAAGAAAGAATTAACAGAAGATATAGAGTCATGCACAGAAGTAGTTCTTTTCTTGTTATGAAGCTGTGAATAATTTTGATATAAAGATACAAAAGTATTCTTTACAGAAGATAATTGAGCAGACATAGAATCAAGAGAAGACTAATTACAAGTTCTAATTTACATAGGTGAGATAGATTTAACAAATGCACATTGAGCAGATAGGTTCTTCTGGTTTGGATACATTAGCAGGTATAGGCCATCTTTAAGAATTCCTTCCAAAAGCAGTGTTCCTTTGACCTTGTCCCTAACAAAGCAAAAATCAGCATGAAACTCAACAAAAACATCATTATCAAGGGTTAGTTTGATATGCTTATAAAGTTCTTTTTATATCAGGGACTCTAAGTAAGAAATTGAGTTTTAAATGAAAGAAATTTGATAGAAGTAGGGCTGAACCTATGTGAGAGATGTTCAGACACTTACCATTTCCAACTGCAAGTTTTTTTTGTCTAGAGAATTCCTAAGCCAGACGGAGATTACAAGCTCTGATCTACATGGTTGGTAGTTGCACTGTCTGCATACCAAGACTGCTTATAAATGGATTCAGGTGAAGCTATGCATGCTGAGGGTGAAACCATACAAGCAAATGGATTGCCATAATTCCCTTGGCTAAACACGTTTCCACCATTAGTTGGATTGAAGCCTTCTTGAGTGCTTTTTTCATACATTAAATTACAAATGCTAGTTGAGTGACCCATCTTTCCACAGACTTGACAGATCATTCTAGTTCTTCTTTTATTTCTTCCTCTACCTCTTCTTACATTAAAACTTCCTCTATAGCTTTGACTTCCTTCTCTGTTGAAAAAGTGCTGAGTGTTTCCATGTAAAGTGTAATTTTGAGAGTTTCCATTGAAATTCTGCTGATTCCCAAAAGAACCCTTCTTGTTCCCAAAGTTCGTGTTGGTTATCAAGTTAACACTCATTTTACAGCATTCTCAGTCAAGGCCAACTGCTTCTTGATTCTATTCTCATGGCACATCAGTAAGGACAGCATTTCCTCTACTGATACATATTCTATTCATGAAGTGATGTTAACCACTACAGGATCATATTCAAGTCCAAATCCATTTAGAATATTTAGTATTAGATCTTGTTCTAATACAGGACTTCCAGCAGCTCCAAGAGAGTCTGCTAATCTTCTCATTTTATCATGAATTTTGTGATTGTTGCATTTCCTTTGTTTCGGTTTGCAAGCTTTTTTTCAACTGCATTAATCTTGTCTTATATTGGCTTGCAAAACTCTTCTCCAGGGAGTTTCATACCTTTGTTGATGTGCTATATTGTGCAATTGTTCCCAAGATACTTTCAAACATAGAATCCCTAAGCCAACTTAATAACAGCTAGTCTTTTCTCAGCCAAATACTAAATTTAGGGTTGACACTTCCATTTGCGAGTGCCTTTTCTGGTTTCTTGGTTAAACCAAGAACAATACATTACATACCATGCCCAATAATGGCAAGAAGGAGTTGTGATTAACTGCTAAGTGTAAATGTTGAAGATGTTATCCATGGTCAAAACTGAGCTGTTTCTAGAATTTGTGTTATCACCATTGCTTGTTCCAGTGCTTCCTTCTTCTTGATTTGCCATTGACCTAAGTCTTTAGTGCTGTGATACCATGAAAAAATGAGATAAGAAGTGAAGACTCAGGTAAAACAGAGTTGAGAAAGAGAAACCATGATGGAAGAAGAAGAGAGATCAAGAAGCACTCAATATGGAACAATATTGAGGCATAACACTTCTACTATATTTTATACACTCTTAGCTATCAAGCACGATCATTCTAAGAGTTAGTTACAATGTAGCTCAATAACTAATAGAATAAGCAAAGGCTAACTAAGTAGACTAGTTAGCACACTATCAGTTTGACAATAAATGCTCATTGTCAAACTGCTCGACTAAGTAACTTCCTTTAACATAATTAGTGATTCATTCATGACATGTTGAGCTGCGGACTTGACATAATTAGTAAGGTGCTGAGGTGTCATCCTTACAAAAGAACCACCTGTAATATTTTTAAAGCAAGAATATTATTGCTCCCAAAGCAACTAAGTGATTTAACATGTTTTATTCTATCTTACAAATAAATTAAGATGGTAAATACTTATTACCATAATTCTTCGATAAAATTAGAAACTTAAACCAATATCTATTCAATATTGTAAGCATTTAATGGGGCTTAAAACATTAAATATATATTTACAATTATTTGTTGGTAAGTCTTACAGATAATTAGAAATGTAAGTAATTGTTGTATTAAATTACATAAAATAAATATTTAATATTTAATCAACTGTTACTATTAATCATATTATTTTATATTAATTAAAACGTAGTTTACTATTAAATATACTGGAATTATAAATAATTATTTTGTCTTGTATGTTAATAAATATTTTATCTCAGTGTAAAAAATATACAAAATATAGCATAGAAATATAATAATAAAAAAGTATTAAAAATATTATTATCTAACCATCAATAAATAATTATTTCTTTATGAGTCAGTTCATATTATTGAGGAAAGTTGTATGCTTTACATGACGTAAATATATGTTGAGTTACATATTAAATTGTATTATAATTTCATAAAATATGATATTTTAGTTACAATAAGAAGCATATCTAAAGAAGTTGAAAGAGATAAAGAATTTGTAGGAAGAATTTGATCAGCTTCGCAAACTTGCTAAGCTTGATCACATTATGATTTATAGCAGACAAGATTACATGAGCTCATTTAGTTAAGCTTGAACTACTATAATCAGTTATTTATTAACCAAAGACCAACAGCTCAAACTAACAAAACTAACTCCACGAAGCTTGCTTAATCCATCATGTCAATTTAGTTGAAGAGGCTGACTTGGAGAGCTTACTCATCTTTATTTTTGACTGGATTGACACAAGGTCTATTATCCCACCTCAAGCTAAAGGGGGGATATAGAGACCTTTAGCTTGCTCTTAAGATACAAAAATTGTGGAGTTGAAATTGTCTTGGTTAGTACATCAGCTAGTTATTTCGCTGATGGAACATACCTGATGCCTAAGGCTTTCTATTGCATCCTGTCCTAAATGAAATGCACATCCAATTCAATGTGCTTTGTCCTGGCATGGAGGTTATTATTAGATGCAAGGGAAATTACACTGATGTTGTCACACTAGAGAACATAAGCTTGAGGAATAGATAACTTTAATTCATTTAGCAAGTTTAGAAACCATAAATTTCAGCAGTAGAGTTTTACATTGACCTATACTCACTCTCGGTGCTCGATCAGAGACAATATACTACTTTTTAGATGACCAAGACATGAGATTGCCTCAAAGAAAAATTAGATAACCCCCTGTTGATTTCCCATCATCAACATCACCTACTCAGTCTGCATCTGAATAGGTAGTGAGTGTGAGTGAAGTTAAAGACATGATATTCAAACCTTCATGTATGATACCTTTAAGGTATCTAAGGACTCTCTTATAGGTCTGCTAGTGCAATCCGTGAGTTTATGCAGTAATTGGCTAAGTCTGTTGACAATGAAAGTAATACCTAGCCTTCTAATGACCAAGTACTGTGGTGCTCCAATTGTATTCCTATAAAGTGCAATTCAGACATTGGATCACTTGAAGTAAGGGAAAGCTTTACTAAATTGCTAACAAGTGAGGTTGTAGCCTTTGCTCCATCCATTTTGGTCCTCTTGAGCAAATTTGAGATGTATTTTGATTGACTTAGATGCATCCTTTGTTTGCTTCTGGTTACCTCAATACCAAGACAATATTGAAAATCTCCAACGTCTTTCAAAGCATAAGTTGAATGTAACTTGTCAACATAGTGTTGTAGAAGACCAGTACTATTTCCAGTGATTGATCAACATAGACAAGTAGGTATACTGTGTTCTATCTAGAAAGCAAAAAGAATACATAAGTCAGATTTTGAAGCACAAAGCCTCATTGAAGTACTGAATATCTCATCCTGTCATACCAAGTTCGTGGAGCTTGTTTGAGACCAAATAATGATTTTGTAGCATGTAAACAAATATTTGTTTTGGTGAATCTATAAATCCCTCAGGTTGTGGCATGTAACAATTTTCTTGAGCAGACCATTCAAAAATGCATTATTTACGTCTAACTGCCTTACCTGCCATCTAAGCACCACTACCAAGTGTAGAATAACCATAACTGTTATGGGCTTTACCGCTGGATTGAAGGCCTCAATGAAGTCTATGCCAGGGGTTTGGTGAAATCCCTTGGCCACCAACCTAGCTTTATACCTCTAGATAGTACCATTGGACTTTAAACACCCATTTGTTCCCCACCAAGGTCATGTCAGGTGTGTAGCGTACTAGCTTCCATGTGCCATTTCTCATTAGTGTTGTATACTAATCAAGCATAGCTTATCTCCAATTGGAACTAGTAAGAGCTTGTTTGATATATGTAGGTTCTGAAGAAATGTTGGATTCGGGCAAAGGATGTTTGGTTACACTAAATGCTTTAGTTTTATACACTCCATTTTTTAATCTAGTTGTCATGTGATGAGTGTTTTTGGTGATTTGAGTGGAAGTAGGTGTATCACATTGATAAAAGGGTAAATCAATGATTGAAGCATCAACAATAGAAGGAAAATCACTAGAATTAAGATTTAGACCATAAGATAGTTGGAGATTGTTAGAATTCCCTTATAAATTCTCATATGGTGAAGTTTGTTCCGTTTTGAGAACACTTGTTGAAGTAGAGTTTTGAGATGGGATGTTCCTACATTATCCAGATTCTGATTTGGAGTGTAACTTGCATACTTCATAAAAGTAGTATGCATAGAGGAAGTTAGACTAGGTAAGGACAAGAACTGATATTGTGTGAAGATTTTGCAAACATTGTAGAGTAAGGAAAAACACTTTCATTGAAAATCATAATTCTGGTGATATACTTCCTACCAGTATGATGCAAACATATATTTCCTTTATGAATTTGAGAGTAGCCCATAAATAAGCATAGATCCGAGTTAAAAGTAAATTTATGAATGTTATATGGCCTTAACTGAGGGAAACAAGCACAACCAAAAGTTATAAAGTTTAAATCAGGCACCTTATTATATAAGACTTGACAAGGAGAGGATAGGTGCAAAATAGTTGTTGGAAGTCTGTTTATAGTGTAAACAGCAACCTGGAATGCCTCCCACCAGAATTTGAGATGCATATTAGCTTGAGCAAATAAGGTTAGCCATGTCTCCACTGTGTGCTTGTGCCTCCTCTCTATTTTTCCATTTTGTTGGTACACATGTGCCTAAAAAGAATTCTTTGGTCTTGAAGGAATCTGGCTAGAAGACTCAATTGCCCACCCCAATCAGTTTGAACTATTTTGATAAGTAACTCAAATTGTTTTTTTACAAGCTTTTTAAAGATGATAAAAGTCTGATATGCTTCAGATTTTATTTTTTAGTGGAAATAACCAACAAAACCTATTAAAGTCATCTAGAAAATAAATATAATATTTGAAACCATCTTTGGATTGGACAGGAGCTAATCCTCATACATCGGTATGTATGACTTCTAGTAGGTTTTTTGTTATAGAATCAGATTTAGGAACTGTTTAAGTGTGGCTTTTTCCTCTTTGATAGGAATTACAGAAAAGAGTAGCATGTTTGGGAACTTTTATGTTTACAGATTGTAAGGCTTTGCACAAAATCTTGGGTGAGGGGTGTACAAGCCTTTTGTGACATATATCGGTCTTGTAAAGATCTAATGTATTAGAAATTTTTCGCTTTTCATCAGATTGTGCACTCAACAATTCAATTTGACTAGTTTCCGAAGTATTCTCAGTAGAAGTAATAATTGCTCTTTTCTAACCCACGCAGCATACTCTGGGTTCTTGTCTCCATTTGTAAGGTTTTTCCTTGGTTTTTCTCCTTCTCCAAACACGATGTCTTCTAACCTGTGCCCTATAATGGCATATACCACTTGTGACTTCCACAAGATGTAGTTGCTTATGTCCAACTTCACTGACAAAGAGCTATTCAGTGTATTTGTGAATACACGGTGCGAGTTTGATACATTACTCATGGCGTTGAATAACATTGAATAGTAAATTATCCTAAACTAGCGCAAATGTTTTGATTGACTAAACATTGAATGGTAAATTATCCTAAACTAGCGCAAATATTTTGATTGACTAAACATTGAATAGCAAAATATAAAAAGAATTAAACACGTTAAAAAGTAAAACTATTACACGAAATTGAAATTCAACATACTGCTCAATTTCGCAAAAGTAAACAAAAATTGTTGAGAACTGATATCGTAAAGATCAATAGTAGAAAAACAAAAGTCAAGAAAGTGGTAGCCGGTTTCAATAATAATATATAAGAATATGAAATAGTTTGAAAACTACATGAAACTAATTATCTTCAAACTTTCTTTCAATGAAAATGCGAATCCCCAAAACAGGTTAAGAAAATGGGTACAAAGAGACGAAGAATCAAGACAAACAATATATGAAAGAGCAATAAAAATTGATAAACATGGGCAAAACTGTTCAGAAAATTGCAGTTTCTATTGTAAACAACATTGAAAGTTTTTTTTTTCAAAAAAAAAATCAGTGAAAGTTTTTTCACATTTTCTTTTTTTTTTTGTCAAAAAAAGTTTTTTCACATTTTCAATGTCATATTTGTGTTAACTCAATATGGGTAACGTCGATGGCTTGCATGTGCCATATTTAGTTCCACCGATTGTGGCAATATTCAGCATTAAGAGTGTATGAGTTTAATTGTGCAATAATACAGGAAACTGGGTGATATTTCCATTGAGTAGGACAATTTAGATACATTAAGAGTTTAATACATATTTCCACCGAATTGACAATATTGGCAATTAACAAATGATATTTTTATTCTGAATTCTTAATAGAAGCAAAATCGAAATGAAACTAAGAAAATTTGTTAAAAATAATGAATGACATAAATCTGATGATTTTCAATGGAGTCATTTTATCTAGCCGAACAAGTAGAGTAACCTATTTGCTACAAGTACTAAAGTAAAAAAGCAAAAGTGTCTCTGTTTTTTTTTTTAAATTATAGCTAATAACCCCGGTTTTCACGCAACAATAGCTCACTTAAAGTTCCAGGTGCAAAAACAACCCCTTTATTCTAATCTTTAATCTATCATATATATATATATATAAACACTAAACTTAGAAACATTTTTGAACGATAATGTTCTTGTTGATATTTTAAATGATCTTAATTACTAGTCAATTACTAACTATGATCAGTCTCACATATTTCATATTAAAATTAATTAAGATTTTTCATCCTCATTAAAATGAAAATTATTTTTTTATTTCATGTCAGTTCTTACATCAATATAATAATGATCCATTATTTATTGCATGCATACAAAATAAGAAATTTTATCTCTAATATTCTTCTGGTTTCCCTTCCCTGTAAAGTTTTTACAATTTTATTCATTGCAGTTTACATTTTTACAGATTTTATATTACTTTAGAATTTCACTTAATTAACTTGTAATATATTTTCTATTCCAATAAGCTATGTCTTATAATTTGAGAAAATCTAGATTCATCACTAACCACTAATTTAATTTACTAGGTTAAGTTTCATTGATTAAGAAGGTTAAGGTTCATAATTGAAATCATACTAAGAGAATGTAACTTTTTTTTCTTAGAATCATTTAGTTTAATAAAGACTAGTATATTAAAAGTGAAATGAGAATGAAAATTATTTCTAAACGATTTTGTCTAGTATTTATTTAATAATTTCCAAATTACCATTCGACTCTATTTTTTGGACTATTGCATTATTATTATTTTTTTCTTATTTTTCGTAATGTTATAAGAAGCTTTTCATTTTTATACCTAAATTTGAATTTTATTTTTAGGCACGAGAATATTTTAAATTATTTTGTGTGCTAAGAAGTATATTAAAAATTCAAATTAATTAGAAAATAAGGTTTGTTTTTTGTTCATTGATCACGTAAAAATCAAAGAACTAAAAACATATATAACTAAAGAAAGGTATCCTAAAGTCTGCGTATTAGCTTGTTAACATATTAACTCAATTGAAGAAATTTCGGTAAATATCACTTACGAAAATCATTTATGATTTTCTACAAATTTTTGATATGTTAATCAATTGAAGATGAGAAAATTAATATATCATCAATATAACAAATAACAAATTCCGTATAAGGATTAAAAATATCATTCATAATATGTTGAAATTCTGAAAGACCATTTTTAACTCCAAATAGTAAAACATTCCATTCATAATGGCCAAATGGTACTATAAAAGTTGATTTATATCTATCCTGTTCATTGATCTGGATTTGCGGAAATCCTGATTTAAGATCAAATTTAGAAAATACTACTGAATCATGTAGCCTATTTAAAAGATATTTTTTATTCAGAATTGGATATCTTATCCATTTTAAAGCATTGTTGAGAGGTTTATAGTTTATTATCAATCTAAGTGATCCTCTTTCGATTTCTGCATTTTTATAAATATAAAAAGTGGTACAACTCCAAGGGAAGTGACTAGGTCTGATTAATTGCTAAAGGGATTCTATCTATGTTTTGCATATTTCTAAATATTCCTTCTTCATCTGACTGGGTCTAGACTTGATAGGAATATTTCTTTCATCAAAGTCATGGCTATAAGGAAGGGATATGATATGCTATTTTCTATTTGAAATTCTTTTAAAATTCTTTTAATTTTTTTTCTGTATTGTAGGCAGCTGGATTCTCTTCTCCGTTGTAAGGAGTTGAATTTCTTTTTGAATAAAATTTATCTGTTTTTCTTTATACTGGACTAGATCTTTTATTTTATCTAATTCTTTAGTATACGGTTTAGTGTAAACTCAAGTATAATGTGTATGTTATCAATATGAGAATCTATACATAAAATATCAATTGTAGTAATAGACATGATAAGATATAAAAAAGGTGTGCCTAAATAACACTTTGGGTCATGTTTTTTTATTAAAACAAATGTTGTAGGTAGACAAATACATTGATTACAGATAAGGACTCTTACAGGTTGTTTAGCTCAAAAAACAAAGGTGTGTTATGTGTACCTAGACTGTTATGTGCTCTTCTTAAAGAACAATTTGCAAAGCTAGCAAGAGAGTCCTTCAAGTTCATACCACAAATCTATTTCACTAGGCTTAGTCTACTAATATCAACTAGAAGCTCTAAATTAAAGATATCTGATGACTGCGATTTCCTCTTTGCAACTGCCCTTAAATAAACCTCTTTATGAAGGTTCTAAGAGATGGGGAGTGGCAAGAATAAGATGCATCTATTTTAATACCTGAAGATATTATCAGCATTAAGCTAGGAGATATCATCCCAGTTGTTGCTCGCCTGCTTCAAGGAGACCTTCTTGAGATTGAACATGCGAGTGCTTAAATTTTCATCAAAATTAGTGCCTCCCCTAACCCTTTTCGACAGTAAATAGAACATGCAATTTGTTCTACAGTAGAACTTCTACTTTCAGCTACCACTCTCTGTTATTTTTCCAAGATTGACTCATTTTCAGGTTTGTAATGTCTACTAAGAAGTACATCAGACCGGTTCTATACAACTTATTATGATTCACAATCTAAAATTAGTTTAGGCATCTCTATTCTATGTATTTTTTTGTTTTTGAAATCTCATATAGGTGTCTAGGGACTAGCTAGCAAAGTAAAGAAAAAACGTATAGATAATTGCAAAAATATTTGCAGCTGAGAGTCTTAAGACTTGGTAAATCTAACAAGGAAAATGACAAAGATGCAACACTTGGCTTTTTATGAATGCTTCAGTTTATATTTTCAAATGCAGGACAAAAACACTATTTGCAAGGACTTCTTGAGCTTGTAAAATAGAATTATATTTTGGAGGTTAACTTGTATGGTTTTTGAAACTCTTTTTATATTTTTCATTTATTGGAACAAGTGTTGCTTTTATATTTTAAGGATGAGTTTCTTAGTTTTTAAGTTAGATTTATTTGTAAGCTAATAAAATGAATAATAGAAAACTTTGTTGAAATGATATATGTTAATGTTGTTAATTATTATATTGGTACTCTTTATCCTACTTAAAATTATCATTTTTGAAAGTGTTTAATATGAATAATTAACTATAACAACGAATCTTATGGTATCTCATCTTATAGGATACAAAAATACATGTTAATACTAATTCATAAGGGTTAAAAATATATGTTCAATAAATTCAATAGGGGTTAGAATATCCAATTAAATAAATTTCTACAGGAGCTTAAAACTCTGTAAAAAGTGAAAGACAATAGCGTTCTTCATATGGGGTGAAGCATCCTACAAAAAGTGTGGACTTTTCACGAGATTGGTTAATGCAGGTGTCGCGGAACCCTGTGGATTACTTTTCACAGGATTTGTTGCCTCCTATAGAATCTCATATTTTTTGTAGTGGAAGATCACGAGGTAGTAATTCGTATTTGATAACTAGCGATTCATGATAGCAATAGATGATGAAGTGGAAGGCAGCGAGTGGGCATAGGATTTTCATAGTTTCACGATATTGACACGTAGATTGGGACACATTTTCACATATATCGAGGTCAGATCGTGATTCAAAAAATTTTGATTTTGTTATTTACTCATCAAAGGTATAAACTTTTGTCCGTTTCCAGATCTATTAGATTGTTTAATGTTTAGGCTTTACGATCGAGATAGTTTTTCGCTACCCAATCCCTTCACGATCTATTTTATTTGGAAAGATAGGATAAGCTTGAGCTACCAGTCGTTGAGTCATGCGACCCATAACATAACAAGAGGCATTTTAGTGAACGGTTCATATGCTTCCCCTCACCACGCGCCACGTACACAATCTCATCAAATGCCCGGTAGTCATGAGGTCGCGATTTCCATAGGCCGATTAGTTTGAATTTCGATGTGAAATTTGAATTTACGCACAAAGAGAAATATCAAAAAATTCAAAAAGCTCTAGAAGCTAAAGAGTTCTCTCGACAAGTGATTAGTAGCTCCGCTCTCAGTATAGAAACACTAGGGCTGAGTTGGCAGGTAGCTTAGGGCAAGAAGAATAGAGTCATCAGAGCCACGGGTTTAAGTCTTATCTGGCTCAGTGATAGGGGCAACTATTATAGGTGTTCCTTGAGTCCTCACCTAAAAAATGACACGTGACCTCTCACCTACTCGAGTCAGAAAAACCCCATATATAACCCTCATTTCCAGAATATCAGCTAGGGTAAAATAAAGCTAGAGCTAATACCAATTACCTGTTTGGATTTCGACGACATCCTAAAATTTTCACTGAATAAAACCCCCACCAGCTCGAGCAATGAGGGTACAAGAGAAACGGCCTGTAGATCTGAAGGTCTAGGTATACATGCGTGAGTAGTCATTCAGCATTTAATGCATACACCTATCGAAGTCGTGTGCACCAGGCTAGATCCGTTCCCATATCAGGGAAGGATAGTTTGTCGAACGCACATGTATTTAATGCTTTGTCCTTCCCCACAACCACTCTCCAACTACCCGCACCTACTCTAATCAAATGTAGGGGAATAGGTGATTTCCCATCAAATGAGTCAAGGCCGTCCAACTTTATAAATACCCTCTTTATCCAACTTTGGAAAGTAAGTTCACTTCAAACATATAAAAACTCTTCCAAATTCCTGCCACACTTCTAACTTAGGCATCAAAGGCTCTTCGACTATGAAACTGTTAGGATTGAAAGCACTCGAATTCTATTTTATATATTGTGACATTTAATTCTGATTAATAATAAATAATTTATTCTTATATTATGCGTAATATATTCTTGTAAAATGTCCACAAGCATAATAGTACCTGGTTTATGGGCCATATGGATTTAGCTCATGGAAACAAGGTATTTAACCAAGAGTCCTTTGTGACTTGTAAATATATAGTTTTACACTCTAGTGAAGTTGGGTGCTTTACTAAGAAAATATTGAAACTATTATAGTACATAAAATCTATTATGTCGAGTGACTTACCTTGTCACTAGGTAGAGTACCTACTTAATGTACTAGTTCATTTGGAATGTACTAAAAAGACTATTGAGTCTGATTTTCAGTAAAGTACTATCAAATGAAAATCATGACTCATTTCTATTATTTTATGAACGCTCTCAATCTTGAGTGAGTTATGAGCTCATATTTAATAATTTAGTTGTTTTGATCTATTAAGAATGAGACTCTATGAATCAACATATTTCGTAGGTTTGGATGACTAAGTTATTAGATAGTGAGTCCATAGGTTCTCAATAGTAGAATTCATAGACACTTTTAATTAAGTGACATAGTATCTCTTAGGCAATTCATGAGACGTTAAATATGAAAATTTATCATAATTGACCGATAGAATGATTTTAGAACCTATGGATACCAAGATGTGTATAAATATTATATTAATAATAATTAACCTAAATGCACAGTACTATATTATGGATGAGCATTACATAATGAATAATATGTCAATGAAGTTACATCGAGTAATATAAAATATACTTGAAGTTCAATTATAATTTTATTGTGGTGTTAATAGTAATTAATAATTAATAAATTCAATTATGAGTTTAATCGGGAGTTTATTAAATATGTAACCAAATGTATTTTTTTATCCTTATGGTCCCCTTATTAGCATTGAATTTGAGTTATGTTGTGATGAGGCTTGTTTAATAAATAACTGTCACAACGTAGATTCCCTATAGTCAAGCAAGTGAAACTAGAGCGGTCTTAATTCTAAAAGGTAAAGATTATTTAAAATTAATTGATTAAAAAATAAAAAAAATAGTATACAAATTCCCAACCGTCGGCTTGGCTTGGCCATGGTTACATTAAATTGCAACCCATGGGCATGAAAAAATTGTAGTTCTTTAAAAAAAATTGCTTCTTTTCATGTATAAAATAATGTACATTTTTTCACAAGATATGAAAAATATAGCCATGGCTGAATTTTTCGCTTTTTGAAGAAGAAAAAGACATGAGTTAGTTTTTGGTTTCTGATCAAATTCAAGTGCCAACCTGTTTGTGATTTTAGTTGACGTTTCGAGGAATAGCAAGAAAGATTATGAGGTTTCGATTTTCGATCCTCACACTTCAAAATGTATTTTTTCTAATCCATAATTGAGTAGGTTGTTTCTCGAATTTATTAAGATCCAGTATTTTTCACTATGTTGATTCCTTCGATTGGTACTGGAGTAAAGGTTTTGAATTATTCGAGAATTGCCTTACAAAATACAACTGATGTTTTTATTCTTTTCGATAATCCCTTACATAACCATTTAGATTTTACATGTAAATTTCTGTTGGTTATGTAATTAGATGGACAATCTATGTAGAGATTATTTTTCCCTTTAGGATTCTTATTTCATCTTCATAGATTCTTGTAAAATTTCTTTGAGAAAGTTAGGATTGTTATTATGTAATTATTCGTATTAAGTGGAGATCGAAACAATGCATAAAGAGAATAAAAAAAGGATGAAAACTCGCAGCAACGTAGATCTTGTTTCACGGTGGCAGGTTTAGTGTTTGGATCATAACTTTCATATCCAATATCAGATTGGATTGATTTAAAATCCTCTCGAAAGATAACTCAAAGACCCACAGTTTTTTATTCCCCGAAGAAGGCCAAATTCTGATGTTCTCATTGTAAAATTGAAGTCTAAATTTGACGCATTGAGGAGTGACAAGATTTTTTCAATTTATGTGGTTCGATTCGTTGGAATGGGATGAATCTCGTGAGGCTGTGCGTGATGGTCGGCGATGGCCAATAGTGGCCAAAGGTGAGATCAAGAGTGGAAACCAGCGGTGGATGTTTTGGTGCCAGGGATCAGATTCTCAGCCTATCTTGAAAATCATTTTTAGACTTTAAGTTAAGATAGCGTAGGGTGGAAACCAGCGGTGGATGTTTTAGTGATACAAACCTCCTAGGTGACCTGCCCTAAGAACTCACTAACAATGATGGTTCAAGAACCCAAGGATCGATTTCAAACGAAGAAGGATAAAAGCTTTACCCAGTTCAAAAATTGTTGAAGAGAACCAAAGCTATTCGAAGAGGCTACAATCTGGGATGGATGAACAAATTGATAAGTTGGGGTATGTCGAAGACGCCACAATCCTATATGGTTGAACGGATTGATAAGTCGGGGTGAACGTCACAGATAAAAATATGATAAGTTCAAATAGTTTAAAAAGAACTAGAGACAATTTCTCTAAATTATATTTTCAATAATCTTTGCGTTTTACAAAAGATAAACCTTCTTTATTTAGAGGTTTATTCCAGCACATAATATTAAAAGATATATAATTCTAGTCTAATTGCTAATTAAGATAAACCCTAAAAAACTCTAAAAGAAACTGAAATTACATTTACAGTATGAAAAGACACATAATTTTAATCTAATTATTAATTAACCCCTACGATTGCTTTTCTGACATGGGCAAAGTCAATATTATCATTTGGACTCATTTTTTGCATGTAATTTTTTTAGAATCAGCCCAAAACTTCTTGATAGTAATTTTCATTGAATTTTTGAGATATAACCCTTGTAATTGACACATTTGAATGTGTAATTGACTCCCTTTGAATTGCTTCATAGTTCTCATCATTCCCCTACTCCTCAAACGGATTCCTCCTCGAATCTTTACTTAAAATGGGCCGTCTCCTTTAGGATGTAAAATAGTTAGAAATCTTTGTTTCGTCATGTCTTTGTACAAAATAACATTGTTGCACAAATTCTATCTTATTAAAGTTGGGAATTCAACTTCAAATTTAAGGTAAGGATAACAAAGGAAATTTAAATTTAAATTCAAGTTGAGGATAAGGACAACATATAGGATAAACTAGTAAAAGTTTAACAAAGATAGAGATAAGATGATAAGATTTGTCAAATTTAAAAGATAGTGAGATGATAAGATGATGAGATATTGAAAAGATGGTGAGATGATAGGATTCTATCTTTAACATAAAGTTCAAATTCAGATTTGTAAAAGATAAAGATAAGATAATGGCTAAAACAATGGAAAATTAAAACTTGAAGCTTGAGATTTTGAATTTGTACTACGTAGACAGCTTAAACGCCTCAGAAAGTGATTAATTTGATATGAAATAATGGTCGTTTCGACTCCTAGATAAAAAGTTGTCTGTTTTAAGATTAGCCAACTGATTCACATGAAAAACACTAGATTTTTTTTTACTGAAACAAAAAAACACAACATAGATTAGACGACGGAGATAAAAAATCAATTTCTAGAAATCAAAGAGCAACCCGATACTAAATGAGATGAACCTAGAGTGACCTGCCTTGAAACCTAACAACAATATATTAGACAACTTACTCAAGAAAGCTAAAAATCAGATTGTTAAGAGAAAAACTCTAGCCCAATGATTAAGAAAATCATGAACCAAAGGCTAATGAAAAGAACCCTGACCTAATGAATAAAAAGAATTATGAATCGAAGGACGAAAAAGAAAACCTAATTTGACGAGCCAAAGCTCTAATACTAATTGATACAAACCCACTAGGCAACATGCCCTAAGAACCCATGAATCAATGAGCTAGAAGCAAATAGGAAGCTAGGATGACTATTATTGCATGTCAAATGGAAATGATTTTCAAGCCATACGGCGCTGAACAGGGGGAAGCCCGTTCATCCAAAGGTAAAAGGAAAATTCCTTCGTTTCACCTGTTTTTTAGGTCTTTAATTTTTCTGCATAGTTTCACCTTAACATTCGTAATTTCAAACCTCAATTTCGAATTTCAAACTTTAATTTCATATTTCCATTGTTTTATCACATCTTATCTCTATCTTATCACATGTCTTATAATCTTATAATCTTATCATCTTGTCACATCTTATCTTATCTCTATCTTTTAAATTTTGTTATCTTTATCTATTTATCTTATCATTTTCTATTATCCTTCTTATGTTTATCTTTAATTCAAATTTAAATTTGAATTTCATTTGAATTTGAATTAGAAATTTAATTTTTTTCGCAGCTAATTATCTTCAAAAAATTAAAATTGAAGGCTGCTTTATTTTCCTTCCTTCTTCATTCATCAATTGTGTATCCTATTGTTTTCTTTCGCATGTATTTTTCTTCCTTCTGATGTTTTTTTATTTTCTTGCTCCTTACCGTTATTTTTCCTTTCTTTTCCATTCCCGTTTGCTTCAACTTAGTTTTTAAGAATCTAAGTTTTGAGATTTGTCACCATCTAAAGTTTACTCCTAAAGATTATTTTTTATTTTTTATTCTCTTAAGAACATATAGGAGGTTGACTTGAGTGGTAAAAGGTAAAAGTGGTCAAATCATCTTGAGAAAAAGCCATAATAGAGTGAAACACGAGTGCTAAGAATCTGATTTGAGTGTAAACACGTGAGGAAGTGTGTGAGGAACAACAATCCTTTTATTTTTCAGATTTTCAACATGAGTAGTGACGGAGAACCATAAGATATCGACATGAAGGTGTTTCTAAAGGTTGTTAATGATCAATTTAAGTTGCTAAATGCGAGATTGGATGGTATGCAAATCACTGCTGGTTCTATATCCAATAAAAGATGTGTGCTTGAGGAAGAGGAGGAAGAATATTCTGATGGTTGAAGTTTTTGTTCTAGGAGGAGAAAGGGGAATAGAGAAAATACAGATAACAATCTCGGAAGCATTAAAATGACGATCCCTATGTTCCAAGGGAATAATGATACATTGTTGTATTTGGAGTGGGAGTGAAAAGTTGAACATTTTTTTGACTGTCATAATTATCCAAAGGAGAAGAAAGTCAAATTAGTAGTCGTGGAGTTCATCGCTTATACGAGTATTTGGTGGGATCAGTTGGTGCTTAATAGGAAGAGAAATAGGGAGATGGCTATTCGCACTTGGGAGGACATGAGGTGGTGATGCGCGAGAGATTTATTCCTAGCCACTACTATAGAGACTTGCAAAGAAAGTTGCAAGGGCTGGTTCAAAGTTCAATGAGTATTGAAGATAATTACAAGGAGATGGAGATAGCCATGATAAGGGCAAATGTTGACAAAGACCAAGAGGCTACCATGGCGAGATTAATTGGCAGCTTAAATAAAGAAATTACTGATGTGGTGGATTTACATCACTATGTGGAGATGGAGGAGTTGCTGCATAAAGCTATCAAAATGGAGAAGCAACTCAAATCAAGAGAAGAAGCCAAGCCAAAGGAGTTAGTTGTTGTTGTTAAAGGTAAAACCAAAATTAAATCTTCTTTTAAATCGTGAGATATTAAGTGTTTTAGTTGCCAGGGCTTTGAACATATTTCTTCTCAATGCCCAAACAAAAGAGTAATGATTGTAATAGAGAATGGTATGATCGAAAGTGAAGAGATGTTCAATTGGAGAAAGCTTATTCGTTAGTTGCTAGGAGAGCACTAAGCATACAACCTAAGGATGATGGTGATGAAGAGCAACGCGAATAAATTTTTCATACTAGATGCTTAATTAGAGACAAGGTATGTATAATGATTATTGATAATGGGAGTTGTACTCATGTTGTTAGTACATTGTTGGTGGATAAGCTGAAATTCAATGTCTTGAGGCATCCTAGACCTTACAAGTTGCAGTGACTTAATGAATGCGGAGAAGTGAAGGTAACCAAGCAAGTTTTGGTTTCCTTTTCAATTGGGAAATATGTGGATGAGGAAGGCTTCACATGATGGATACAAAAATTGTTATTCCTTCACATTTAATAACCTATTTTTGTGTTAACCCCTCTCGCACCTTTTCAAGCTTATGAATTTTAGATTAGGATACCAAATGAGTGCAAAAAAGAGAGAAAGTAGATTTGTGATCAAGAAGGAAAGAAAGAGAGAGAGTGTGTGAGAGTGAGGTCGAGATAAAAAAAACATTCAAGAAAAGAGTGAGCAAAAAAGTGTCTAAAATGAGAGGAAGACAAGAGAGTGAGTGCTTTTGCTGGAAAAAGTGATGTTAAAAGTGTTCTTATTGCAGGGCAACAAGTACTTGTACTCGTGTACGTGGATTTTTATTTTTCTACTAATGACCTTAACCCGTCTTTGCCTAGTGTTGTGCTGTCTTTATTGTAGAAGTTCGAGGACCTAGTTCCCAAGGAGATTCCCCATGGATTACCTCCTTTAAGAGGTATTGAGCCTCAAATAGATTTCATACCCGGTGTTACCTTGCCAAATCGACCCGCTTATAGAGCTAATCCCGAGGAAACCAAGGAGATACAAAGGAAAGTGGATGAGTTGGCTCAAAAGGGTTTCGTGAGGGAGAGTCTTAGTCCATATTCGGTTCCTGCCATCTTAGTCCAAAAGAAATATGGAACATGGCGTATGTGTGTGGATTGTCGAGCCATTAACAAGATAATGATAAAGTATAGACATCCAATCCCTAGATCAGATGATATGCTTGACGAATTATATGAATCTTGTTTATTTTCTAAAATTGATATAAAGAATGACTATTATCAAATTCGCATGAAAGAGGAAGCTGAATGGAAAATAACATTTAAAACTAACTATAGATTATATGAGTGGTTAGTAATGCCTTTTGGTTTAACTAATGCACCTAGTACATTCATGAGGTTAATGAATAATGTTTTGCAGGGTTTTAGGGGAAAATTTGTGGTAGTTTACTTTTGTGATATTTTAGTTTATAACATAAGACACAATTGCATGTTGTTTTTAGTGTGTTGAGAGAGCACCAATTGTATGCTAATCTTAATAAGTGCTCATTTTGCATGGAATCTATTGTGTTTCTTGGATTTGCTGTTAGTTCACAAGGTATTAGTGTTGATGAAGAAAAAGTAAGGGCAATAAGGGAATGGCCTACATCTAAGAATGCAAACGAGGTCATAAGTTTTCATGGGATAGCGAGTTTTTATCGAAGGTTTGTTAAAGATTTTAGTTCTATTGTCGCATCTTTGAATCAACTTGTTAAAAAGAATATTGGTTTTAAGTGGAATAATGTACATGATCGAGCATTCGACAGTTTGAAAGATAAGCTGACTAATGCACATTTGTTATGTTTGCTGAAAATTGATAAAGCTTTTGAGACATAATGCAATGCATCTTGAATTGGAATACGGGCTATTTTGATGCAAGATTCCAAACCAATTGCTTATTTTAGTGAAAAGCTAAATAGGATAGCCTTGAACTATCCTACTTATGACAAGGAGCATTATGCATTAGTGAGGGCTCTTCAAACGTGGCAACATTATTTGTGGCCGAGGGAATTCCTCATTCATTCTGATCATGAGAGTTCAAAGTTCTTGAAATCCTAAGGTAAGCTTGACAAAAGATATGCTAAGTGGCTGGAGTTCATAGAATCGTTTCCATATGTAATAAAATATAAACACGGAAAGGAAAACGTTGTGGATGATGTATTGTCTAGGATGTACTCATTACTTACTTCTTTGGAAACTAAATTGCTTGGTTTTGAATTTCTTAAGGCTTTGTATGCTACTGATTCTGATTTTCAACTAAGCATGGAATGCATGTGATAAATGTGCATTTGGTGATTTTTATAGGCATGAACGATTTCTATGCAAGAAAGATAAATTACGCGTGCCTATTTGTTCTGTTTGCAAATTGCTTGTTAGGGAAACTCATGGAGGTGGTTTGATGGGGCATTTTGGTGTGCTTAAGATTTTAGATATACTAAGTAAACATTTTTAGTGGCCTAATATGAAGCATGATGTGCAATCTGTTTGTGATAAGTGCATTACATGTGGGCAAGCAAAATGTAAAGTCAAACTGCATGGCTTATACACCCATTTACCCGTGCCTAACCAATCTTGGATTGATATTTCTATGGATTTGTTTTATGATTACCAAGGCCTCAAAGTGGTAAGGATAACATATTTGTTGTTGTTGATAGGTTTAGTAAAATGGCTCATTTGATTGCATGTTCTAAGACAATGTTGCAACACATATTGCTGACTTGTTCTTTAAAGAAGTTGTTCGATTACATGGTCTGCCTTAGACAATTTTTAGTGATGGAGATGTTAAGTTCTTAAGTCTTTTTTTCGCACTTTGTGGAGTAATTAGGAACTAAACTCTTGTTTTCTACTGTTACACATCCTCAAACGGATGGATAAACTGAAGTAGTTAATAGGACACTCACTACTTTGTTGCTTGCTATCATACAAAAGAACTTAAAACAATGGGAAAAATGTTTGCCACACATTGTGTTTGCTTGTAATAGATCTGATCATTCTACTACTTCATTTTCACCCTTTGAAATTGTTTATGATTTTAATCATTTAACTCTGATGGATATTTTACCTTTTTCTACTAATGAGCATGTTAATCTTGATGGTAAGAAAATGATATATTTTGTGAAAGATTTACATGCCAAGGCTCGGGCTAACATTGTGAGGAAGAATGAACAATATGCTAAGCAAGCTAATAAGGGGCGTAAGGAGAAGTTTTTCAACCTAGAGATTGGGTTTGGGTGCACTTGCGTAAGGAGAAGTTTCCTACACAAAGAAATAAAAATTGCTGCCTAGATTTACATGACAAGTCTTAGAAGAATCAAGGATAACGCCTACAAGCTAGATTTGCCAGGAAACTATGGTAATGTTAGTGAAACTTTTAATGTGGCTGATTTACCTTTGTTTGATGTAGGTGATTTGAGGACGAATCCTTTCGAAGAGGGAAGGAATGATAGGAATTGAGGTGCGAGAACAAAGAGGATGAAAGAGACTTTACAAGTAGAAATCATTATAAGTAGCCTGTTCTAGAAGATTCTAAAAGTCACCAAGGATAGTCACTTATCTTTATATGCAAGGCTTGGATTTAGAAGAACAAAGATTGGAATCCATGACATGAGGCCCAATTCGCATTTTATGTGTTTTATGGGTTTTGGGCTTAAATAAGGTTTTATTTGATTTTTAAGTTATTTTGTTGGGTTGTAAGGTGGTGACCTTTGGGCTCACTTAGGATTTAGTTTTATTTTATTTTCAATGTTTAAATCATTATTAGAGTTTTCTATATAAAGACTCATAGGTTATAAAAAAACATCACTTTTTTAGTCATTAATAATATTATTCAGCGAGCTTTTGGTTTACGTCCTTATGTTCTTGGTAGAATACATAATATCGAATCATCAAGGCAGTGATCAACCTTGTGGCGTCTCAAGATAAGGGTTTTCAAGACTTAATTTTTCTTAGGGTTCTAATCTGATCAACTTTGATTTGTTTCTAGCTCTCGATTTGCTTCTAACTCATTGATTTAAGGGTTCGTAGGGCAGGTCGCCGAGTGAGTTCGTATAAGCTAGGGTATATTTTAAATATTTTTCTTTTATACACTACTATTTTGTTTATTATATTTTATACCCAACATGCTTATACACTACTATAATGATTGAGATTTTTATTATTTTTCAGTAATTAAAATGTTGTCCATAAACCCATTAACATCTTTATTGAAAATGTTGTCGACACTAATGGATATATCAATTATGACTTTAATCTGACTATAAAAAGAAGCAAGTATACTCCTAATTAACGCTAAGCTAGATCTTTCTTAGAGTTCCACTCAGGAGAATAAAATTAATATTGGCTATGTAGATAGATTAAATTTTAGTTCCATGTTACATAGTGTTATTATATGACAAATATGTTGAAACGATAATAAATTCATTCTCTATCGAAGCTGATAGAATTATTAATCTCCAGTAAGATATTTTAAGGAGTAATGTTAAACACAAAGATGGTAACATATTAAAGTATGAAATCTTTAATGAATGGTGGCTAGTACGGTTCACTAATCATTATGAATGCATGTGATCTAGATCCAGGTCATTGATATGGATAGATATCTTAGTGAAGGTACTTTATATAATGAGATTATATATGACTCGACCAATGTGAATTAATATATTTATCAACGTGTCATTTATCATATAGATTTAATACACATAAATTCGGGAGAGAGCGAGAGAGATGGAGAGGAAGAGAGAGATTGAGAGAGAGAGGGAGAGGGAGAAAGTCAGAGGAAGTGAAAGATAGAGAGAGATAGGGAGAGGGAGAGAGGGAGAGGGAGAGAGATAGCAAGAGAGAGAGATGGAGAGGGAGAGGAAGAGAGGTAGACAGATAAAGATAGATGGATAGAGGGAGAGAGGGAGAGAGGGAGAGAGGGAGAGAGAAAAAAAGAGAGAGACATAGAGAGAGAAAGATCGAGAGAGAGAGGGAGAGAGCAACAGAGAGGGAAAGGGGGAGAGAGAGAGAGAGAGAGAGAGAGAGAGAGTGTGTGTGTGTGTGTGTGTNCGGAAGAGGGAGAGAGTCAGAGAGAGTAAGTGAGAGAGAGAGTGAACTAGAGAGAGGGAATGAGAGAGAGAGAAAGGGAGAGATAAATAGAGAGAGAGAGAGGATATTTGTTTATGAAACAAGCTAGTGACTTTTATTTTGGAGATTCAGTGATATGGATGGCTGGGAACATGATCTTACGTGATTTAGAATCGAAGCTTTCCTAACGGATCGTATATTGTTTCCCTTAAATGTTAATTCTAGACTTGAATGGTTACTGAGCTTAAATTTATAATAATATTATAAATTAGTCATTCACTTGTGTATTAATGGTACTTAAGAATCAAAAGGTACTTAGAAGGGTAAAATGATAATTTTGACGGTTCTAATTTACGAACCAATAATTGGATGACAGAATTATGTGAAATGATTATATCAGTGGACTACATGAGAATACTCTTAAAATACAATCTATAATCTCTAAGAGTGCAATTTCATATTTATAGTGTAGTAATCATGGAGTTAATAAATAAGCTTATTTAATTAAAGAGTTTAATTAATAATCTAATTTATTGGAGCTTAGGATTATAGGTCAATGGTCCACAAGTCACCTTTGTACTACGCATTCTAAAGTGTGAAGATTTCAGGATATGAAAAAAGGACTTGTAAAAAAAATTATTCTAAGGCAACATAAATATGTGTGATTAATTAACTAACAATCAATTAATTAAATTAAATTATATATATATATATATAATTTTCAGAATTATATATATATATATAATTATCGATTTAAAATTATCGATAAATGAGATAAAATATCTAATTTATGAAATTAGATAACTAAATTATTATTAGATAATAATTTGGATCAACTAAATTTGTTGTTTGTGAAATAACAAATAATTTAGTTGATATGGATAAGCACATATGTTAATTTTGAATTAACAAATATCTAGATATTTAATTTGATTAAAATAAATATTTAATACGTAGTAATTGTCATATGTCAATCACTGATTAGGTATCATAGATTTACATGGACTACTGTAGTATCATGTAGCTCTATAGTAGTGGGTGTTCAACACTGTAGTGACATGTGGCACTACAAAGGGACCCACTGCTATTGGTAATTTTATAATTAAAAATTATTTCATTTATCTAAAAATATTTGATACGTCATTATCAAAAAAAATATACATATATTATTCTGATGGCCTAAGATAATGAATGAATTCAATCAATCAAGAGTTGAGAGAAAAATCAGAGAATTAGTTCATCAATCAAGAGTTCAGAGAATAACACAATTCTCAAAAAGTGATTTTTCTACGCTTAAGAGTTAATCAGATCGCTAAAAGAATAATCATTACGTTCTTTCAAAGAATCGCCTCACAAAAGTCATTCTCAGTAAAATCTCTAGATCTCATGTGTTGAGTACATCTAGGGATAGAAATGTGTTTTCATTAAATTTTACGTGCCCACACACGTCCTAATGCTTTGAGGATTGACTTGGAATATCTTGGTGTGGATGTCGGAGTCTGTTTATCGTTAGAACAATTTCGTGAGAACAGAGAATTGATTGGTTTTGCGAGTACACTTGATTTAGACTACAAGAGGTATATGATTCTTTACTTTATCTATTGTAAAAAGATTTGATTTTTATTAAAAAAATTAGTTTTTAAAATGGCATCGCGTCACACGCTTCCACCGCGCACGCACCGCGATGACCAACAAGCGGTATCAAAGGGGTCTTTATATATTTATATGTTAAATGTTGTGTGAGTTTTCTTGCATTATTCATATAATATGAGATATGTATGAATGAATGGATGGTTATGTTTCTTGAATGTATGGAAAATAATGGATCGTTAATTGTATGGTGATTATTGGGTTAGACTTTGTTCGTTTAATTTTTCCTTAGATATTGTGTAAGCCATTTTGTGGTGTAGGAATTTTTGTTATTTTATTTTGAATATTTATTATAATTATTCTAAACGCGTGAAGATGAAGAACGCATGAGACGAACGGCGGGAATTTACTGTTCAGAATGAAATTTTACTGTTCATAGAAAATACTGTTCACGACGGAAATTTACTATTAATTGAAATTTACTGTTTACAATTTTTTGGCGGTGATTTTCAGTGATCTTGGGGTGGCGAGAGGAGAGTCTTGTCATCGGTGGCAACTATTATTATTTTTAGGGAAGTTTCGCACAAACTCTGAAACCAACCAATTCAATCACCATAGGGTTTGAGGATAACCAGAAATCTATCAATTATCCTTTTAAAATTTGAAATTAATGTAACTTTAAAATTAGAAATTAATTTTTATTTTTTAATTTTATGAAAATTAGAAATTAATAGGTTGATTGGGTTTGAACCAAGTTTGACCAAATCAAATAAAGTACTTATTTGATTAAATCAAAGTCAACTATTTAAAAAGATAAATATAGAAATTACTTTTAATTAAGAAAAATTATTTTTCTTAATTAAATAGAATTTTGTTCAAAGCTTGGAGATTATGAAGATGAACATCAGGAGGAGGAGACAATATTTGAGAAATATGTATTCTTGAAGTCCGATTTGAATTTTTAATTCTTTATTTCATGGGTTGTAATTTAGAAATGCCTAACAGTCACTCCGCCCATTATTATTTTATTGAATTTTTAAATAATTATTTTAATTATTATGTTTGATAACATGTCTATGCATTAGGCGATCATATGCGATATATGAAAATCTCATACAGTTTTATTTAATCATGCATCTCATTGGTAGAGACATGATTTATTTAAAAATTTTATATGTATTGTTTTATGAAATCAATTGCATATAAACGGCTAGGTTTTAATTAGTTAAAATTTGGTAATCACACCACACTAAGGGTTATAGTAACCTTTAGGATAACTGATCTTAGTAAAAGAGTTTTATTAAAGTTTGATAAATATACTTAATTAGTTAATCCAAGCTCACCCAATAATGACTTAGGCGTTTTAGAAGGTTATATGAACTTAGAGCACACAATTGATTATTAAATATTCATAGGATTATTATTTTAACTAGTAATTAATTTGGAATAAATTGATTAGTTAAAATAGAAACACATAATCCTAAAATAGTGAGTGGAAGAAGGTTGACATGTCAATTTAACCTACGATCTTCATTATTAGTACAACATTGTGAGGTACAATGAGGGCCTCGAGATGGCTTTGTTTTCATCCCTCTAAGGAAGATTTCCAGCTGTACCAATACGAACATTGGACTTCTTAAGAAGATAGGAGGAAGTGATGTAGTTTAGTTTTGACCAATCCTAAGTCGGCATATTTTAAATTAAGTCATGGAATCTGAAATAATGGGTTAAACTCACAAAGTCACAATTAAGCTTTCATGTGGATAGTTGCGACTTGATCGAGCAAGCGATACCTTATTATTAAAAGAGAAAATATGAGATATTTTAAGTTTTAGTTAATAAAGATGAGAATGTCTCATAGATAGTCTGAGGTTATTCAGAAAGACCCTAAGGCAGTACATAAATCATTGGGTTATTTTGTCATGATTAGTAAATATTAAAATTTGTGTGTTTATTATGTTACATTCATGCATCACGTTTACTTTTTGAATTCTAGATATTTATGAATTATATTGAATGTTGTATCTTTTAAATTTAATTTATCATTATTATGCCTGCCATGGATAATCATGTTACTGCTTTACTCGCTCTTGAGAAATTGAATGGTGATAACTTCATATGTTGAAAATTAACTATGAACTTAATGTTGATTTGCAAGAACCAAAAATTCTTTCTTACTGAGGAATGTTCTTAAGAGCTCGTTGCTAATGCCCCAAAGAATGATAGGGAAAATATGATGCTTAGATCACATCAAACAACAAGGTGAACTGCTACATGCTTGTGAACATAAATGATGTTCTGAGAACCAAGCATGAAGGCTATCTATGAGATTATGGTATCTCTGCAAGCAATGTTTGGGCAGCAGTCTGATCAAAATTGACATGGGACCACTGAGCTATATGACAACTAAGATGAGAAAGGGTACTTCTGTACGAGAACAAGTTTTGAACATGATCAACATAATGCACGAGACAGACGTACGTGGGACGATCATTGATGAACGGACTCAAGTTAGCATTATACTTGAGTTGCAGACTCCATCTTTTTCTACATTCACAACCAACTATGTTTTGAACAAGTTACAATTCAACATGACTCAATTGTTGAATGAACTGTAAACTTTTGAGTCATTCTACCTTAGAATGATCAAAGAGGGATAGGCAAATGCTGTCGAGTAAATTCCTTCTTCAAGTGTTAAAAGTAACAAGAGGAAGAAGATTAATAGAAATGGTAAAAGGAAGAACAAGAAATGGAAGAAACCAAGACATCGCCAAAAGCCAAGAAGAACAAGAAAGACAGCGAGCCCTAGGAAAAATATTTCCATTGTGGGGTTGAAGGTCATTGGGAGAGAAACTATAACAAATATCTCTCCGAGTTGAAAAAGAAAGGTAAATATGATTTACTTGTTCTTGAAGCTTGTTTAGTGGAATATGATTTGTCATCTTGGATACTGGATTTAGTAGCCATTAACCATGTATGTTCTTCTTTCCAGATACTTGACTCGTCAAGGGAGCTGGCTCATGGCGAGGTCGTTTTGAGAGTTGGTAGTGGTGCACTCATGTCAGCTAAAATATTAGGGATAGTCCATTTACTTTTTAGATATAATTATTTGGTTTTGAATGATGTTTATTATATTCCTAGATTTTTGAGAAATTTAATCTCTTTCATTTGCAAGAAAATTTTTACGAAGTTTGTTTTATTAATAAGGAGTTTACTATTTCAAAGAATGGATTCGATATTTGTCATGCAAAAGTTATAAACGGACTGTATATGCTTAAATTGACTGAACGTGCATTAAATAATTTTAAATTATTTAAAGTAGCAAAATCTAAAAGTAAAAAATGACAAAGGGTTTCTCACGATGATGATAACAATATATATGGCATCTTAGGTTGGGACATATTAATCTAGATAGGTTAAACAGGTTAGCAAAGCATGATGCTTTGAGAGAACTAAATGTTAGAACTCTTTCTGTTTGTCATTCCTGACTATAGGATAAAATGACCAAGAGACCTTTCGTAGAAAATGGCCAAAAGAGCCAAGGAACCACTTAAGCTAGTACATAGTGATGTTTGTGGGCCGATCAATGTATAATCTAGAGGCAGGTATGAGTATTTCATCAATTTTATTGATGATTACTCAAGATATGGTTATACTTACCTAATGCAAATAAAGTCTAAAACTTTTGGAAAGTTTAAAGACTTCAAAACTGATGCTGAAAAGCAATTAGATAAATCATTGAAAACCCTTCGATCCGATCGAGGGGGTGAATACTTGGATTTAGAATTCAAGGATTATTTACTAGTGGAATCTTATTCAACTCACAACACCTGAAATACCACAATAAATGGTGTTGCAGAGAAGAGAATCTAAGCCTTATTGAATATGGTTAGGTCGATGTTAAGCTACTTATCACTATCATTTACATTTTGGGGATATGCACTACACAAGACAACTTACATTTTGAATGTAGTGCCCTCTAAGTATGTAAGTAAGACGCCTTTAGAGTTATGGAATGGCTCCAAACCTAGTTTGCGTCATTTTCGTATATGGGGGTGTCCAGCTCACTTTCTTAGACCGGGGACAAAAAAGTTTGACTCTAGGTCTTATGTATGTATATTCATAGGCTATGCTCTAGAGATTAAAGGTGGGTACTTTTATAGTCACAAGGATCAAAAGGTGTTTGTGTCGACAAATGCCACCTTCCTTGAGCATGACTATATGCAAAACTACAAACCTCATAGCAAAGTAGTTCTTGAGGAATTAACGGCTGATGAAATCAGACCACCTTCAATTTCTATTGATAAATGACAGACCAGATAAACCACAGTTCCTGCAAAGGAAACCCCGGTGCAACATCGCAATGGGAGGGTTGTTAGACAACTAATTCGCTACATACTAGAAACACATGTCCTGGTGTCATAAATAGATAAGGACGATCCATTATCTTATGAAGAAGCAATGGATGATCTTGAAAAAGAGAAATGGAAAGAAGCCATGAACCAGGAAATAGAATCTATGTAATCCAATTCGGTCAGGGAACTTGTAGATCCACCTGAAGATGTTAGGCCCATTGGATGTAAATGAATCTTCAAGAGGAAAAAAGTTGCAGATGGGAAAGTAGAGATTTTCAAGGCACGGTTAGTAGTCAAGGGCTATACACAAAGAGAGGAAGTCAATTATGAAGAGACATTCTCCCCTATGGCCATGCTAAAATCCATTCGCATCATTTTGTCCATAGCCGCTAGTTTTGACTCTGAGATATGGCAAATGGATGTCAAGATAGTGTTTTTTTAATGGCTCTCTTCAAAAAATCATCTATATATGATGCAACCAAAAGGGTTTATACAAAATGGGTAAGATCAGAAAGTATGCAAGTTGCTTAAATCCATATATGGATTAAAACAAGAATCTAGATCTTGGAATATTACCTTTGATGAAATTATAAAGTCTTATGGCTTCGAGTAAAATGTTGACAAAACCTGTGTTGATAAGTACATCAAAGATAAGATAGTACTTTCTTAGTTCTTTATGTTGACGTTATTCTACTCATTGAAAATAATGTAGAAGCTTTGTCAAACGTAAAGAAGTGGTTAGCTGAAAAATTCTAAATGAAAGATTTTGGATAAGCGAGCTATATTCTAGGCATCTAAATTCTAAAGGATAGAAAGAACAAGCTCTTGGCTCTTTCTCGGGCATCTTATATTGATAAGATGCTGAAGAGATTCTCTATGGAGAATTCCATGAAAGGTCAACTACCGACCAAACATGGAATTATCCTTTCCAAGGAACAAATGTCTTAAGGCACCTTAGGAGGAAGAGTATGTGAGAAAGGTTCCCTATGCTTCAGCAATTGGAAGCCTCATGTATGCCATGTTATATACGAGACTGGACATCTGCTATGCAGTGGGAATTGTCAGTCGTTATCAATCGAATCTAGGTTTGGAACATTGGATTGCAGTAAAGCACATTTTCAAGTATCTTAGGAGAATGAGAAACTATATGTTTGTTTATTTAGGTAGAGACCTGAACCCCATTGGATATTCTGTTCTGATTTTCAATCAGACAGAGACAGTCGAAAGTTGACATATGGATCAATATTCACTCTAGGTGGAGGAGTTGTAGTATGGAGAAGTATTAAACAATCCAGCATTGCAGATTCCACTATGGAAGCTAAATATATAGCGGCTTGTGAAGCTGCGAAAGATGTGCTCAAAAAGTTCTATACTGATCCGGAAGCAGTTCTAGATATGGACAAACCACTAATCATGTACTATGACAACAATGAGGCGGTTGCTAATTCTAAGGAACCGAGGAGTCATACGAGGGGCAAGTACATAGAGAGGATACCATCTTGTAAGAGAGATCGTGCATCGAGGGGATAGCATCGGAATTGAACATGGCTGATAGTTTTACAAAGACACTTCCTACGAGGTAATTTGAGGGTCATGTGCGTAACATGGGACTAAGAGAGATGCCACATTTTTTTAGGGCAAGTGGGAGATTGTTGGGGGTTATGCCCTCAAAGCATGTGTATCGACATTTACATTTTGATATGAAATTTAATGAGAATTACATTTTCTTATAATTGTTGTTTTAAAATATTGTTGAATAATTTATATAAATATCTGAAAATTCTATATTCATTAATGAGACTATGATCTCGTATTAATACGGGAGGATTAAGATCATAGATAATGAATAAAATTGTCAGCAACATATTAAAATATGAAATCCTTAATGAATGGTTGCTAGTACGGTTCACTAAACATTATGAACGCGTGTGATCTAGATCTGGATAGACATCATCATGAACTCCTATGCATGTTAACTGGATCTTTTGATTCACTCGTTAAGGTTTGTTTGTAAAACAAGCTAGTAACTTTTATTTTGAAGATTCAGTGATATAAATGACTGGGAACATGATCTTACTAGATTTGAAATCAAAGTTTTCCTAACATATCATATATTAATTCTCTTAAGTGTTAATTCTGGAACTGTATGTTTATTGAGCTCAAATCTATAATAAGGTTATAAGGATCAAGAGGTAATTAGAAGGGTAAAATAGTAATTTTGACCAATTTTAATTTACGAACCAATATTGAAGGACAGAACTAGGTGAAATGATTATGTCAGTGGACTACATGAGAATACTCTTTAAATACAATCTATAATCTCTAAGAATGCAATTCCATATTTATAGTGGAGTAATCATTGACTTAATAAATAGGATTATTTAATTAAATAGTTTAATTAATAATCTTATTTATTGGAGCTTAGGATTATAGGTTCATGAACCCAAAGTCACCTATGTACTATGCAGTCTAGAGTGTAAATATTTTAGAACATGAGAAAATGACTTACTTGTAAATGAATTTTTGATTCTGGGACAAGTACATAATTATGAGATAATCATGTATGATTACTTAATTAAAAATTAATAACTTGAATTATATATATAATCAGATATGTTAACTTTTAATTAACAAATATCTAGATATTTAATTTGATTAAAATAAATATTTAATATGCTGTAACTATCACGTGTCAATCACTGCTTGAGTATAAAAGATTGACATTGACTAATGTAGTGCCATGTGGCACTACAGTACTGGGTATGCAACATGTAGTGTCGTGTGGCATTGCAGTTGTGCACAATAACAATGGCCCCACTACTTTTGGTAATTTTATAATTAAGTATTATTTCAATTATTCCTAAATATCTTATACATCATTATCAAGAAAAATATACAGATATTATCCTGATGGCCTAAGATAATGAATGAATTCAATCAATCAAAAGTTGAGAGAAAAATCATAAAATTAGTTCATCAAACAAGAGTTAAGAGAAGAACACAATTCTCAAATAGTGATTTTTTTACGATTAAGAGTTAATCAATTTTCTAAAATAATAATCATCGTTTTTTTAAAGAATCGTCTCACAAAAGTTCTTCTCAGTAATTCTCTAGATCTCATGTGTTGAATACATCTAGAGACAGAAAAGTGTCTTTGTTATTTTCTAAGTCCCCACACACATCCTAAGGCGTTGAGGATTGACTTGGAAGATCTTGGTGTGGATCTCGGAGTCTGTTGATCTTTGGAACGATTTGGTGGAAATGGAGAATCGATTGGTTTCGTTAGGATGCTTGATTTAGAATACAAGAGGTATATGATTCCTAATCTTGTACGTTGTAAATTTAATATATAAATATATAATGGATCCTTAATGATTGAAAATAATTTTCAATAAAAAGTTTTTTTTGGTTAAAAGATTTGATTTTCATTAAAAAAAATTTAATTTTTACAATGGCCTCACGCCACACGCTTCCGTCGCGCACGTGCCGTGACGCCCAACACTTTTGATATAGGCATATGTACTAGTTTAGACAGTACATTTATTTCTAAATTTTAGGAGTAAAATAATAGTATACATAGTACATTATAGAAGAAAAAAGTTTCTCAAACCAACTATATGTCTATAACATATGTCTAGATCATATAATCTATGTACGATTTGAAGACTAGTAAGAGAAAAGCTTCATGGCCTTTAGATTTTTGAACTCTTACTAGTAAGTGAATCCATTATTGGTAATAATATGACCAAGAGTCTTTTTGAGACAGAAAGACATGGAGGCACATGGAGTTAGTGGTCGAGTATATTGCTTGAGTGCATAAGTGAAAGTCTAGGTGAGGGATGACTGTAGGTTATGTAAATTTTATTGATGGATGCTCTAGATATGACATGTTTGTCTTATACTTTTGATTCCGAAACTTTTGAGAAATCAAAGAGTTTAGAACAAAAGTCTAAAAGGCATTGAAGAGACAAACTGTCTCTTCGACTTGATCGAAGACGTAAATACCTCATAAAGGCATTCACTAACCACATGATAAATACTCAGAGAATGATGTATCAGTATACGTAAACAAGTCTTTTTGAACATGATGAGATCTATGTTTAGTTATTTAATTGGCCTATTTTCTTTTTGAGGATTAGCTTTATAAATGACATATTTTAAATTTAACATCATCTATGGTAGTACTTGAAATACCACAAGAATTATGGAATGTTTGTAAACCTAGTTTACATGACCTTCATATATGTGGATGTCCATGACAAGTGCTAAAAGAGAATGTTGCCAAGCTAGATGTTATATCACAATGATATCTAACTGTAAGGATATGAAAAAAGGAATGTCGGTTATTTGTAATTATAATACCAAGAATGGGAAGTGTTTGTAAGTATAAACATTATATTCTTGGAAGAAGACTATATTTCAAAAGGAATATCCAAACGCAACACAAACTTGGAAAACTTATATGATAATGCATGTGCCACACAATCTAGTTGGTAATGGATAATTTTCGATGTTAGTAAGAATCCAACTAGTAAAGAGAATAAGAATGAAGTACTTCCTAGTAGTACAAAATCTTATTATAGTTGGAGAGGTTCTCATTCATATGAAAAAAAATGTTCCTAGGAGAGTCTGGTTTGGTAATCCTGGCGGAACATGAGCTAGATTCGAATCATAATGTCGTAGTGGGAAAGGATTAGGACCAACTGAGAGATTCATGTTCAAGTGAGAAACTTTTGAGTCCATCTCAAGGGAATATCACTCAGATCCCAGGATTGCATAGAGGTTGTAAATGATGCAAAGTAAATCATTAGCTTCAAGAAATGAAATCTGAAAATGATTCCATTAAACCTAATTGAGTGTGGATTCTTCTAGAAGCCTTAGAGAATTAGGTGCCAAAGATCTCAAGTGGAAGCGAGACCTAAACATAAGGTCAAGATCTTCAAGGCTAGTCTTAGTGAGAAACGGCATACTTAACGAGATTATATTAAGTATGGAAGATCATTTTCACTAATACCCATGCTCATGTCTATAAAGATATTATATTCATTGTAGCTCATCTCGTTTACGAGTTTTTAGCAACTGGATGTTAAGAACGCTATATTGTATGATGATTTTAAAATGAATATCTTTATATTTCAATATTTTGGATTTGTCACTCAAGTCTAGGAATTATGATATACATGATGTATTAGTCCAGTCGTGGACTTCAGCATGCATTAAGGACTTAGAACATTATGTTGATCATACAATCAAAATTTTGATTTTGATCAAGGTCATAATAAGCTATGACATTATAAGAGAAAAAAATATAATGATTTTTTTGGTATTTTATGTAGATGACATTTTATCATAAAGAACGATGAAAATTAAATGTCAACTATAAAGGCATTTTGTCTGAATTTATGGTATAAAAGACTTTGGAAAAATTGTATTCATTCTATTAATTAAGTTTTTTTTAGACTTAAATTTAGAATGATTTCCTACAGCTAGGACGTAAGCCATCCGGAAACCTACTAATCCTTTTTGGCATTCATATGTCACGGGTGGACTGAGATAAAAAAAATTCTCTGTCAATGGCTCTTGTTCTAAAGTGCGTAGATAATAATATGCTGTATATATGAGCAATGCAAGATTTCAAGAAATGGCTTGTTACCCTTTTAGGTTAGGAACCTATGTATTATGCAGTGTCTTATGACATATGATGAAATAAATAACATGTGCATTGCTATAAGTATGTTATAGTGGGATTTCTTAAGTATGTTATATTGTACACAAGATGTATATTTTTGCAGCAGGCTTAATCAACAGAGTTAAATCTTGAAGGTTTTCACATGATAGCTGTGAAGCATATACTCAAGTATCTTAGGAGAACGAGGGATTATGTGCTTGTCTATCGTGGTGAGAATCTCATACCAGTTGAATAATGGATTCAAATTTTAAATTAGATTATTTCAGCAGTAAAACCTAGCAGACCCATTTAGAAAGACATTAGCCACAAATGTCTTTGGGTCGTATGTAGAAAACACTAGGGTTAAGCTGGTTTTAGACATGCTATAATGCAGGTGGGAGATTGTTAGGATTGTGCCTTAAAAGTAATAGAATACTATTATATTTATTGAGACATTTAATTTTGATTAATAAAAAATAGCTTATTCTTATATATGTGCAATACATTCATGTAAAACATCCACAAGCATAATAGTACTTTATTTATAAGTCCTATGGAGTTTAACTCATGGGAATAATGTATTTAATTAGGAGTCAGTTATGACTTGTAAATACTTAATTTCATAACCTATTGAAGTTGGGCACTTTACTAAGAAACGACTATAGTACATTAACTCTATTATGTAGAGTTACTTACCTTGATCACTAGGTAGAGATACCTAGATAATGTAGTAGTACATTTGGAATGCGTTGAAAATGTTAATGAGTCTGATTTTCAGTAAAGTACTATAAAATGAACATCATGACTCATTGCTATTATTTTATGAATGCTCTCAATCTTGAGAGAGTTATGAGGTCATATTTAATGATTTAGCTATTTTGATCTATTAAGAATGAGACTCTATGAGTTAACATATTTCGTAGGTTGGATGACTGAGTTAATAGATTCTTAATAGTAGAATCAATAGACACTTTTAATTAAGTGACCTAGTATCTCTTATGTAGTTCATTTATGTGGTAGCAGTAAACTAAGAACTTAGTATCTCTGGTGGAGTACTAGAAATTTGATACTTTTACTTGAAATATCAAGTGTGAAAATTATCATAGTTGACCGATAGAATCATTTTGGAACCTAAAAATACCAAGATGTGTATAAATATTAGGTAAATAGTAATTAACCTAATTATGTACGGTATTATATTATAAATGGGCATTATATAATGAATAATATGTCAAGGATTGATTGTGAAGGATTGATTATGAAGCCCTGGTAGCCATGATAACTGCTAGAATTAGATCATGGGAACCTAAGTATTTATCTTATGCAGGTAGACTACAGCTGATCAAAGCTATGATCATGGCTATGTTTAACTTTTAGAGTGGTCTATTTGTTCTGCAAAAGGTAGTCATGAAGACTGGGTAGAGCCTAGTGAGAAACTTTCTCTAGAATGGAAATAGCACTCAACATACAAGGTCAAAAGTAGCTTGGGCTGACCTATGCTGTGAGAAAGATGAAGGGGGTATAGGGGTAAGGGATTTGATCCTGGCCAATGAGGTTGCCATTGCCAAACACCTATTGTTCTTGGCCCTACCAACTCAAAGGTCTCTTTCGAAGGATTGGTACGAGTTCGATTAAAATGAGTTCAATCTTCTTGGTACCCATACCCTCCAACCCATCATGGGTTTGGAGAAAGCTCCTAAAACTCAGCGGTAAGTTCTTGCCCTTTTTCTCAATACAGATAGGTGATGGTGCTAGTGTGAATCTGCTCACAGACAAGTGCACACTCTTGGCATTCTTTGTGACAGGTATGGTCAAAGACTCCTTTCTGGTATTGGATGGACTTTAGAAACCAAAGTTAGTGCGATTATTGTTAATAATGAATGGTCTTAGCCTGCCCACAACACTAGAGTACTTTTAGAAATCATAAATGTGCCTATACCTCACCCCAACTACATAGGCCTGATTTATGGTCATGGAGTGTGAAAAAAATGGCTCTTTCTCTGCTGGGCTCACTTATAAGGCCTTGACCCGACAAAAGGCCTAGATCAAATGGTCTAAGCTTATATGGTATAACCAAAATATTTCAAGGTGTAGTTTTATCTCTTAGTTGGCCTTGCTCAATAAGCTGGCCTCTAGAGATAGAATTGCACAATGGAATTTAGCACCTGGTGGCAGCTATGATTGTGTCCTATGTGTAGGGCACCAGGAATCAAACAAACACTTATTCCTTGAATGTAAGTACTCAACTGAAGTGTGGGCATGTTTGATGGTAAAGTGTGACTTGATGTAGTACAACAAACTGGGACCAAATTATTGATTGGCTTTTAAATCTAAGGGGCATTCACTATAGGGGACAATCATTAGGTGCTCTGGTTTTCTTTGTGTTCTGGTACTTTAGTTTACCTTTAATATTGTAAGAGTGGGGCTTAGCTTATAAGAGCTCCCTAGCTGAGGTTAATTCTCTTTTTGTGCTCTCAGTGTCTATGAATAATTTGCCTATTTCTATAAGATTACAGGGCCTGTAATATAAAGGCCTTGCTCGTTACGCGTGCTCCAACTGTTCTGGACTGTTTTACTGCTATGGACTTAATGTAGCTGCTCTGGACTATTTTGGTGCTATGGTCTTATTATAGCTGGTATTTGCTGATCTCGACTATTTTTTTTGCTGCTATGGAATTATTGTAGCTGGTGTTCTGCCTGCTGTAGGTCGATTTGTAACCGTGAAACTTGGTTGACATGGTGGTTTTCTAGTTTACTACTAATTTTGTGTTGTAAGCATGGTGCCTGTTTATAAAGGCTCCCATTGCATCTTTGCATCTTCGTTGGACTCTGTTGTGCCTTAGGTTCAGCTGTTTGTGTGATTGTCCTTTGGCCGCTGACCATTTGTGTTGACATTAGCTTTTGTCTTTAGTTTTTTTTATTTGTTACTTGTAAATGAGTTATAGGTTTGTTTTTTATAATATTGGGATATGCCCCTTGTAATTATGTAAGTATATTCTCGGTTTATATACTCATTTGTGGAAAAAAAATAGTATGCCAAGAATAGTTACGTCGAATAATATAAAATATACTTCAAGTATAATTAAAATTTCATAGTGGAGATAATTGTAATTAATAATTAATAAATTTGATTATGAGTTTAATTGATAGAGTTTATTAATTATATAGTCAAATATATTTATATCCTTATGACGCCCTTATTATCCTCGAATTTGGGTTACATTGTAATGAGACTTGTTTAATAAACTAGCGGCATAACATGAATACCCTATATAATCAACCAAGTGATATAAAAACTCGTTCAATCTTAATTCTAAAAGATAAAGATTAATTAAAATTAATTAATTTAATTAATTTAATTTTAACTAATTAAAAGAAAAAGAATACAGTTGGGAATTTAATTCCCAACCGTGGGATTGGCTTTGCCATGGGTTACATTAAATTGTAACCCATGGCCGTGAAAAAAATTTAGTTCTTTAAAAGAAAAACAATTGTTTTTTTTTTCATATCTTTACTATATTAAAAGAGACATAAAAGGGAGAAACTTTTGATCTCCTCTTTACACTTTATAACCTCCTAAAATATAATACAATTTGGGTATTTCACTTTCTTTTATCATTTAATTCATATAATGAAATTACATTTTTTATTTAATGACAATTTGTCTTTAAATTGTTAGTGAACTAAATAGTTTTATAATATGAAGTTAGAAATGAATCTCCATCAAGATAAAAGTCGAGATCTTTCTGTTAGAATTTAGAAATTAAACATGTTGTAATAATCATGTATCGGGAACATGAAAAATTCATATAAATGAATTTAGAGAAAGACATTATATATTAACTATCTCTTAATATGATAGTTATTTTCTAAAAGTATAATAAATTGATGGAATAAAATTATTTTCTATATTATTCAAAGAGCAATGTTATGTAATGTACTATAAAGATTTTAAACATGCTAATGTATTTAAAGATTACAATAAATTTTAAAAATAGTTTATATTAATTTGAAACTATATGTTTATTTTAGATTAAATTAACACGTGCGAAGCACGTACTTTTCTACTAGTATGAAAAAAATGTACAATTTTTCACAAGGTACGAATAATATAGCCATGGCCGAATTCTTTAGTTTTGGAAGAAGAAAAAATATGAGTTAGTTTTTGGTTTCTGATTTAATTTGAGTGCCTACTCGCTCGTGATTTTTGTTGACGGTATAAGGAATAGTATGGAAGATTATGAGGTTTTGAATTTTTATCGTCACTCTTCAAAAGATATTTTTCTAATCCATAATTGAGTAGGCTCTTTCTCGTATTTTTCAAGATCCAGTATTAGGGTTTATTCTCATGTGTGGATGACGATAACTCACCAGTGTGGTATGTGTGTGCTGCATGGATTTTAACATCAACATATAACTATCCTCACTACAAGAAACAAGTTGGTGGCGATGAATCTATTTTCGGCGCTAAATGTCATTTTCAACAACAAATGTAATACTCAAAATGCAGATAGCTTTGCCAAACCTCCCTCATATAGCATATTTAACATGTTAAAATACAAGCTCAATGTTTATTCCTCTCCCTTTCGCTTGAGGGAGAATGTTTGTAATGTTATTACTTAATATTAGTTCTTTGCTAGTTCATAATTACAATTCTAATTAAATTGATTATGGTTAAGCTGTTATTAGAAGTTGTCTCATGTTTAGAGGTTAGTCCCCTGCCTATATAAGACAACTATCATTGATGTATTATCTTAAGTATGCAGTCAATAATATAGCAAGTTTCATCGAACACGCAAGAATCTCACTGTGAGGGGTATAACTACATCGAACACGCAAGAATCTCGCTGTGAAGGGTATAACTGCATCGAACACGCAAGAATCTCGCTGTGAAAGGAAAATATGGAAAGGAAAATGTTTAGATTTAACAAATCCCTTAAACATTCAGAAGTGGGAAGGGTTTTGGCTATGAATAACATGAAGTTGTGTGGACTATTAGAAACTCATGTTAAATCTAAACATTTTATCAGAATTGTGAATACTGTTTTTCCCAACTGGAAAATAACTATAGTATAGATCCTTTAGGAAGGATTTGGATGCACTTTAAGGTTACTAAGAAGACCTCCTGCATGACTTTCCTTTGCACCTTCATTTATGCTGCTAACAGTGTGAGTATTAGAAAGAAGCTATAGGAGGATTTGATTTCTCTTCATGCAGGGATTAATTCTATACCCTGGGCCATTTTGAGGGACATCAATGAGGTTATTCACCCTGATGAAAAGAGTTGGGGATCTCCTAGCTAGGATGAGGATATGAAAGACTTTGCTAACCATTTACACACTATTAAAGTCAATGATCTCAAATTTTCAGGGATTTTCTACACTTGGTGGAATCGTCAAGAGGGGAGTGCTAGTATCAATACTAAAATTGACAGGATTTTAGTTAACTCTCACTAGAGGAACTTCTTTACTGGTGTTGTGTCTTTCTTTGCTCCTCTTGGCTATTCTAAACACTCTCCAAGGCTAAAACTCCTTTCATGTACTTTAACTTATGGGTTGATGTAGAGTGTTTCTTTCAGACTGTTTAACAAGTATGGAATATTGATTTTTATGGGACTACTATGTATAAACTTGCAAAGAAACTAAAGTCAGTTTAGGCTTCTCTTAAAAACTTCAAGTCCTTTCACTGTAATAACATTTCTAAAAGAGTAAATGAGGCTAGAATTACCCTTGAAGCTGCTTAACTTCAACTTGATGATAATCCCAACTTGTTGGATGCTCAGATTGTTGCTAACAAGGATTTTAAGGACTTCCATTCCTGGAAGCTTGCTGAGGATAACTTTTATATGTAGAAACCAAGGATCTCTTGGTTTAATCTAGGTGACAACAATGCCTCATTTTCCTTTGAAGCTTTTAAAGCCAATAGAAGAAGGGCTAATTTATGTTTCCTTACCATTGATCAAGGTGAAGTTATTGATCATCCTACTGAGATATAAACCATGATGATCAATTTCTATATTGATCTCTTAGGGAAGCAGATGCCAGCTCTTAATTTTGATTGGGACATTCTTAAGAGCTTTCTATCTCATTGCATTAGTCTAGAAGAGTGTAGTTTTCTTGTGTAGCCTTTCACTACTGGGGAGTTTACAAAGACCTTTTTTTTTGCTTTTAATGATAGAAAAGCTCCTGGCCATGATGGTTTTAATGCTAGTTTCAAGAGAAATTGGCATATTATAGGGGATGATGTCATTGTAGCTGTTCTGGATTTCTTCCAAACTAGAGAGCTTTTCAAGGTATTTAACAACACTACTATAACTTTGGTCCCGAAAGTGCTTAATCCTACCAAAGTTTCTAAGTTAAGACCTATTGCTTGCTATAACCTCTTCACAAGTGTATCACTAATTTACTGGCTAGTAGACTCAGATGTGTTTTGCCTCAACTCATTAGCCTCAACATACTTTTTTTATGCCTAGTACGTCTATCTCTGACAATATCCTCCTTTCTTAGGAGTTGTTGAGAGGCTATCACAAGGATTCTCTCTCTCTCAGATGTGCTCTTAAGGTGGATCTTCTCAAAGCTTATGATAGTGTAGATTGGCTATTTTTTAGTAAGGTCCTCCAATACACATGTATGCCTCTTATGTTCATTAACTGGGTGATGGAGTGTGTCACTACCTCATCCTATTCTGTCGACATTAATAGAGTCTTCCAGGGTTCCTTCAAGGGAGGTAGGGGTCTCAGGTAGGGAGATTTTATCTCCCCTATCTCTTTGTTATGGTTATGGAGGTCTTTAAAGGAATTTTACAGCATTGTACCACCATGCATGGTTTCTAATTCCACTAGAGATGTAAAAAGGATAAGGTGGTCAACCTTTCCTTTGTGGATGACCTTATTGTCTTTTGTAAGGGTACTATCCAAGATCTTAAGGTGATAAAAGAGGGTATTGACTTGTTTGGTGCCCTTTCAGGGTTGAAACCCAATGTCTCTAAGAGCAACATTTTTTCTCTATAGTGAAGGAAGCTGAACAAGTTAGCATTCTTTCTCTTACTGTCTTTTCTAAAGGAGTGCTCCCTGTTAAATACCTTGGTATCCCTCTTATCTCATCTAAATTAAGTAAGATTAACTATGAGATTCTTGTGGACAGGATTACTGTTAGGGCTAAAGCTTGGGAAAACAAGCACCTTACCTTTGCTAGCATATTACAGTTAATTAGATCTATTTTGTTTGCTATCCAAAGCTACTGGAGTAGCCTCCTCATTCTACATAAGAAAGTCATGAAGCTCATTAATGTTCCTTTGAGGAATTTCCTTTGGACAAGTAAGACGGTCCGGTGCAAAGGGACTAAAGTTGCTTGGAATCTATTTATTCTTCCTTCTAGGAGGTTTGAACTTGAAAGACAGTTATGTGGAACCTAGAAACTATCTCTAGACATTTTTGGAAGTTGATTAGGAGGGATAATGATTCTCTTTGGGTGGCTTGGTATGGTAACAACTTGCTAAATGGGAAGTCTATGTTTACTATTAAAATGAATGTTGGTCATTCTTGGTCATGGAGGAAAATCATTAAGCTGAGGGAGAAAATTATTCAGTTATGTAGCTTGAAGATTAGTAATGGGCAGTCTACTATGATATTTACTGACCCTTAGCATCATGATGGAGTTCTGCTTAATACATTTGGTAAAAAGTTTATGACTCAATCATGGCTGGATCTGAATTGCCCTCTCTCTGCTTGTATTACAGAAGGGATGTGGACTTAGCCTAGCATTGAGGTTGAGATTCTCTTCTTATCCAAAAATGTTCATGTTCAACCTATTTTCTTCTCTCATCAGGAGGATCATTGGATTTGGAATGCTAGCAGCAATGGTTTATTCTCTTCTAGCAGTACCTATAGCAAAATTATGGGCAATTCACGCATATCCCTTGGACTAATATAGTGTGGTTTTTAGGTAACATTCCTAAGGGTGCCTTTATTCTCTGATTAGCTCTTCATAGCAAGCTAAATACCAAATATAGAGTATCTTGATGGAATAAGGACTTGAATCCATGTTGTATCTTCTCCTTCAATGGCTATCAATCGATTCAACACTTATTTTTTTAGTGTCCTTTTGCTCAACAGTTATTGGTTCCTCGGCTGGTAATTATGGTTTCAGTCTTAGTGCTTCTCATTGGGATGGTCTCCTTCACATGCTTATCCTTTACAACAATAACAAAAATTACCTTTCTTTAAGTTCTAAGCTTGTGTTCTCTACCTATATATACTATTTAGGGATTGACAGAAACATGAGAATTTTTGTTGGCAAAATCTTAGATTCTCATTTGATTTATAGGAAAATCAGATGTATGGTTAAGGATAGGCTTCTTTTCCTTGATAAGGATAGAAATCTCAATTTGGGAGATTTTTTATTTCTGAGAATTAGTTGTAAGTCTGTTCTAGGTTTTCTATTTAGCTGTTTTCTTTTCCTTGTGTTGTTTGGTCCTAGGGTATGCCCCTTGTACTAGTGTAATACTTTTTAGCTAATATATTATTACATTTGACAAAAAAATGAAAAACAAACAGCTTGATGGCCTTATTCTAAATGTGTAAAGTTATAAGAACTGGAGAGGTTTGTGCCTTTTTTAAAAGTAAACTAGAGAGGTGTCAGTATGCTTTTAATGAACCAAGACGTGTGTAAATATATAAAGAATTGGGGCCATTTTTGCATGATAAAAAAGGCTTAGGCCATTTGTTTAAGTCAAAAATAGAAGAGGATGTTCTATGACTTCAATTGTTTTTCACAGGCTGCTTGGAGATAATTTTGAAGTAATGATCACAAATAGGCCATAATAAAAAAAATCATAAAAAATAGTCACAAGTACAAAAAAACATAAAAATAGCAACTGGACGTGCCCCAAAATAAACCTGGCAAAAAAACATTCTGGCATCACCGGCAGAAAATTGTTCCACTAATCAAAAGTTTATATAATATATATTGTATATATGAAATATATCGTAGAAATATTTCATATATACGTTATATATTATACAAACTTTCTAAACGTTGCACTTAATTTCGCTGGGCGTACGGAGTCCATTTTTTAGGGCCAGATTTTTTTATACATTTAAGGGTGGCTATTTTTTATTTTCTTTCATCCTTGATTATTTTTTATTTTTTTCCTTAAAGTTGCCTAATCTCGATGTTCTCTCATTATTCTGTGTAGGGCTTTTATTGGCTCAAGTCCAAACGAAGCCTCAATATCTCAAAAGATAAACACATTACCTAAAAATGGATTTTTAGAGGAGTAAGTTGTATTAAGAAGTAAAGAAGCTAATGGCACCAAATTAAAATCATTTGAAAAATGACAAAGTTCGAAATAGTAGATTAGAAATTTACAATTATCGCCATCACAGTAATTAGATAAAATAATTAATAATCAATTAAAAAAATATTTCAAAAACATTTCAAATACCTACTAAAAATACTAAAAAGCAACCATTGTTATGTAATCGACTAATTCTAAAACTGCTCAAATATATTTGGTAAAAAATGAAGGAAGAATTTGAATACCATATACAACATGTGATTATTATAGATTTTAAATTGGTTATAAAGATGAAAAAATATGATAAGAAGTGAAGAACTCAGGTAAAACTAAGTTGAGAAAGAGAAACTAAGATCGAAAAAGAAGAGAGATTAAGAAGCACTCAGTATGGAACAATCCTGTGGCATAACACTTCTATTAGATTTTATACACTCTTAGCTATCAAGCACGATCAATCTAAGAGTTAGTTACAAAGTAGATCAACAACTAATAGAAAAGGCAAAGGCTAATTAAATAAACTAGTTAGCACACTATCAATTTGACAATAAATGCTTACTGTCAAACTGCTCCACTAAGTAACTTCCTTTAACTCAATTGGTGATTCATCATCCATCACATGTTAAGCTGCTGACTTGACATCATTACTGAGGTGCTTAGGTGTCATCCTTATATCCCCCTCAAGCTGAAGGGTAGGTTTCTGATCTCAAGCTTGTTCTTAAGATAATTGAACCTTGGAATAGAGAGTGCTTTAGTGAGGAGATCTGCCAATTGATCAATTGAATGGCCAATACGCATAGCTATATGATTTTGCTGAACTTTGTCCCTGATAAAACGAACATCAAATTCCACATGTTTAGTCCTTGCATGTAACCAATGATTTGAAGCAAGTGTTATGGCACTTATATTATCACACCAGAGAATTGGTGGTTGATGACAGTAGAGACCTAGTTCAGCTTGAAGACTTTTGGGCCATTGTAATTCTGAGGCATCATTGGCTAAGGCTCGATGTTCACTTTCTATACTCGATCTAGAGACAATGGCTTATTTCTTAGATGACCATGACATTAGATTTGCCTCCTAAATAGATCAAATAAGTAGCTGTTGATTTTCTATCATAGATTTCTCCAACCCAATCCGAGTTTGAGTAGGCTTTCAAAGAAAGAATAGAATATGGTTTTACAGTAAAACCTTTTGAAATGGTCCTTTGAGATACCCCAATAGTCTCTTGCAAGCTTAACAATGAATGTGAGTAGGTTTAGGAATCAAGAAGTTTTTCCGAAGTTATGTTTTTCCCCTAAGCTTGTACTAGGAGCTCATGTGCTGAGCAATAAAACGCTTTCCTTTTCCTATACACTCTCTCTCTAAACGCCCTCTCTCTCCTCTCTTATTTCCTTCATTACATTATTGCACAACACTTTAAGTAATTTAACGTTGCCATTCTCAGGAGCCTCTACAGTGCTCCCCAACCGTAAGTTTTCTTTTTCAATTTAAACAGCAGTTGTTAATGAGACCATGTATGTACTAATTTAAACCTAATATAACCATTACTATAAGCTCGACTAGTCATGATCCATATGCTAACTCCAAGGCACTCAATGTGTAACTATTAAGATTGAGGAAGCACTCACTATAGAACTACAGTAAATTCAGAAAACAATCAATGAACACTTAATGGGACGTCAACTAAGTCACGTATTGGTAAGGTCCATTAAGCAGGGATTACGTTAGAACCGTTGACCCATGTAAAATGTTGACAAATGTGCTAAGTGCGAGTTATTTTGTTATCTAGATTGACTGTACCTGCAGTGGTTAGCCCCCTCACTTGATGAGTGCATGTTGGTTAGCCGTAAGTTTGTATCATAGCAATCAACACGGGTAAGAAAAAGTTTTATTTAGAAGATATTGAAAATTTCATTCCCTGAATTCAGTTTGAATTGTTCGGGTAAAGTCTCAAAAGTAATGTTAAGTTTATCCCACCATTGGAGAACCAATTTGGAAGACTTGTGTTCAGTACTTCTGGACATATACAGATAAACCATGTATGGTTATGTATCGGATTTTGATAATAAAATGTATTGGTGAACGATTCCATATAATCCCAATAACTGTATTTTAAGGGTTTTTTATGAATCTCCAAAGTACTGGTGGTGTGGGGATGAAGACCCCATTGATTGATGGAGATAAAATTGTATATCATAGCCTTGTTAAATGTAATAGGGCTCAAATCGGGTTGGATACATGGATCTTTCATCCATTTTTCATCATCAGATTCAATGATGAGAATTGTTTCCTCATATATATATTGTTAGGTATGTATTGTTCTGGTGTCAACATGACTTCTTTTGTACTCTTTCGAGTAGCCTTATGCACGCTCAGAAATTTGGTTGGCTAGAATATGCCATCATTCGGTTGTTGCAGATTAGTTATGCCTCTGCTGCACCCACGAGAGCTATGGCCTCATCCTCGGTTACTCATTCAATTTTTGTCCCTGCAAATATTCACGGGTGAGAAAATCAGGAAGAGAATTCTTTTCACTTTTAATATACTCAATATCAAAGTCAAAACGGATAATATACTCTGCCATGATGCAAATATTTGTTTAGATGTAAGAATTTGTACATCTTTCTTAAAGGTTTATTTTGCAGCAGAGCAGTCAACACGGATAAGAAAATGTTGATTTAATAAATCATCTTGAAATTTCAAAACATATTTTACTATCGCTGAACATTTTTGTTTAATAGTAGGATAGTTTTTAGCAACTCATTTCCAAGTTCCAAATGTGAATCTTAATAATTCTTTTTTCTGATGATGGGGATTTAACTGTTTGAGAATGCCTCCATAACCGAGATTGGAAGCATCTGTTTCTACAATTTTATGCCAAGTAGGATTCGGTCAAGCTAAGCATTGTAACTGTTTGATTTTAATTTTAATGCTCTTAACAGCTAATGTAAGATCCGATGTCCAAGAAATTGGATTCTTCTTAAGTCTTTTATTCAAAAGAGGAGTATCCTAAGCTAATTGTGGATAAAAATCACGGATATAGTAAAGACTCCCTAAGAATCTTTGTAATTGAGTTTTATCCTTAATTTCATATGAAAATTTAGAAGCAAAGTCAATACTACGGTTGAGAGGAATAATAGTACCATTAGAAATGTTAAGGCCTAAAAATCTTACAGTTATTTGAAATAGTTTCATTTTACAGGCAGATAAGGCTGATCTATTTCTGTTAATAACATTCTTGAAAATATTCAGATATTTAAAATGTTGATCTATAGATGATGAAAAAATTAAGACATCATCAATGTAAAAGATAATGAATGTAGTAAAAGCATTAAATATGTCATTCATGATATGTTGAAACTCAGAAGGGCCATTTTTAACACCAAATGGTAAAACATTCCATTCATAGTGGCCAAAGGGTACGGTAAATGCAGTTTTATACCTTTCTAGTTCAGCGATTTGGATTTGTCAAAATCCTGATTTCAGATCAAATTTTTTAGAAGATCACAGAACCATAAAGTATGTCTAGCAGAACTTTTTTATTCGGTATTAGATATCTAATCCATTGTAAAGCATCATTAAGTGGTTTATAGTTGATTACTAACCTAGGTGATCCTCTTTCAATTTCAGCATTTTTATTAACATAGAAACCAATACAACTCCAAGGAGATTTACTGGGTCTAATTAATTTTTTCTGTAACAGAGATTCAATTTCAGTTTCTCATTACAGTCTGGATGATAAGGTAATGACATGATATACTTTTTTCTATCCCAAAATGCATTAGGGACATCACTACAGATTTCAGTTTGAAATCCATTAAGAATGGTTTTTATTTTATTATGTATTCATGGTTCGTGTATATGTTGATCTAGAGTCAGAAAGTAAATTTCTTTCTGTAGCAGTTTAACTGATTAGTTTTTTTATCAATCAGATGTCTGATGATATCAACTTTTTTGTATAAGGTTTTGTTATGAATTTAAAGGTAATATCAGAATTATTAATAACAGTATGGATACCTGAAGTATCAATTCTGGTAATAGGCATAATAGAATTGAGAAACGGATTGCCTAAGATGATACTTTGTGTCATGTTATTAATGAGCACAAATGAGGCATATATGCAAACACCCTATTTACAGATAAGCGCTTCTGGTATCTTATACTGAATTCTCATAGAATTCTCATTTGCGCTTGTCAGAGATTGAGTGGTTTTATGAAAGTATTTTAGAAGGATTAGACCTTCATGGATGTAGTTCATATCTGCACCACTATCAACTATGACAATGGCGTTAGTAATGGTGAAATTAGGTTTGATTACTAAGGTAATCTTCGTATACTATTTCTGGAAGGTTACTTGGTTTAGAAGAAATAAATACGGATTATTTTCCTTTGTCTGATTTGGTGAGATCTAACAAAGCTGATCTAGTGAAGTCAAAGTTTGACTTGAGGAAGGATGGTCTAGTGAAGTCAAAGGTTGACTTTGACTTGGCTGATCTGGTAAAGGTAGATCTGGTGATGGCTTAGTAATAAAATCTACAGGGGGTTTTCCCTTTGAGTGTAGACTGTTTGAACATATTGAGATCCTGGGAAAGGATTTGATTAGCAGTTTTGAGCTGCTGAATTTTCGATTTAACAGTTCCTTCATACTGTAGTTTTCTACTGCTCTGATCTCAGGAGTAGAATATTCCTTGTAACAGGTTTCTAGGAATTTTAACTTCATCTCTAGATCAGTAATTTGGTCAGTTGTAGCGTGAAGAGATCTCTGAGTATCGGTTAAAACGTTTAGACCTTGTCCATTTAGATCTAAACCACTCATTTCAACTATTATCTTCCAATAGTTGGTCTCTGTTATGGCATTGCAGGTCTTAGAACTACAACAAGGCTGGTCTGGCTATTCAGAGGTGGCAGAAGAGTCAGACGCATATGTAGAAATATATGTAATGTCATCATCTGAACTATCAGTAGAACTGTCTTCAGAGAGGCAGTTGAGGATTTTATGTTGAGTCTCTTCATCGAGAGATAATTCATGAAGTTTCTTCTTGAATTTAGATCGGCATTTGTTAGCAAAGTGTCTTGGTAAGCCACACTTATAGAAAATGGCCTTGATTTTCAGATGACTGGTGTGAGATTTCTTATGATGTGGTAGATCTCGATGTCTGGATTCTTAATATCTAGATATCTTTTTAGAAACGTATTTTTGTGAGATTTATAGGGCTTAGAAATAGAAGTCCTACGAGGTTTGGATGAAAAAGGATACTATACTTTAGTATCGTAGGCAAATTGATTACAGAATTCACCTAACTCTTTTCTATTATCAAGATTTTAGCTTTTCATCATATGTTGTAATTTCATGTCATTGCATAGTCCTAGGACTTCTTCAATGACTAGGGCAATGAGATGTTCATAAGTATACTAATCATAAGGAATATCCATTTGATCATGCTTATCTCAGAGTTTTCTTCAAACTTTTTCAACAAACAGACTTGGTAGGCCATCAATGAAATTTGCCTTCCAATGTTCACTGTTGGCATCTCATCTTTGCATGACTTTCATAAAAAAGACATATTTATACCATATGAAGTGGGTTGACGAGGGACATCTCATATTTTAGAGCAGTTCTCGATGTCTGTCAATATTGACAATTCCTGGGCCAAGGAAGTGGTGGATAATGGATTGGGTTAGATTGTAACATGTATCTTCTGTTCTAATATGGGTACCAATGATCAATTCAATATTAATTTTAAAAGAATTTGAAATTTCTTGGCGTTGACTTTCAGTGAGACAGTTGTCCCACCAACTTTTTAGTGTTCCTGTGAAATTATTTACCAGGAACCTGCAGACCTACTGATTTGTATTGTCATTCTATTTACAAACAGAAGAGTATATGATCCTTTGATGGATGGTCTCGAAGACCTCCTTTTCTATTTTTCCATCTATGTTCCATTCATAGATGATTTTGCCAAGGTAGGATTTCTGAGAATGAAGGAAGTCTTCTTCATATAAGAGATTGAGGAGTAGGTCTGTGGTAATAATACCTACTGGGTCCTGTTAATGCCATACGAGTAGTAGGCCTTATAGAGTAGCCAGAAGAGAGTTTATTGATAGAATCATCAAAATTATTCTGAATGTCTAAGATTTGAGATAAAACATATTCTTCAGATTCTTCAGAATTGGGTGAATCATCATGATTCATCATATTTAGTTGTCCTAAGGAAGTTTCAGGTGTAGAACTCTTATCGGGTGTGGAGATCTTCAGATTTTTTATTTTTCCCATAATGGTCTCTATAAAGTCGTCCTCCTTCTTACTAGATTTTAATTTGAAATTTTGAACATCTAGTGGAGGCTTGAGAGTGACAGATTCAATAATTAGTTTTTGTTTTTCTGCAGGAGGAGGTTTAGCTTCTGTCTCATGGATTTGAGAAACTTGGTATTCTATCCTAGTCAACTGTGTTCCTACAGTTTGAAGAAAAAGGTTGGTATAGTTATTCTATTTAGTTAAGGGTAAAATGTCTTTTATCTTAACATGATCCTGATGATTGGTCTTTTCTAGTACCTCAGTATAGGGGTTAATGACTAATGATTTTTTATTTCCTTGCCTTAAAACAAGCTCTAAGGATAAGGGCGGTGGATGTATAGATGATAGGTTATGCACTAGTTGTAATCCACATCTTTTGAATGTTGGACAAAACTTGTAACTGGTGGTCATCATGTATTTTGACTCTGAGAGTAAGCTGGTAATACTATTCAGGGAAAGACTGAAGACATTGATCCTGTTTTAATTGAAAGTAGTACAGGTTTTTTAGATCTAAAAGTTGTTGAGGATTATGGCTGGCAAAATACCAATCTCGAAAATCCTGATATTTGTTTTGCATGAAATCCTGATGAAGACTTTGTCTTAATACACTATTTGGTGTAAAATTCATTAAATATTGAATTGCATGACACTAGCGGTTAGGCTATTTGGCATTCTATTAGGATGGGTTTCATAAACACCATGTGGAATCTGATTAGCAGAGATGTGAATTCCTCTAATCTGATCTTCAGGGAGAAATGAATGTTCAGAGTCATCTGAGCCTATAGGTTCAGCTATGGATGATCTAGAGGATTCTGGTATATCAACTTTGTACGGGGGAATACTACGGCTGCTTAGACTAAAAGGGCTTTTAGTCAAATGTGGCTTCTGAAAATGAAGATAGATCTGATGGGTACGGCCTGAAGAATGTGCCAGGTGTAAGGAAATGTGATTTCAGACCAGGGAATCATATGAGGAACAGCGACTTGACTGTTAAACATATTCGTATCAATAAGGACAGTATGTCTTTGCTCACTTTGCTTTTTGGTGTAAGGATTTAAGGTTTTCAGAACCTTAAGATGAATCCTAAATAAGATTGTAAAGGGAGAAGATCCTGGTAGATAATCATAGCCATGTGATTGCACTCTCAGTTCAAGAACTTTGGCTAGATTGCTATCAGACAACACAATACTTAAATTCGGATAAATATTAAAATATATCGGTCCTTAAGATAGACTAGTCTCAATGGCTCCTGGGAAGCTTTCTAGTTCAGACACTTACCATCTCTAAAGGTGCACTGTATGCTGGTATTCTGGCCTAACAATGTCAAAGGTTTTAATGCAATTTGTATTAGGCCTATATGCAAATATTTATATTTTTGCATGAACAGATATAAATCATGAATATGCAACAGGTAAATAACATCATCATTATGCTGTAAAGGAATAGTATATTCAAAAGTTTTAATAATTTTTCGGCTAGTGAAACAAATGTTCCAATTTTATAAATTATTTCGGGTTTCACCTTAAGTATAGTCCATTTATCTAAGGCTTCTGTTACATCTTGATATGCAATTAATTTGGTTACCTCAGAAGTGGAGGCTACAATATTAGTTACGGATGCGAGAGATGTAGAGCTGAGTTCAGACATGATGTACTATGAGACCATGTATGTACTAATTTATGCTGAACTCAGCTCTGCATCTATCACGTCCGTAGCTAATACTGTAGCATCCACATCTGCGGTAACTGAATTAATTGCATGTCAAGATGTAAAAGAAGTTTTACATAAATGGACTACACCTAAGGTGAAACCTGAAACAATTTATAAAATTGGAACATTTGATTTCACTGGCTGAAAGATTATTAAAACTTTTGAATATACTATTCCTCTACAGCATAATGATGATGTTATTTATCTGATGCATATTCATAATTTATAGCCAAAAAAATATTTATTTATTGCATATATGCTATTACCATATATATATATATATTGTTTTGTTTTTGAAAAGACCTCATATAGTTTAGTCATTGAAATCGACATGACAGCTAACTATACGTCTCATGTATAATACAAATTAATTCAGAAAAAAAATGCTACATGAGAGCTAACATACATGGCTCATAGTACATCATGTCTGAACTCAGCTCTGCATCTATCACGTCCGTAGCTAATACTGTAGCATTTACATCTGAGGTAACCGAATTAATTACATGTCAAGATGTAAAAGAAGCTTTAGATAAATGGACTACAGCTAAGGTGAAACCCGAAACAATTTATAAAATTGGAACATTTGATTTCACTAGCTGAAAAATTATTAAAACTTTGAATATACTATTCCTCAGCATAATGATGATGTTATTTATTTGTTGCATATTCATAATTTATAGCCGAAAAATTATTTATCTATTACATATATGCTATTACTATATATATATATATATTTGTTTTTGAAAAGACCTCATATAGTTTAGTCGTCGAAATGGACATGAGAGCTAACCATACGTCTCATGTATAATACAAATTAATTCAGAAAAAAAATGCTACGGTCAAAGTTGGAAAATATTAAAAAAAAATCTTCGAAATGAACAAAACCCATGTTGAATCAAGATAAACGAGTAATGACTGAGGCTACTTAATTAATTCCTATGTCAACATTAAAGTATATGCAGTCAGAGAAAACCAACTAGTTGGAGAACTGTCTGGACCTAAATATATGGCGGAAGATTTCTCTTGACCTAAACGACTCAAATGAATAGTGTTTAGAGGATTACTTGTCCAAAAGTTAAATGGTAAATATAGAAGCTAATTACACAATTTGAGTTTTGAACGCATATTAAGAGGGCGATATCCTCACTTTATAATTAATTAAGCTACATGTCCTAGTTATAATTAATTCATTATGATAAGTTCATGTTGTTATGTTAATATAGTATAAAAATGTGAATAATTCTACATTGACTATAATTTAAACTAAGTTTTAATTGATCAAGTGATGTGTCAATCATTAGTACGTTAATTTGACAAATCATTTTATTCAACTATAAAATATTAACTTATAAATGATTGACATATACTTCAATTTTTAATTAAAACTTAGTTTACAATTAGTTGATCTAATAATACTCTAAAAATATAGCGATAAGTATAAAAATTTTATAAATTTATGATAATGAAATGATACTAATTCTTAATTCAATATTAGTTCTTCTTTTACAAAAGCTTCCATGTAAATGCTGAATTTAAGAATGATATTTTATTTTGCATTGTTGTCTATTTCTAATAATCATACCGAACACATATATAGAAATGTCATGCATGTATATTTATATTTGGTAGGGTGTATACGATTCGGTCCAGTCAGTCAATAAATTATTTTTGCAATCAAACTGAATTCATCAGTTATCTAAATAACTTAACCAAATCGAACTAGGAAGTATATGAGAACCAAACCAAACCCATCCGAAATAGTGGTTTCGGTTTAGTTAATTGTAATCGGTTCGATTATATATATATATATATATTTGTATGGTTATAATCGATTAAAACCGAATATTATTTTAGAGAAAAATAACCGAACTGAATTTGCGATTCTTTGAATTAGCCAAACCAAACTAAATTGATGGAGTAAAAGAACCGGCGGAATCAATTTGATTTAGTTTACTTCGATTTCATCGATTCGGCTAATTTCTATGCACCCAGAGGATGATATATTTAAAAATTCAACTCATAATTCTCCAAGTTTATAATTTCTGGTCGGTGGATCTAGGTTCCTTTTTCAATCAAGTCATTTCAATAGCCCTTGAACGTTGAAACCGCTTGTGTTATTAACTACTTGTGCTCTTATAATTATTAACATCCAGTCCAGCAACTAATGATAACATCCGCACGGTACAACAACGTATTGGTCCTTTAAGAGTTTTCGAGTTCAAAATTAGGAAATTAGTAACAATGACTAAACAGAGAATAAAAACAAACTTGGAAGAGTAAAAATGCATTACACTACTATAAATGTTAACAAACTTATATCAATTTCCACTGTGTGAAGGACTTATAAGTGATTCAACCCCCCAAAATACTGTTTTTTTTTCGTTATCTTGGATCTCTAGTGAGCAAGTAAACAGCAATACAAGGAGAATTGATCCAAACATTAGAATGCAATCTGACAATATCTCTAGCTATCTCTTTCAAATAAGAATCAGAGTCAGCTTGCATCACCATACAAAGCTTGGACACAGCCCCAACCTTCAACATCTCCACAAGAACTCCACGTGTAGCTGAGTATTTTGATATCAATGACAACAAATGAAGAGCTCCATCATCTGTTGCAGCTGACACTCTTAGTATTCTTTTTGACACCATTGCTATGCTTCCTGCATGATGAAGCAACTCAGCTCTTCCATCTGCACATGAACACAACTGAACTAAAAGATTGAATATGAGTTCTGTTATCTTCTTGTTGGGTTTTTTCTCTAGTTCAAGTTCAATCAGCTCAAACACTGCCCCTGCTTCCACCATTTTTGCTCTGTTTCTTCCCCATGGGCTTACTTCGATTAGGATAATCAATGCTGATTTCGTAGCTGATTCACAGATTTTCTCTCTCAATAGCCTTGTAATTGTTAAGAAAAAGTTGAGATTTAAACTCTCTATCAGGCTTGAACTCGCTACAGAAATCACCGTTTTCAGTACTTGTACTCCGAGACTTTTCACTAACATCTTGTCGGGATTCTCAAACTGTAAAACCCATGTCAACGAGTCGATTAAATCGTGGTTTTCTTTGACAAGAAAATTCATATCTGGAGTAGAATTCCAAATTAATCTCAGGATTTTATGAGCTTCAACAAGACCAGCTGTTGTACCTTTCTTGTAACATTCAATAATTAAAAGAATAATTTCTTTAGCAACTCCAGCTTCCACCATGTACTCCCGGTTCCTCTCATTCTCCATGGCAAGGATTTCGAGTTTCTTCAATGAATCAAAGCATAAATCGCCATGGCCAAGCTCAAGCACGAGCTTTCTGATATGGGTTTCGTTAGTGGGACCTTTTGGACCCGGAATCCGATCAAAACCGTTGGTTTTATTGGCGGTGCACCATGATTGGATCAAACGCCGGAGAGTGTGGTTAGGCGTCAAGGCTAAGTGATCTCTTGGCAGAGGCTGTTTGGTAATTGGGCATTTTGTGTCCTTCGCAACGAGAAACCATTGCTCTATGCTTTCTCGGTCGTATGTGATTCCCGTTACAGTCGCCACAGGATCTTTCATTATCTGAAGTGAAATTGGACAGATAAAATATTGTGGAACTGCAATTTCTTCCATTAATTGCTGAAAATTTTCGAGTGATGAAAAGAACATATACAAAGCGTTGAGAGAGAGAGAGAGAGAGAGAGAGATGAGAGAGTTACAGAGGTAAAAGAAAGAGGCTAATTTAAAGGGGAAGAGAAGAGCAAAGAGAGAGAGAGAGAGAGGAAATGAGAAAGGCATGTAATTTTCACCTGGAAGTTCTGTACTTCAACCACGTTTTTCGACGGTCGTACTTTCCTGTTGGTGATTCAACGGTCAAACCCCCAGGAAAAACCATGCATATCACATTTAAACACGTGTCTTTCTTGCGAGGAAACTTCTACCGCCTTAGCACGGCCATGCAGCAGTCGATGCGTACAGGGTGTTTCCGGATGGCCGGATTCGTTTGGTTTTTGATAAATTTCTTTACCAAACTAATTTAATCAATTTTGACCCGAAAAAAACTAATGTAATCAATAGCTTATTCGTTTGGGTAGTGTCGAGTTGACGGCATTGATCTTTTTATTATATTGCATTTCACATTAATGTTGAATTCATTTCTAGTAAAGTAAATCGAATGTTAGATAGAAGTAAGTTAATAAAATTTCAATAACTTACTATTATCTATAGTATATTATTAATGGGGCTAAAGGGATGAGTCAAAGGATACATTTCTTTGACTATCAACGGATAAAAGAACAAAATGCTGCCTATCAAAGACAATAGACAAACATGAAAAAACTATATTTTCTCTCTCCCCCAATCGCTCTCTTCTAGATTCTCTCTAAAGAATTCTACGCTTCCATTTTCTGTGAAAAATAAGAAAACATCCCTAATTGGTTTTCCCGCCAAAACTGTAGTATTTTCTTTCCTATGAACCCTTAGCGTTTTGTTTATGGAGAAGATCATGTTATTTGCTATGGATTTGAATCCACTTCGGAGGTCTCTACATTGAGTTTTTTGACATGGTACTATCTGTGTTTAGCTTCTTTCTTTTCTTGCGCCTTCTTAATTCTATGTTTCCCATTGAAGTTGTGCTCTGTTTTTGGGTCCTCTTCAATTTTGGTGTTTCTTCTGCTCTAGGCCGTAGGGATGGATGATCTCTGCATGAATTTTGATGAGATCATGGACCTTGATGATGTGTTATTCTCTGGATTACAATACTAACAACTTGTTAGTAGGCAAGTTGATATCTGATAGGGCAGCCAATTCAAATGTTTTAACTTTGGTAATGATCGTGTTAGATTTGAAGGTCTTGGAAAAGAATATATTTTCTTTTTAAATTTGAATGCCACAATGAAATGGAAAGAACTCTTAATAAAGGTCCATGGAGCTTCAATGGAGACTTGCTATTGATTCAAATTTATGTGGTTGGCACTCAGGTTTCAGAACTTCTCTTTGATACATGTCCTTTGTGATTACAGATTCAGTTCCTCCTGATTAGATAATTGAACCAGTAATAAGTAAACTCTCAATGGAAGTTGGGGAATCTTATGATCTGTTAGAGTTAGAATCAGTCTTAGTTCAAAGATCAAAAGTTCAATGGCTTAGGGCTGGGAGTAGAAACTCAGGTTTTTTCCATCAGTCTGTCTTGAAAAGGAGAAGAGTTAATGGTATTTCAAGGTTCAAAGATGCTTATGGCATTTGGAAGGAAGGGGATGGGAATTTAGCTGAGATCATTAAAGCCTTCTATACTGATTCCTTTGGAAGGAAGTGGAGGCTGCTATTTTTTTACCTGGGAGCTGAGAAGGCACCTGGCAGAGGACACTCATTGGGTGACAGACAGATGGCACTCATAAGTGACGAAAATCATGTACAGATGGCACCTCATGAGTGACGGAAAACATTTACAGATGACACTCAATGAATGATCAAAACATGAACAGATGACACCCTCTGTGTGATGAAAGCATGAACATATGATACCCCATCGTTTAACAGAACATAACGTGAATAGTCATGATTTCTTGTTAACTAAAGGTCATGCTTAAGTTCATATTTTGCTTAATTACCACTTGAATGAATTAACCTCATAACTTGCATAATCCAAGGTATGACAATAATTAATCATATAATGCATACTGATACATATAACACAATTAAACATGATAACATACTAACGTAAAATCAGTCATACTGAGACATTTATCTCATGATAATCACATTAATAACTGAGCAGTAATCAATTACCAAACTGTTAACCAAATATAATAATTATTAGAAAGAAGGTAACTAACTTGTTGGCAATAAGAGATCTATCAGAATTTGGGATGGAAAATGGCTTAAAGGGGGGTAAAATCTGTCTCTATTTAATGATAATGAGATCAACCTGATTTTAGATCTCATTTCAGGTGATAATCATCCTTGGGATGCTGATAGAGTTTATCACTTCTTCCCTTGCTGGATTGTATTCCAAATCTTGCACATTAAACTTCACAGACTTCATCGTGAGGATATTTTAGTATGGCCTTATAAAATGGATGGAATATTCATTGTCAAAGCATGTTACCGTGCTCTCCTTAAGGAGAAATCATCATATTCAGATGCTTCTTCTGATTCTCTAACTCATTTTAAGAAGAACTTCTGGAAAAGATTTTGGAAGATCAATACCCCTCATAAAATGAAGTTATGCTTATGTAAAGATCTTAATTAATATATTACTTCTAAATAACGCCTTTTTAATAGGAATGTCAGCCACAAACTTTTTTGTCCCATCTGTCGTATTAAAGAAGAGTCAGTGTTTCATCTATAATAGACTCTCATTGAAGTACTTTGGTTTGGTATGGTTCTCCTCTTTTCCTGAAGGTTCCTTATGATATAGAGTGAAGTTTTGGACAGTGGTTTCAAAAACTGTTTGGAGGATCTATACTCAAATAACAGTGGTGGTGCTCAAGCTATTTCCTTCTTATACTTTGTTCTTTGGTAGATTTGGAGAGCTAGAAACTCAAATGTATTTTAAAGTAAGGAGGTTGATTCTAACTTAGTTATGTCTAAGGTAGTGCAGTGTTTCTTAAAGTATGCTGAGTTGAATTTCAAGACTCCTTCTGCTTCTCCAAGATCTGATTTATTATTTCTTCTTTTATTATAGATAATAGTCACTTTGTTAGTTCTGTTAATATTTACCTAAGGGTGAATAATCTTCTTTGGAGCCCTCCTGACGCTGGATTGGTGAAAGTCAATTCTGATGCCTCTTTTAACTTATCTCTAAAGGATGGTGCAACTGAAATTATTGCTATAAACTATTCTTGTCAGGTTATCTGCTGGAGTGTGAGGAAACTGAAAGCTAACAGTATAGAAGAATTAGAACTTTTGGCAGTAAAGGAGGCTATTGAGTTGGTGAGTTCTCATGGCTGGGAAAATTTTGTTATTGAATCTGACGCTTTTAGAGTAGTTCAATGGTTAAACAAGAAGGAAATGGATGACTGGAAGTTAAGATCCCTTTAGTGTTTAGCTGGAAGTTTCATCAACCTAATAATTGTTCTATTAATTGGATAAATAAGAACTCTGATTCAGTTGTTGACACTATCACAAAGTATAGCTATGGTCAGAACTTGAATGGTAATTTTTTCCTAGTTTACTGATTCATGTTGTTAGCTTGATTGAGAAAGATTTGTAACTTGTAGGGATGACTTTGGACCCCCTTGATGTGCTATTTTTTGTTTTCCATCCACGCTTCTGAGGACTTGTCATATGAAAGAAATAATATGAACTCATTCCCCATTGAGACCCTAAAGGCCAATCTAGCTCAACTTTCTAAGGACTCACTCAAACATGCATTCTTGAGACCAAGGGATACCTTTTCTATATCATTTCATCTAAACTTAGTACTTCACAAGTGAGCAATTGATAACATGTTAAGAAAGCACAAATCTGCACTAGGTTTAACTATGGGTGAGATAAAAGGTATCAACACATTAATATGTTCACATAGACTCAATCAGAAAAACTAACTGCCCCTAAAAAAATCCATGGAGAAGACTTAATCCCAACAATGAAAGAAGTTGTTAAAAGTCGAGTCAGAAAACTATTAGATACAAGAATCATTTACCTAATATCTGATAGTAAGTGAGTTATTCTAGCTCAGGTAGTACCTAAGAAAATATGGGGCAGCTGTGGTGGAAAATGTGAAGGGTGTACATGTTCCCATAAAGGTAGTATCTAGGTGGTACATGTGCATTGATAATAGAAACTTAATTTTGCCACCCACATACACCATTCTCATTCTCATTCATCGATCGATTCCTACAACGTGTATGAGCTACTCTTTCTATTGGTTTCTAAATGGATATTCAGCATATTATCAAATAGAGATAGCTATAGAAGACCTGGATAAGAACACCAAAGACATGCCCTTTTGATACTTATGTTTTTCGTCATATGTCATTTGGTTTGTGTATTGCACATGCTAGCTACATTTCAAATGTTCTGATGAATATATCAAGTGCTATGTTTGAAAAATGCATGGAAGTGTTTATGGATGATTTGACTATTTTTATAATTCATTTTATTCACGTCTGCTAATTTTTGTTGTTGCCTTGAGCGGATATAAAGAGAAAGGTCTTGGCTAAATTGGGAAGAATTCCATTCAATGATATCATCTGGGAATGTTTCGAACCACATTATTTCTAAAAATGGATAGAGGTTAATAAAAAATTGAAATGATATCTAAATCGCCCACCCCAAAAATTGTTAAGGATGTAATGTCTTTTCTTGGACATACTAGCTTTTATGGGAGGTACATATAACACTTTTTTGTTATATCCACACCATTAGGTAACATCCTTGTAAAAGATGACAAGATCAACTGGACTTAGGAGTCTGTTTTCCAAACACTCATTGTCAAACTCACTATTGCCCTATAATGCAGTCACCTAATTGGAACATGCCTTTTGAAATTATGTGTCAAAGAAGCAAATATGTTGTGGAAGCAGTATGGTCTTTATTTCCCCACTTTTTTCAAAGACACTAAAAAATTTTGCCATTCTTGTGAGAGATGCCAAAAGCTAGGTGCACCTTTTTGCCTTCGCATGATGCCCTTTTACATAATCCCGATAATAGAAATATTCATTTATTAGGGAATAGATTTATGTGACATTTTCCATCTTCTTTTAGCTATCTCTATAGTCTTTTTCTTGTTGATTATGTGTTTAATGGGTTGAGGTTGTGGCTTGTGTACTTCTTAAAAGAAAGTGTGTTTTCTAGGTATGGTATGCCACGTGTCATAATAAGTGATCAAGGGACATATTTTTATAATCATTCTTTTAAAGCTTTGATGCGTAGGCACAAGGTTATTTCTAAAGTTTCCACTTCCTACCATCTATAAACCAATGGACAATATGAATTTGCTAATATGGACGTAACGTAAATTCTGGAGAATGCGATTAATACCAACCTTAAAGACTGATCCTTGTTCCTTTCTTATATGTTTTTAGCGTATCACACTAGACACAAAACCACCCTTGAAGTGTCTTCTTACCGACTTATTTTTGGAATATCATATCATTTACATGTCGAACTTGATCACAAAATATATTGAACTGTTAAATCCCTTAACTTTGATTTAAGTGTTGCAAGTCTTCAACTTACACTATAGTTATCAGAAATTGAAGAACTCACTAATGATGTTTTTGCAAACATAAAAGAGGCTAATGAAAAATAGATCATGTAGAACATTTTGATATGAACCAATTATTGCATCTCCATCCAGGTAGCTGAGCTCAAGGTGGACCGGTCCATATGTGGTAAAACAAGTTTTTCCCAATGGTGTTATTGACGTTGAGGATCCAAGTGATGGGAGAGTCTTACGAACACATGGACAATCATTGAAGAATTATGAGAAGAGAATTGAAAAACCTAAGGAGACCACTTTGGTGATTCTCATCTACAAATCTTGCTAAGTTTTTATCATTCTTTTATATAATGTAGTTTTTTTTAATTTCTTTATTTCTTTTCTTTGTTCCTTTTCTTTGGTTTGGTCTTGCTTTCATTATGTCCGTCCATCACCTATATGTATTTTTTTATCTTTCATTTATTTTATAATTTTTAGATCTTGCAGACACTATCGAGTTTAGGTCTCAGATGGTCGCATAGGGAGTCAAAAAGATTAAATACGACGTGTTTAGGACTAAATGAGATGGACATGACTAAACGTGAATCTCTTGGGTGTAGCTTGTGCTCAAACTGAATTTTGAAACAAAAAATACATTTGGGATTAGAACTTGGAGTCTTGTGATTGTTTTGGGTCCTTCTAATGCAATAGAGAGACAAATGACGTGTGTTAGGACCAAACAAGACAAACTTGACTAAACTTGGATCTTTTGGACATCTTATACTCGAACTGACTTTTAAAATGAAAAACCCATTTTGGATTTTAACTTGAAGCATTGTAGCCGTTCTAGATTCTTCTATTGTCATAAAGAGTTCAAAAGATCCAAGGGGACGTCTATGAGACCAAATTAGATGAACTTGACTAAACTTGAATCTTGTAAGTATAACTTGTATTGAAACTCACTTTTGACACTAAATACACATTTATGCTAAGAACTTTGAGGGTTGTAGCCATTTATGGGGCTTCTAGTTTCATAGAGAGTAAAAAAGATACTAAAAAAGATGTTAATTGCAGCTGCAATAATATTAGACTCGGTCAGATTAATTGCATCTTTATCAGAAATCTTTTCTTTCAATGTCGCGTTCATTTCTGTAGTTCCTGATTTCTACTCGGAACAATTCCTTTTCTTCTTCTTTGAGGAATTTCCCTTGGATTGATTCTCCTTCTTTACTTTCAGATTTTTATTGAATTTCTCTTTTGTTTCCTCGACCATGTTGGCTTTCGAGTTGTATTCTTTGCTTACCAAAGTTTTATCTTTGCTTTTATTCTTTTCTTCAATTTTGATTCAAATAACCACTTGGTCTGGATTACATTCCTTCCTCTTATGTTTCGTACTTTGCTTAAAATAATTCTAAGAGGTAGCCAATTTTTCAATTAAAGAATCAACTACTAAGTAATCCACTACTACAATATCATTTTTCGACGACAGGCGTTAAAAAATAGGCACGACAGGACACTAAGACGTCGTGGTTATAGATAATATGAAACATAAAAAAGACGGGGCGTCAACGCCCCATCATATTTTTAATAGAATCGTGGGACAAAAAGGATGGGGCCAGGAACCCCGTCATTTTTAATAGAATCACGGGACAAAACGACGCATGCCCGTCATATTTGGCAAACAAAATAAACTCTCACTTCCATTCTTCCCCATTTCGTTCCCTCTCTCATATGTATGTGCCCTAGCCTCTTCTTCCCCACGATTGAGAAGAAAAATGGCGGCTAACTATGTAAGGAGAACCCTACAGCACCCTTCGGCTACTATAAGAGTTATGCTTAACAGTTCAACATCATCACCATCATTATCATCAACTTCTCTGGTTTTGGATGCTGCTAAGCTACGTGGAATCACCTCTGTGAACCCCACATCTTCTTTTCGGTGCTCTTCTTAGAATCTAGCCTTTTTTAGGTTTGGTCATTTATAATCTGATTCTGTCTTTTACTTCAATTTTATTGTGGACATTGAAAATAAAATCTTAGGTTATGCATCTTTAAAGTTGAACCAGTTTAGAAACTAGACTTTAGATGTTATGTTATATCTAAATGTGAAAAACCTAAAGGAAAGAGGGCATTGTCTCTGAATTCTTCTTGACCCTTCTTCTTCCTTAGTCCTCATCATCCTTCCCTTTCCTCTTCCCTCCCATTCGTGCTGCTTGGACAGAATGTTCAAGCAACTTGAAAGATTTAAAAGGTTTTGAAGAACTTGTGTTTGAAGGATTTCTAATCGTTCACATCTTGTCTAGTACTTATCTATTTGAAGGTGTTGTCTATGATAATTCAAGCATAATAAGAATGTATGTTAGTTTCAATTTCTTATTTTAATTTGATGCATAAGAACATCTTCATTGCAAATTTGCTCATTATTAGCTGGTTTTATAGAGATCTCAATGCTGCTAATTTGGGAGGAGAACTAGGAGGAAACCTGGGGATGTTAACTAAGGTGATGTAAGTTGCAACTGTCTATAGATATGTGAGTTTATTGTATTAATGGTGGATTTGGACCTGTCTACAAGATATATTTCCATTTCGGAATAAGAATTTTTGAAAATATAGTCATTGTTTTGTCCATGCTAATCATTATACTCTCTTATCGCACGTGCATAAACATATTTTTTGTTAGTCATGGAGCTGCTCACTAGTTTAGCTTGAAGTTTGAATATATTTTTACTTTACTTATGCTATGCATGTTGATCTTTCCCAAATATCGAGAAAAGTAAGATAGGTAGCACTTCTATTTTTTATGAATTAAAGAAACAAACTTCTTTCTTCTTCAAAGAGAATATTAAAACTGCTAGGCTTGTGTTGACTGATGCAACTCCTGCACAATTGTAAGTAAATTAATCACTTTACTTTGATGATTTCCGTAGTCTCTATCTGATGGTTAGTAATATAAGGTGAGCTTTTTAGGCTATAGATATGTTTATATGTGTTATGTAATATGAGCGTGATAAGAATTCGTATATGCGTTCTCGTTAGCTGTGATTTCAGTTTTTGGCTTCCTAAATTCTTATTAATTAATGATAGATATGATGGTTATGAATTTAATTTGATAAGAATGAATGTTAATTATATACTATTAACTCAATTTCAACTACAATTCAGACAAAAGAAATTCATATTTAAGGCCATCCATGCAAATTTACATTCCTGCATTAGTTTCCTTGTAGTATTTCTAATTTTTCTCTTTTGTTTTGTAAAGAATGATAGAAGAGTCTTCAAATGGAAATCCATGGCCACCAGACACACCCACAATGAGATTGATAGCAAAGGCGGCTTTCGAAATTGATGACTATTGGAGAATTGTAGAGATTATTCACAAGAGGTTTTAAATTTCTAGGTTCTTTTGATATTGTCTATTTTGTTAATATAGAAGTCTTTTTTCCTATCATAAGAAACTACTTTTGAAGCTTATAGTATTAGAAACTCTTTTTTTAAATTAAATTAAGGCTGTAGGTTTGATTGTAAAGGTGAACTATAGTTTCTAAATTAAAAATAAAATAAAAACAAAATAAGAAAAGATGATGGTTGTTCTAGCAGTCGTCGTCAAATGCAATTCAACAATAAGTATGAATATTAATTATATACTATTACTCAATCCCAACTAAAATTCAAAAAAAAAAAAAGAAATTCATATTCAAGGTCATCCATGCAAATTGACATTTCTGCATTAATTTCCTTGTAGTATTTCTAATTTTTCTCTTTGGTTTTGTAAAGAATGATAGAAGAAGCTACGAATGGAAATCCATGGCCACAAGACACACCCACAATGAGATTGATAGTAAAGGAGACTTTTGAAATTGATGCTCTTGGAGAAATGTAGAGATTATTCACAAGAGGTTTTAATTTCTAGGTTCTTTTGATATTGTCTATTTCATTAATATATAAGTATTGTTTCCTATATGAAGAAACTACTTTTGAAGCTTGTAGTATTAGAAACTCATTTTTTAATTTAAATTAAGGCAATATGTTTGATTATAAAGGTGAACTATGGTTTCTAAATTAAAAAAAATAAAAAAAAATAAACAAACACGACGGTTGCTCTAGCAGTCAGCGTCAAATGCAAATCATCATTAAGTATGAATGTTAATTATATACTATTACTCAATCCCAACTACAATTTTGAAAAAAAAAATCATATTGAAGGCCATCCATGCAAATTGGCTTTCTACATTAGTTTCCTTCTAGTATTTCTAATTTTTCTCTTTTGTTTTGTAAAGAATAATAGAAGAATCTACAAATGGAAATCCATGGCCACCAGACACACCCACAATGAGATTGATGGCAAAGGCGGCTTTTGAAATTGATGACTATTGGAGAATTGTAGAGATTACTCACAAGAGGTTTTAAATTTCTAGGTTCTTTTGATATTGTCTATTTTGTTAATATATAAGTCTTGTTTCCTATCTGAAGAAACTATTTTTGAAGCTTATAGTATTAGAAACTCTTTTTTAAAATTAAATTAAAGCTGTAGGTTTGATTGTAAAGGCGAACTATGATTTCTAAATTAAAAAAAAAAAAAAAACAAAGATGACGGCTGCTCTAGCAGTCGTCGTTAAATGCGATTTATCAATAAGTATGAATGTTAATTATATACTATTACTCAATCCCAACTACAATTCAGAAAAAAAATTCATATTCAAGGCAATCCATGCAAATGGACATTTCTGCATTAATTTCCTTGTAGTATTTCTATTTATTCTCTCTTTGTTTTGTAAAGAATGACAGAAGAAGCTACGAATGGAAATCCATGGCCACCAGACGCACCCACAATGAGACTGATAGCAAAGGCAAAGCTGACTTTTGAAATTGATGACTATTGGAGAATTGTAGAGATCATTCACAAGAGATTTAATTTCTACATTCTTTCGATGTTGTCTATTTTGTTAAAATATGAGTCTTATTTCCTATCCGAAGAAACTACTTTTGAAGCTTTAGTATTAGAAACTCTCTTTTTTTAAAATAAATTAAGGTTGTAGGTTTGATTGTAAAGGTGAACTATGGTTTCTAAATTAAAAAAAACAAAAAACAAAATAAGCAAAAACGACGGTTGTTCTAGCAGTCTTCGTCAAATGCAATTCAACAATAAGTATGAATGTTAATTATATACTATTACTCAATCCCAACTAAAATTCAAAAAAAGAAGAAATTCATATTCAAGGCCATCCATGCAAATTGACGTTTCTGCATTAATTTTCTTGTAGTATTTCTAATTTTTATCTTTTGTTTTGTAAAAAATGATAGAAGAAGCTACGAATGGAAATCCATGGCCACAAGACACACCCACAATGAGATTGATAGTAAAGGTGACTTTTGAAATTGATACTCTTGGAGAATTGTAGAGATTATTCACTTTAACTTCTAGGTTCTTTTGATATTGTCTAATTCGTTAATATATAAGAATTGTTTCCTATAAGAAGAAACTACTTTTGAAGCTTGTAGTATTAGAAACTCTTTTTTTTTAAATTAAATTAAGGAAGTAGGTCTGATTGTAAAGGTAAACTATGGTTTCTAAATTAAAAAAAAAACAAACAACGACGATGGTTGCTATAGCAGTCTTCTTCAAATGAAAATCATCATTAAGTATGAATGTTAATTATATACTATTATGCAATCCCAACTACAATTCAGAAAAAAAAATTCATATTTAAGGTCATCCATGCGAATTGGCATTTCTGGATCAGTTTCCTTGTAGCATTTCTAATTTTTCTCTTTTGTTTTGTAAAGAATGATAGAAGAATCTATAAATGGAAATCCATGGCCACCAGACACACCCACAATGAGATTGATAGGAAAGGCGGCTTTTGAAATTGATGACTATTGGAGAATTGTAGAGATTATTCACAAGAGGTTTTAAATTTCTAGATTCTTTTGATATTGTCTATTTTGTTAATATATATAAGTCTTGTTTCCTATTTGAAGAAACTACTTTTGAAGCTTATAGTATTAGAAACTATTTTTTAAATTAAATTAAGGCTGTAGGTTTGATTGTAAATGCGAACTATGATTTCTAAATTAAAAAAAAATAAACTAAGACGACGGTTGCTCTACCAGTCATCGTTAAATGCAATCCATAAATAAGTATGAATGTTAATTATATACTATTACTCCATCGCAACTACAATTCAAACAAAAAAGAAGAAATCCATATTAAAGGTCGTCAATGCAAATTGACATTTTTGCATTCATTTCCTTGTAGTATTTCTAATTTTTCTTTTTTATTTTGTAAAGAATGACAGAAGAAGCTATGAATGGAAATCTATGGCTACCAGACACACCCGCAATGAGTTTATAGTAAAGGTGACTTTTGAAATTGATGACTATTGGAGAATTGTAGAGATTATTCACAAAAGGTTTTAATTTCTAGATTCTTTCGATATTGTTTATTTTGTTAATATATAAGTCTTGTTTCCTATCTAAAGAAACTACTTTTAAAGTTTATAGTATTAGAAACTCTTTTTTTACAATAAATTAAGGCTGTAGGTTTGATTGTAAAGGCGAACTATGGTTTCTAAATTAAAAGAAAAACAAAATAAACAAAGACGACGATTGTTCTAGTAGTCATCGTCAAATGCAATTCGTCAATAAGTATGAATGTTAATTATATACTATTACTCAATCCCAACTACAATTCAGAAAAACAGAAATTAATATTTAAGGCCATCCATGCAAATTGACATTTCTGCATTTTCCACTTGGCACACTCAAAAGAGATTTTAATTTCTGGGTTCTTTTGATGTTATCTATTTTGTTAATATATAAGTCTTGTTTCCTATCTGAAGAAACTACTTTTGAAGCTTGTAGTAGTAGAAACTCTTTTTTTTAAAATTAAATCGAGGCTATAGGTTTGATTGTAAAGTCGAAGTATGGTTTATAATTAAAAAAAACAAAATACGACGGTTGCTCTCTTATTTTTGCCCCATCGTGAAAAATGTGATGTTTTACGACACATTTTACGATGACGGGCGCTTACCCATCATCTTTGATTTTTAACGACGGGTAATCCCTGTTATTAAAAGACAATTTTGTAGCAGTGATCAAGCAATTTCATTCCCCCTTTGGTCATCTCTCCTACTAAAGCATGTCCTCAATTTTAGTAGACACGATTCTTTTTTCATGCATAATAAAATTCATAAAAATTTCCATATTCAGCATTCTAATGCAAAAAAAAAACGTTCTTTGCTTTCCCCCTTTATAGTTGTTGTATTAATCTTATAATGTTAGCCAAGTCTGGAATCGTGTGAACCATTTTATTCTCCACATAAACAAGACCACTAGATGTATCAAATTCCATATTAATTGAGTAATACAGTTTTAATATTGTTATCCAAATTCAATCACAAACAGTGAAAATATAAAAAAAAATGTATGGAAATGAGAACTTATAGATGACTGAAGAAACTTTTGATGCAACTTTTGACAGAAAATTGTTAAGGACTAAGTTGTGCAATCGATCACTATCCCTAAAACTATATTCACCCCCTCTAGTGCAACCGGTCACTATCCCTAAAACTGTATTTGCCCCTTCTATTACAGCCGAGTAATCTGCGACTCGATCTCTGAGATAAAACAGCTTATAGACTTCTAGTATTCGTGCACTCATTTTCTGGCCCTTTTGAATTTTCTTAGAATAATGCGAAAGTAGTATAACAGTAGAAGTTTAAGAGAAAAGGAGATAAAGAGAGAAAATAGATGGATTTTTTTCTTATTATTTTCAAGCATGACAAAAGCTGGCAATCAACTATGTGAACGTCATTCACAAATGAAACAAAGTACAAGTGCAAGTTATGCTGGGGGCACGTGCCCCTTAGGTCTTATTTGGATCTGCCTATAATTATCATAAAACAATAGGACAAGATTTGATGGATTCTATAGATTGGGAACGACTTGTCATCACATGGCTTAGTAAAAGTATGATGCAGTCTCATCATGTTGCTTTATCGCATGATATCTTCAATAGTAGCAGAGGGAGTTTAGGCTTAGGGGGCATGTGCCCCCGACCTACCTCTCCCCTATAATTTGTAATATCCCCCCCCCCCCAAAGCTCTCCCTCACTCTTGTGCACCTTCCACCCCCAACACTATGTGTTCATTCATTTATTTATTTGTTTACTCTTATTTTTTTAATCTTTCTACCAGAAAACTAATTCATCACTTATCATTTGATATATTAGTGTTTGACTACATTTTCAAATTAAGTGACATATGGTATTGATACTGAAAATTTATAGTATATATAAATAGGGTTAAGGGGGAGACATATTTTTAGACAACAATTGTCATCACTACTTTCATGAAATTACTTAATTATCATTCATAAATGTTAAATTTTTTAAATTAAATTATTAAAGGTCAATGTATAAGTTAAATTCAATTACGATAATATGCATAAAATTAAAATAAGATGATGAAAAAATATGTAAATTTCTTAGTGAAAACACAACTAATCAAAAACAGAGTTTGAACAAAGTCTAAGACTTTTTATGAATTCTACTAGCAACAGTGCTCTGTGTAATTTTTTTGCACATACGTTTAGTACTTTTTAATCTTGAGGAATATTACATTAATAGTATTCTTGATGTTTAGTTTATAGCGTGTAACACAACGTACTAATTGTTATATAAAAAAATATTATTTTAACGAATATATCATATCATAAGTTAATGTATTTCATTCGTAAATTATTCAAACCACGCGCATCGCACGTGCAAAAGAACTAATTATATATTAGATGAGGGTTAGTGGAGAAATGTTTTTTTACAATACTATCATTTAACAATTTTATAAAATTTTCTATGTTGTCATTGAATTTAAGATTACACATAAAAAATCATATCAAAAGGTTTTCTACTATTTTATTTTAAATTATTATCTTCAAAGTCTTTTCCCCCAACTATTATTACCTAAAATATCAAAAGATAAATTAAAAGTAAATAATAAGCCCTGCTATGCCCTGCTATTATTATTTTAGGTAGCTTGAAGGTTGCAATGCTCTCTTAAAAATGCAGAAAGAATCCAATGTTAAAAATTCATGAATTAAACTGATTATATAGATGCTCAATAGATTCTTCATTTAATGCTTTAGAATAAAGTATAAGTAGTGCACAATTGTATATCTGTCTAATATTTTTTATAATGTTTTTTTACATACTACATGATGATGATATTTTTATTTGATAGTAATTGTATAAACCACATCTGCAACGCACGTTAGAATTTTCTAGTAAAACGAAGTGAACTAAAAAATAATAAGACTCTACAATTTTAAAAGTCTCTTATTGTAACCTCTAAGTTTTACTTTGAAACTAACAGTTACGTGTGTTATTCTGTAATCAATGTTTAGGGCACCGAATTCAAAATAGATATTGTTTTTCTGCTAGTTGTACGCAAAAATAACTAGATATATTATTTAATCTTACAATTGATGTGAAACTTAATCACTTAAAATAATAAATGTGGTAAGTTCAGAGTATTTTGATATTAATGTACTAAACATGTATGCTAATATACTTATTTTTATTAATTTTTAACGAGTAAAAATATTTCAATGTTAAAAAGTTCCCCCTCTAGCTAACATGAAATTTTAGATCCTCCTCAATAAACTCTAGGCGCACCCTTTTCTTAGAAGACAAACTTAGAGACATGTGATAGCGTATGAGTAACGTTCGTAGCACTGACAATATCATAGTTGCCATCCACCTTTTCTCATTTTAAGAGGGTGTTAGAACAGCAATTTAAATCGATTACAAATCACTACATCATAGTTGGCGGATCAAATATTGAGTCATTAAAATGTTTCATGTGTCATCTTAAATGATCAATTAAAATGTGTCCAAGTCAAATAATAATTGAATTAGACATTTCATTTATGATGACTGATAAGTTATCATGTCTAATGACACATCACGTCAAATGAGATAATAATAGGTGTCATTCCAAATAACCAATAATATTTGACAATGTTTTAATAGACATACATGAACCTCTATAATAGGTGATAGCCTCATTTCATAAACAATATTTTTGCCCAAAGAAAAATTCTCAAAAGACACAAATACGCTTCACAATAAAGAGAGAAAACATATATGAATCTTCACATCATGTTTAAATTCTGCAACGAGTTTGATTGATCCCTAAACAAGTGTGAAGCGTAGAGATTCAAGAAGAGTTCATCAAAATCACATCCCACAAACGAAATTGATTTGAATTTCAAAGAAAGAAGAAGTTTAAAGAGCACTGCCAAGTTTCATATCAAGTTCAAGTTATATAACGAGTTCAATTGATTTCTAGAATGAAGCTTAAAGATTAAAAAAGTATTCATTGAAAGTATTTTCCCACTAATAATGAATATTCTACTTTCAATATGTGATATTCACTCTCAAGTCTCGAAAAATATCCAACCACTTGTAGCCCCTTGAGAAATTTTCATATTCAAATCAATCAACAAACTAGAAAGACAACCCCTATCATTTCATTGAATTTACTTTGTTAAAAAGAACAACATTGCTCTTGCAAAGGCCTTGAAGATTAAGGGCGATGCACCATATTATCCAAGTTCAGAAGTTCTGTGTGATGGTTGATGCAACTATTGTGGATGAAAAAGTAGTTGAGATGGAGCAAAGAATATTTGCTATGACAAAGGTCGTCGAAGATAAAGACCTTCAAATCGCCTCTCATGAACGAGATAGAAACTCAGAATTGCGGCGAGACAAGCGAAACCATGTCTCATTCTCCATATTTTACTAATAACAAGCACGTGGAAAGCAGGGATAAAGGAAATTGCATGGGAAAAAACCATCAACCCTCCCCATCTCCTCCAATCGGTTCATTGTCTATTCAATAATTACATGACATGATTTTTCATAGCCAATTCTAGGATGATAGTGAATAGTATTCAAGCTCAATATGTCGGTCCATCTCGGAACTGCCTCTCATATAGAAACCCTTTGACCACAAAGAATTGATAATTGAAGGATGCTAAATTGATATCAACCACTTAAGTTTCAACAATTCGATGAACAAAATAACCCAAAGCAACACACTGGTCATTTCATTAAAACTTAGGATAGCGCTGGCACGTTGGAGATCTTGCAAAACAATTTGTCTGCATGTAGAAAGAAGCTTTCAATTGATACACTAACTTAAAGTCAGAGTCAGCTGGTTAAAAGCCCCTTGAAAGAGATTTCCTCAACCACTTCTGTCGTAGCACTTTCAGCAGTGAGCATGTTAGAGCTCACTAAAATACAATACAATGCAAACCAACTAGACACACTAGAAAAGTGTTTGCCAAATAGGTGGAAGCCTCATTAGCTATCACATACAAATTACAATTACAGTTTGTATTGTGTTTTAGTATGTCGAACATAAACAAATATTAATAACCTATTAGCTCTAACTAAAATACAATACATATACGATTTGTATGTCAAACAAACAAACATTTAATATTCTCTTTATGAGGTGAAATACACTAAATCCTCCCGATTCATGAGTCATTTGAGATTAGACAAAGTTGTAATCCTTCGTTTAGACCATATAGAATTTCTCAATTAAAAGACACACCAAGCTTGTAGTACTGATTGTAAATACCATCTTTTCAAAATGTTGAGTTTCCCTCCATGTGGACAAATTGGCCCAAATGAGCCCAGAAGGGCCCATATACGTTAGATCTTCATAGACATACAGATTGCACTAAGAGAGAAAATCAACATTATGCCACTTTAAGAAAATAAAAAATAGTCAAGGTTGAAAGAAAAATAAAAAATAATCACTCCCAAATCTAAAAAAACAATTTTCGGCTCAAAAAATGAGACGCCCTCACCCAACGAAATTAAGTGTAATTTTCAGAAAGTTTATATAATATATGTGGTATATATTATACAAACAATTGATGTCTGGAGTAATTTTTCACTGGTTGGTGTCGAAATTGTTTTTGGCCACGCGAATTTTTTTTTATTCTGGGGCACATGTTGTAACACTACGACTAACCTTGTATTTATTTATGTTTAGTAATTCATTATTACATTTAATTATCATGATTATTTGATTTTATATTTCGATATAATTTTTATATGCAATATTGTGCTTGAATCAAAAAGCTCGGTGAGAGGTCTCCAACGGTATTTTTAATTTTTCTTTTGGAGTGAAGATGGAAAAGACACGTCTAAGATTTAGTAATTAGGGTAATATTGTGAATTGTGTATAATAGAATTTTTGTTAAAAAAAAGAGAAATGAATAAAAAATATATATAATAGAAGAAGACTTGGACAACCGTTTAAGTTTTGGGAAGGAGGAGAGAAAGGAAAAAGAAAGAAGAGAGAGAAAGTAAGTTACCGGAAACTTCAACCCGCTATAACTTTCTCTCTGGTAGTTCGATCACGACGATCTTGGTATCAACAGAAAGCTCTCGTCATCAAATTTCTATCAAGACCAATTTCATGGCAATTCAACTACGGACCAAGCTACAGCAAAGGAAGAAAAATTTGGCCAGTAATGTTTTTCACCATCACGGTGACTTTTTCGGCCGGCCACCACTATCAACGAAGTCCTCTTAACACCTTCTTCCACATCCACCCTATGTACGACATCAGTTCCTTTGTTTGAGTGTCAGAATAATTAAATGTTACTAGAAATTTTTGGGTGTCGAATCATGGATATCTCTTAAGTAAATAGAATTTTATGCATACATAATTGTTTGACACATGAAAATCATTATGGACGAGTAGTATGTTGTGCCCTTGTTGTTTTCACTTATGTGATAATTTGATTGTGATTGAATTCTTGATTATATATTATTATGTTATTTATGATTCATATGTATTGTAATGTTAATGAATGTATATACGTACAAAGTTACACATTAAGGTTTATTACATGAATGTAAAGAAATACTAATAAAATCTTAAAACACATGGTATGTGTGTATGCCATGCAATGGATGAGTGGGAAATGGGAAACGGGAGGGACTGGCGGACCCCACAGTATTTAATGTTAATGTATTGAATGTGTGCTTGGCTTGTCCAATGATACCAATGTGAATGATAATACTATCAAGACCCAGTAATCGAACATGTTCCATAATAATGGCACACTGCGTTTGATTAACTAAATATTACACAAGTGAGTCACAATTAATGAAAAAAGAATGCAATAAAGAAAGCAAAAATGTCTAAAGTTTATATGGAAAGACTTTAATGAAAGATGTAATACTAATGCAACGAAGTTACAAATTATAATGATTTATAATAGTTTATGTCAAACACAAAAGACTTTTAAATGATTGGATGCCTATGTGTTTACTATGTATGTGTACAATTTTGCTACTGTGTATATTTTATACTCACTCTATTAATTATTAAATTTTCAGATGATCAATGATGGTGATGAATGTGAAGAGTTCGGTTAGGCGTTCTGGCACGAGACCAGAAATTGAGCTTATTTAATTGAGTAAGTTAATATTTTAAAGTTGAATTGAATTTGTTATTTATGAAAGATCTTCAAAATTTATTTAAGCTTAAGGAAGTTTTGTTATATTTTATTTTAGAAAATTGTTTTAAGTTTTTCTATAACAATTGTGTTATTTCATTAAATACAACAAATCATGAATTAATTTTAAAAGAAATTTTTTTACCTAGCTTCCACGTTATTTATGAAAATTACCGAAGTAACATCATCGGTCTTTAGGGTGTTACAATTTGGTATCAGAGCTCAAGGTTTTTAGATTATGTAGACTTTAAAAAAAATTCCTTTCAAAGGTTATTTTCGAGAAGTCCATGCCAGGAATTAGAATGTCATAAATGTCTAAGTTTGTTTATTGTTGATGTTGTTATGTTTGTTTAGCGTGTTTGCCTCATTGTACATGAATATCTTCAAGACCATCATTACCGAGATCTTTCTAGTTAAATCATAGTGGAAGTGCAATGTTTTCTAGCATCTATATTTGTTCGTTACGTTTTAATTTCGAGGATGAAATTATTTTTAAGAGGGGAGAATTGTAACACCACGACTAACCTTGCATTTATTTATGTTTAGTAGTTGATTATTGCATTTAATTATCATGATTATTTGATTTAATATTTTAGTATAATTTTTATATGTAATATTATGCTTAACTCGAAAAGATTGGTGAGATGAATCTAATGATATTTTTAATTTATCTTTTAAAGTTAAGATGGAAAAGACACATCAAGTCTAAGATTTTGGTAATTAGGGTAATATTGTGAATTGTGCAAAATAGAATTTATGTTAAAAAAAGTGAATAAAAATCTATATATAATAGAAAAAGACTTTGGGCGCTGTTTAGGTTTAGGGAAGGATGAGAGAGAAAGGAAAAAGAAGGAAGAGAGAGAGAGAAAGGAAAAAGAAGGAAGAGAGAGAGAGAAAGGAAGAGAGGGAAAGTAAGTTATCGGAAATTTTAACTGGTTATAACTTTCTCTCTGGTAGTTCGATCATGCCGATCTTGATATCAACGGAAAGCTCTCGTCGTCAGCTTTCTATCAAGACCAATTTAATGACAATTCAAGTATGGACAAAGCTGCAGCAAAGGAAGAAAGATTCAGCTGGTAAAGTTTTTCGCCATCCGGTGACTTTTTCAGCCGCCCACCACTGTTAACAGAGTTCTCTTAACACATTCTTCCACATCCATCCTATGTACGACATTAGTTTCTCAGTTTGAGTGTCAAAATAATTAAATGTTACTAGAAATCCGTAGGTGTCTGATCTGGATATTTGTGAGATAAGTAGAATCATTATGGATGAATAGTATGTTGTGCTCTTGTTGTTTTCACCAATGTGATAATTTGATTGTGATTGAATTTTTGATTATATATTATTATGTTATTTATGATTCATATGTATTGTAATATTAATGAATGTGAGACGTACAAACTTACACATTAAAGTTTATTATATGAATATAAAAATTATTAATAAATCTTAAAATACATGATCCGTGTTTATGCCATGAAAGGCTGAGTAAAGAACGGGACGCGGGAGGAATCGGCGGTCCCGACAATGTTTAATATTAATGTTAATGAATTTTCGTTTGGCTTGTCCAGGATACCAATGTGAATGAATGATACTACCAGAGCCCAGTAGTCGAACAAGTTCTATAATACTGACCCGCTGTAACTGATTGGCTAAACATTATACAAGTGAGCTCGCGATTAATGAAAGAAAAGAATGCAATGAAGAACGTAAAAACATCTAAAGTTTTCATGGAAGGACTTTAATGAAAGTTGTAATGCTAATGCAACGAAGTTAACGTATTATAATGATTTATAATAGTTTATATCAAACAAAAGATTTTTTAATGGATTGGATGCATATATGTTTGCTATGTATGTTTAAAATATTACTTATTAAGTATATTTTATACTCACTCTATTTTATTTTAAATTTTTAGATGATCGATGATGGTGATGAATGTGAAGAGACTGATTAGGCGTTTAAACACGAGACAAGAAATTGAGTTTATTTAATTGAGTAAAGTAAAATGTTAAAGTTGAATTGAAATTGTTATTTATGAAATATATTCAAAATATTATTTAAGTTTAAGGAAGTTTTGTTTATAAATTCGTAATCTTTTATTTTAGAAAAGTGTTTTGAGTTTTTCTATAACAATTGTGCTTTTTCATTAAATACAACAAATCGTGAATTAATTTTTAAAAAAAAATCTGATCTAGCTTACACGTTATTTATGAAAATTACCGAATTAACCTCATGGGTCTTCGGGGTGTTACAGATGTATCGACTATTTTTATGTTTTTTTAAACTTATGACTATTTTTTATGATTTTTTTCAACATGACATATTTGTGAGCATTACTTATTCCGCTAATATAGTGTGACATCCAAAAGTGCACGGGTTGTGCTAACTGACTACCAAAGTGTAGATGAAGAGTCTTGGACTCTTGGTAAGCCAGAGTCGCGTGATAAGAAATCGACTTGCTTCACCGGCATCGTCTATAATTTGTTGGCTAACAACCATAATCAATCATCCCCGTTAATATTAAGTACTGATTTGAATAATCTTCTTTTCGCACTTCAACTAGGGGTGACTGAGACTTATTGGCTATCTAAGCTTTGATACTAGCATTATTGGATGTGGTATTAGACATTTTCAATTTATAAAGTAAACTTATGAGGTAAATCTTTTCCTCATACTTATAAACGGACAACTAGCTTCTACGATATTCGATGTATGATCAATTCAACACACAATTAGACTAAGATCATATGCAACTTAGGATAAGTTTGAGAGTGTTTTGTTTGAAAGTATTAGAAAACACAACTTTAAATCATACATTTTTATGGTGTCGTAGTTTGAACCACATTCCGCTATATTAAAATTATTTTACAAGAAATACTTATTCATGTATTTCTTGAAATGCATTCAAAATAATATATTCAAATGCTTCTTACAAAGATAAATATGAAATATTTATTAACTAGAAATAATACTATTTCAAGGCATCGAATTTTAATCAACTAAAATTATCCAATGATTCTTATATTTTCAATAACAGTAGAATATTTAATTTGAATTATTCATAAATATAAGTAGACGGTCTACTGTAGACCGAGTTGTCATCATCAGCAAAAACAGTAACAAAAAACGAACCAGCATACCAGTGTACTGAGAAACACACATTGGAGCGTGTAATGAACGGATATTCTAATTCTAGTAATACCTTATTTGTAAGATCCAAGCATATAATGGAGTCTATATATACATTGTACTTTACCAAAATAATTAGTGCCATTTTTGGGCGAATGAATATAAGTTCGAATGATTGCTTTCCCATTTTTGGGCGAATGAATATTTTGTTCTTTGAATGTGTTATGCGAGTACATTTTTAAGCCAAGCTTTAAATGATTGCTTTCCCATTCAAATTATGTTATGTTTGTAATCACATATAACAAAATCGATCTTTTATATATATATATATAAAAGGGGTTGACCACTACATAAACAGTTAATCCAAAGAACAAAATAACTCATAATTAGCACGTCTGCCAACGTTTTACTTGGGTCAACAGTCCTAACGCAATCTCTGCTCAACGAACCTTACCTATACGTGACTTATTGAATGTACCACTAATTATTCATTGATTGTTCTCTGAATTTACTGTATTATACAGTGATTACTTTATCAACCTTAATAGCTACACATTGAGTGATTTGGAGTTAGCATAGATCATGAATACTAAAGATTATAGTAATTGTTATATTGGGTTTAGATTATAACATACATGGTCTCATACACTTATTGTTAAATTAAAAGGGAGAAGAACTTACTGTTGGGAGCTTGATAGCTCATGCGGTATTAAGTTGTGCTGATGATTCCAATATGAACTTCAAGATATATGCACTGTTGGATGTAATATAAGACTAATAAAAGAGTTGAGAGAGAGAGAGTAGAGAGAAGGGGGAGAATTTTATTTCTTAGCACATGAGAGCCTAATACAAAATTAAAGACTTGTTCCTTAACAAAGACTGATGTTCCCTTTCATAATATAAAATAGTAAAAGTACAGGGAAAAGAACGATAAGGTGGTGTGTTCTTGATGGGTTAGAGTCGTGCATCCTTATCTTCTTTTCTTTTTTGAGTGGAAATCTACTTTAAGAGAAGTAGATTTTTCCTTTTCTGATAATGGGTAGCTACTTTATAAAAGTAGTTACGTCATCTTTTGTGAGTGAGAGACATTGTCGTTGTCTATACTTTTCCTGTTGATAATGGGAGACAAGATTAGGCCTTAGCTTTACCTTTCTTGTATTTTTCTAGTTAGTCTTGTTCTAGCTTTTCACATATTAATCTGGTTAGGGAATCCTAAAAATCAAAAATAGTAGGATTAGCCGATTCTGATTCTTGGCTTTCTCTAACCAGAATATTGAATGTATGGTCATCATGGTCAGATCTGGTTTGACTACTAACTGATTTCATGGATATATCTTCAGGAACAAAGATATGGAGAAACTGTTGCTTAATGTGATCCATAGTTTTAACAAGTAATTCTTTTACTGGGTAAATTAGGAAATTTATGTTTTAGCTCGTATTGAGCATTAATGAAAGGATTTTCGGTTGGAGCTAGGAGAGCTTTTGGGATGGCATCAAATCAGGCTTGAGGATGGATTTTGATGGCCTTAATTAATTCTGGTAAATGAGGGTTCATCTCTTTGTCCCACCATTTAATGAAAAATACATTTTTGAGCCTTGGAATTTTATTCTAGTAATCGCATTGTAAATCTCAATTCCAAATCCATGCGATGTTAAATCGATTAATAAATTGAGTTACTGATTTGGACATTGAAATGTCTTTATTTCCTATTAGGAGAGAGTAGGCTTCTTGCCATTCTTTAAATTTTGTTTGCACTTGTTCTGGTAAAGTGTCTAGTCTAAGACCAAATTTATCATACCAGACAAGGAACGAATTGGGTAGCTCATGGTTGAGAACTTCTGAACAAATTCTAATAAATCATGTATAGTTGTGGACAAGATTATGATAATAGAACAAATAGGTAAAGAAATCAATATACTCCCAATAGCTATATCTTACTTCTTTATTACTGATTTTCAAACTGCGGGTTGTGTGCGGATGGATGCCCCATTGATTAATGGGCATGATGTTACGGATGACAGCTTTACTGAAGGTAATAGGGCTAGTGTTTCGACTTGGGTATGGAGTGTATGCTTAATCTCCATGGTCGTTGTTTCTATGAGGATAACTTCATAGATATATCTATACTGGTCAAAATGAGGGGAAATTGTTTAGTAGATAGATATCTCTTTTTAATTTCCCATGGATCATCCATCCATTTCTCATCAGTGGAATCAATGATGAGAATTGTCTCTTCTGTTGTATTGTTCATAAGGACTGTTCTGGAATGAGGAGGATATCTTTAGTAGTTTTGCTAGAAGAAGCTTCATGTATTCCGTTAAGACTAGGGAATTCTGATGTCCAGAAAATACCATCTGGTTATTATTGTATATTGTTACGACCTTTGCCATGACCACGTTGGCCTCGACCACGACTTCTGTTACTCATACTATTTTTATCCCTATAAATATTCACAAGTTAAGAAGTCAGGGAGAGAGTTCTCTTCGCCTTTAATATATTCAATATCAAAGTCAAATACTGATAAAATATTTTTCCACAAGACAAATATCTATTTAGAAGCAAGATTTTGTACGTCTTTTTTAAATATATGTTTAGCTACGGAATAGTCAACTCGAATTAAAAAAAATGTTGGTTAAGTAAATTATCTTGAAATTTAAACACATTTAACAATATCTAAGCATTCTTATTTAATGGTTAGATAATTTTTTGCTGGTCCTTTCTAAGTTCCTGAAGTAAACCTTAAAATTTCTTCCTTCTGTTCATGAGAGTTTACATGTTTAAGAATATCACCATAACCTTGGTTGGAAGCATCTGTTTCTACAATTTTCTGCCAAATAGGATTGGGCAAAGATAAATAATATAGCTGTTTAATTTTCTCTTTAATTTTCTTAACAGCTAGAGTAGGTATTATTGTCCAAGGAGTAGGATTTTTTTTAAGTCTGTCATACAAAATAGAAGTATCATGTGATGAATGCGGATAAAAGTCTCGAATATAATTAAGACTACCAAGAATCTCTGTAATTGATTCTTGTATTTTATTTCATCCGGGAATTTAGAAGCAAATTCGATACTTCGTTAATAGGGATAATAGTTCCATTGAAAATATTATGATCTAAAAATTATACTGCGGTTTGAAATATTTTCATTTTGCTAGCTGAAAGAACCAAGTCATTTCTGATAATAACATGCTTGAAAATATTCAAGTGTTTGATATGCTGATCTATAGAGGATGAAAATATTCAAGTGTTTGATATGTTTTGCATATCTCTAAATATTCTTTCTTCATTTGGTTGGGCCTAGATTTAGTAGGAATATTTTTCTCAACAAAATACTAATTATAAGGTAGAGATATGATATGTTTCTTTTTATCCCAAAAATCATTTGAGATGTCGCTACAGATTGTTCTTTTAAACTCATGCAAAATTGTTTTTAACTTATTATGTATTGTAGGTTGTTGTATACATTGATCAATAGTAAGAAATTGAATTTCTTTCTGTATGAAGTTTAACTTATTAGTCTTATTTGTAATAAGATGTTTTATCATATCAACTTCTTTTGCATACGGTTTTATAATAAATTCAAATAGAATATTTGTATCTTTTATCATGGTATGGATACCTTGATGTATCAATTATGGTAATAGACATGATAGAATTTTAAAAATGATTGCCAAGAATAATACTTTTTGTAATATTTTTTATTAAAATAAATTATGCAGATAAGCAAATACCATGTTTGCATGTAAGTGTTTTAGGTATTTTATACTAGATATGCATAGAATTACCACTAGCACTAGTAAGAGATTGAGTGGTTTTTTGAAATTATTTGATAGGAATTAATTCTTTATGAATGTAATTCATATCAGCACCACTATCGACTAAGACAATGGAATTTTTAATTATGAAATCTGGTTTGATTACTAAAGTAATCTTAGTATATTATTTTTGGAAAGTAACATGGTTAAGAAGAAATAAATAAGGATTGCCATCCTTAGTCGTTTCTATGATTTCTGTAATAGTATTCTCCGGGGGTGAAGAAGTCTCAAGTGCCATTAAAGGACTTTTCCCTTTGGTAGTGTACTGTTTGAGGAAATTGAGATCCTGAAAAATAACTTGATTAGCAGTTTTTAGCTGCTGAATTTGAGACTTAATGGTATTAATCTCCATTTTGAGATCTGAAATGGTAATAGGTTTAGCTGGTAAAGAGTCATGGTGGATTCGAGTCAAAAGTTCTTTCATGTTGTAGTTTTCAATCGGAATGGCTTTAGGAGTGCTATAAGTTTTATAGCAGGTTTCTAAGAACCTAAATTTCATTTCAGGATCAGTAATCTGGTCTGCAGTAGCTAGAAGAGATCGTTGGGTGTCTGTTAAGACACTGATACTTGGCCCATTCATATCAAGACCAGTCATCTCAACTATGGCTTTTCAATAGTTGGCTTTAGTTTTCATGTTGCATGACTAAGAACAACAAGGCTGTTCAGAAGTAGCAGAGGAGTAAGAGTCAGATTCATAAATATGAGCAAAATCATCATTTTTACTAACTTCTGTAGAACTGCCTTCAGATAAGCAATTTAAGATTTTCTACTGGGTCTGTCATCAAAGGATAGCTCATTCAGCTTCTTTTAAAATTTTGATCGGCATTTATTAGCGTAGTGACCGGGTAATCCACACTTATAACAGATGCCATTGGATTTATATTGTCTGGAGGAAAATTTCTTGGTAAGAGTCTGAGGGGAATCTTTATGTTTAGATTTCTTTTTAGAGAAATATTTACTATGAGACTTATAGGGCTTGGAAGTCCTATGCGGTTGAGAGGTAAAAGGATACTTTATATTTGTATCATAGGCAAATTGTTCACAAAATTCACCCAATTCTTTTCTATTATCAAGATTCTGTTTTTTCATCGTATGTTGTAATTTCACGTCATTGCAAATAGCTAATCCTTCTTCAATGACAAGGGTAATAAGATGGCCATAAGTATACCGGTCATAAGGGATGCCCATCTGATCATGTTTATCCATGAGCTTCTTACAAACTTTTTCAGAAAGCAATTCATATCAGCACCACTATCGACTAAGACAATGGAATTTTTAATTATGAAATCTGGTTTGATTACTAAAGTAATCTTAATATACCATTTTTGGAAAGTAACATGGTTAAGAAGAAATAAATAAGGATTGTCATCCTTAGTCGTTTCTATGATTTCTGTAATAGTATTCTCCGGGGGTGAAGAAGTCTCAAGTGCCATTAAAGGACTTTTCCCTTTGGTAGTGTACTGTTTGAGGAAATTGAGATCCTGAAAAATAATTTGATTAGCAGTTTTTAGCTGCTGAATTTGAGACTTAATGGTATTAATCTCCATTTTGAGATCTGAAATGGTAATAGGTTTAGCTGGTAAAGAGTCATGGTGGATTCGAGTCAAAAGTTCTTTCATGTTGTAGTTTTCAATCGGAATGACTTTAGGAGTGCTATAAGTTTTATAGCAGGTTTCTAAGAACCTAAATTTCATTTCAGGATCAGTAATCTGGTCTGCAGTAGCTAGAAGAGATCGTTGGGTGTCTGTTAAGACACTGATACTTGGCCCATTCATATCAAGACCAGTCATCTCAACTATGGCTTTTCAATAGTTGGCTTTAGTTTTCATGTTGCATGACTAAGAGCAACAAGGCTGTTCAGAAGTAGCAGATGAGTAAGAGTCAGATTCATAAATATGAGCAAAATCATCATTTTTACTAACTTCTGTAGAACTGCCTTCAGAGAAGGAATTTAAGATTTTCTACTGGGTCTGTCATCAAAGGATAGCTCATTCAGCTTCTTTTAAAATTTTGATCGGCATTTATTAGCGTAGTGACCGGGTAATCCACACTTATAACAGATGCCATTGGATTTATATTGTCTGGAGGAAAATTTCTTAGTAAGAGTCTGAGGGGAATCTTTATGTTTAGATTTCTTTTTAGAGAAATATTTACTATGAGACTTATAGGGCTTGGAAGTCCTATGCGGTTGAGAGGTAAAAGGATACTTTATATTTGTATCATAGGCAAATTGTTCACAAAATTCACCCAATTCTTTTCTATTATCAAGATTCTGTTTTTTCATCGTATGTTGTAATTTCACGTCATTGCAAATAGCTAATCCTTCTTCAATGACAAGGGTAATAAGATGGCCATAAGTATACCGGTCATAAGGGATGCCCATCTGATCATGTTTATCCATGAGCTTCTTACAAACTTTTTCAGAAAGCAATTCATATCAGCACCACTATCGACTAAGACAATGGAATTTTTAATTATGAAATCTGGTTTGATTACTAAAGTAATCTTAATATACCATTTTTGGAAAGTAACATGGTTAAGAAGAAATAAATAAGGATTGTCATCCTTAGTCGTTTCTATGATTTCTGTAATAGTATTCTCCGGGGGTGAAGAAGTCTCAAGTGCCATTAAAGGACTTTTCCCTTTGGTAGTGTACTGTTTGAGGAAATTGAGATCCTGAAAAATAATTTGATTAGCAGTTTTTAGCTGCTGAATTTGAGACTTAATGGTATTAATCTCCATTTTGAGATCTGAAATGGTAATAGGTTTAGCTGGTAAAGAGTCATGGTGGATTCGAGTCAAAAGTTCTTTCATGTTGTAGTTTTCAATCGGAATGACTTTAGGAGTGCTATAAGTTTTATAGCAGGTTTCTAAGAACCTAAATTTCATTTCAGGATCAGTAATCTGGTCTGCAGTAGCTAGAAGAGATCGTTGGGTGTCTGTTAAGACACTGATACTTGGCCCATTCATATCAAGACCAGTCATCTCAACTATGGCTTTTCAATAGTTGGCTTTAGTTTTCATGTTGCATGACTAAGAGCAACAAGGCTGTTCAGAAGTAGCAGATGAGTAAGAGTCAGATTCATAAATATGAGCAAAATCATCATTTTTACTAACTTCTGTAGAACTGCCTTCAGAGAAGGAATTTAAGATTTTCTACTGGGTCTGTCATCAAAGGATAGCTCATTCAGCTTCTTTTAAAATTTTGATCGGCATTTATTAGCGTAGTGACCGGGTAATCCACACTTATAGCAGATGCCTTTGGATTTATATTGTCTAGAGGAAAATTTCTTAGTAAGAGTCTGAGGGGAATCTTTATGTGTAGATTTCTTTTTAGAGAAATATTTACTATGAGACTTATAGGGCTTGGAAGTCCTATGCGGTTGAGAGGTAAAAGGATACTTTATATTTGTATCATAGGCAAATTGATCACAAAATTCACCCAATTCTTTTCTATTATCAAGATTCTGTTTTTTCATCGTATGTTGTAATTTCACGTCATTGCAAATAGCTAATCCTTCTTCAATGACAAGGGTAATAAGATGGCCAAAAGTATACCGGTCAGAAGGGATGCCCATCTGATCATGTTTATCCATGAGCTTCTTACAAACTTTTTCAGAAAGCAAATCATATCAGCACCACTATCGACTAAGACAATGGAATTTTTAATTATGAAATCTGGTTTGATTACTAAAGTAATCTTAATATACCATTTTTGGAAAGTAACATGGTTAAGAAGAAATAAATAAGGATTGTCATCCTTAGTCGTTTCTATGATTTCTGTAATAGTATTCTCCGAGGGTGAAGAAGTCTCAAGTGCCATTAAAGGACTTTTCCCTTTGGTAGTGTACTGTTTGAGGAAATTGAGATCCTGAAAAATAATTTGATTAGCAGTTTTTAGCTACTGAATTTGAGACTTAATGGTATTAATCTCCATTTTGAGATCTGAAATGGTAATAGGTTTAGCTGGTAAAGAGTCTTGGTGGATTCGAGTCAAATGTTCTTTCATGTTGTAGTTTTCAATCGGAATGGCTTTAGGAGTGCTATAAGTTTTATAGCAGGTTTCTAAGAACCTAAATTTCATTTCAGGATCAGTAATCTGGTCTGCAGTAGCTAGAAGAGATCGTTGGGTGTCTGTTAAGACACTGATACTTGGCCCATTCATATCAAGACCAGTCATCTCAACTATGGCTTTTCAATAGTTGGCTTTAGTTTTCATGTTGCATGACTAAGAGCAACAAGGCTGTTCAGAAGTAGCAGAGGAGTAAGAGTCAGATTCATAAATATGAGCAAAATCATCATTTTTACTAACTTCTGTAGAACTGCCTTTAGAGAAGTAATTTAAGATTTTCTACTGGGTCTGTCATCAAAGTATAGCTCATTCAGCTTCTTTTAAAATTTTTATCGGCATTTATTAGCGTAGTGACCGGGTAATCCACACTTATAACAGATGCCTTTGGATTTATATTGTCTGGAGGAAAATTTCTTAGTAAGAGTCTGAGGGGAATCTTTATGTTTAGATTTCTTTTTAGAGAAATATTTACTATGAGACTTATAGGGCTTGGAAGTCCTATGCGGTTGAGAGGTAAAAGGATACTTTATATTTGTATCATAGGCAAATTGATCACAAAATTCACCCAATTCTTTTCTATTATCAAGATTCTGTTTTTTCATCGTATGTTGTAATTTCACGTCATTGCAAATAGCTAATCCTTCTTCAATGACAAGGGTAATAAGATGGCCAAAAGTATACGGGTCATAAGGGATGCCCATCTGATCATGTTTATCCATGAGCTTCTTACAAAATTTTTCAGAAAACAAATTAAGGAGACCATCTATGAACTTGGCCTTCCAATGTTCACTGTTACCGGCACTTCTCTGTATGACTTTCATGGGAAAGACATCTTTATACCACCGAAAATGGGTTAAGAAGGGACATCTAAGATTCTATAATAATTCTCTATGTCTGTTAGTATTAAGCACTCCTGGTCCAAGGAAATGGTGAATTATAGACTGAGCAACTGTATAGCAAGCATCTTCATTTCTGGTCTGAGTACCAGTCAAGGGGTCAGTCTTGATCTTAAAGAAGTTTAAAATTTCATTCCTCTGACTTTCAGTGAGACAATTATCCCACCATCTTTTAAGAGATCCTGTAAAACCATTAACGAGCAATCTACAGATTTGGTAATCAGTATAGTTATTCTGTTTTCATACTGAGGAGTACATAATCATCTGGTGTATAGTTTCAAAAACTTGATATTCAATTTTTCCATCTATGTTTCATTCATAAATAGTTTTACCACGATAAGATTTTTGAGGTATGAAGGAAATCTTCTTCATACAACAGGTCCTATGGGGTTTGTCTAGGATAATAATATCTACTAGCTCAGGTTAAAGCCATACGAGTAGTAGGTCTTTTAGAATATGTATGGGAAAATTTATAGATAGTATCATCAAATTTCTTCTAAATATCTAAAATTTGGGTAAGAGAAAATTCATCGGATTCTTCATGATAAGGTGAATCATCCTGATTCATCATATTCAGTTGTCCTGAAGTTTCTGGAGTGAAAATCTTAAGGTTTTTTATTATTCCAATAAGAGTTTCCATAAAAAAATCATCCTTCTTGGTAGATTTTAATTTAAAATTCTGAATATCAAGAAGGGGTTTTATTGTAACAGGCTCAAGGTTAAGCTTCTGTTGATCAACAGGATTTTGTTGAGTCTTAGTATCCTGTATTTGGTCAAGATGATCTTTAATACATGTTAGCTGAGTTCCTACGGTTTGAAGGACTGTATTTGATTACTCTAAATTAGTTCTGTAATGTTCTAATTAGTGATTAATTGAAATTAATTATGTTCTGTTTTGTTCTTATTAGTTTAAATTAGTTCTTAGTTTCGTTCAGATTACTTTCAAATTAGTTTTGTTCTGATTTCTTATAATTAGTTCTTAGAACTGATTATTTGAAATTAGTTTTTTACTTTTGATTAGTTAATTTGTTAGTTCTTAGTTGCATGATTTGATAGTTAGATTGTTAGTTTTGATTTGTTAATTCACAGTTTGATATTGTTCTTAGTTCTGATTAGTTCAAGGTTTCTTTGATATTATTTGTACATTAGTTAGCTTTGTGTTAGTTTCTCTATTTTATTTTTATTTTTCAATATTGATTAGTTTGATTTGTTTTATTGTCTCATTAGTAAATGTCTAATGTTGATACCGAAGATGCTGACGGTGTGGAATGAAAGTTGATGCAAATTCCTCATTGCCACCAAAGCATGATTCAGGTAAGAGAAAAGCTAATTGAGATCCTACTGAAGTTTGGAATAAATGTGTTATGACATGTCCTAGTGCTAATGGCACTTCTAGTTTGCGGTTGCACTTGAAAAGATGCAAGAAAAATCATAAAAAGTTTGTTGACCCAAAGCAAAACACATTAGTTGTTACTAATACCAGTAGTAGTGACGCAGTGAGTGACAATACTTTTACAATATCTAGTATGTCTTTTAATGCTGGGAAGTGTAGGATGTTGCTTGCAAGAATTATCATCAAGGATGAATTATCTTTTAAGGTGGTAGAGGGTGAAGGGTTTCGCCATTTTTGTCAGATAATGCAAGATAACTCATATTTGGTGTTATTTATAACATTTTTTACTTACAAAGAATATATTCTACAAGCTTAATTTTTTCATGATTTTTTAATAGAGTATGCTAAGTCTGGGATTACGAATGTATGATGTTGTGTTGGCAGACATGATTAGAGAGTGAAGATTGAAGAACCTATGGTTTTAGTTTGTCATTTTAGTTTGCGTTTTTCTTTGTGACAATATTCTCTTTTAATGGATTAGAACTTGAGAGTTACTCTTTATTTCTGCTATGTTTATTATATTGTAGCTAGTATAATTGTGACATGTAATTGGTATCATTTGTGTAATTTATGCTGAAATTGTTACTATTTTTAGGGTGATTTTGTGATAAATTTGTGTGATTTTTCAGATTTTAGGTTGAGAAATTTCCAAATTTTACTATTTTTGGCTGAATTTTTGCTGGGAAAAAATGAAAAATAGATGTCACCGAACCTCCAAACTGAATTGAACTGAACTGAAACTCATGGTTCGGTTTGGCATTTATATCCTTCAGGCTTCGGTTCGATTCGATAAATAGTCGAACCAAATGTTTCAGTTCAGTTCAATTTTAGGTCACTGACTGAACCGAACTGAACTGTGTTCACCCCTAGCTATATTTGGCCTTGTCATTGTAAGGTATTAGAGGGAGCCAATGAGACTTCTGTAAAAGGTTGGATGTAGATAAGGTGAGCTAGAGGCAGTGAGTTTATTAGATGGGCACATAGGAGTTGGGCTATTTTTTGCCTTAACCGTATGAGCCTTTTAAAGTATGTCAAGTAGGTGTTTGGTTTGGGTTAGATAAAGGCCTGAATTGTCTCTGTAAGCCTCAAACCCCAGGAAATATGACAGTGATCCCAAAGCTTTCAAGGCAAACTGATTAGTAAATTTGGAAAGAAGTTGTTGAATATGGATTTGATTACTTACTGTGATTAGTATATCATAAAAATAAATGAGGACTAGTAACATTGTTGCTGCAGAAAACTTGATGAAAAGTGAGGTGTCTGACAAAGATGGTTGAAAACCCCAGTTAGTTAAGGCTCCATTTAGCTTGTCATACCAAGCCATCGGGGCTTGTTTCAAGCCATAAAGTTCTTTGTTTAACCTGCAGACATGCTTAGGCTTAGATGGATTGATGAAGCCCTGACGTTTCTCCATGTAAAATGTTTCTTTGAGGTCACCATGCAAGAATACATTATTAATATCAAGTTGTTGCACACCCAACCCTTTACAAACTGCTAGAGTTGACATTACTTTGAGAGTGCAAGGTTTTAAGACATGGCTAAAGGTTTCAAAATAGTTTATTCCAAGTTGTTGTTGGAATCCTTTTGCCACAAGCCTTGCCTTGTACCTATTTACAGTTCCATTTGAGTTATGCTTAATCCTGATTATCACTTATTTTTAACAACAGTCTAGTTTAGATTAGAGGGAACTAAAGACCAAGGTCTTTTATAGTAAAATTTTGATTGAGTTGTTGTACTAAATGTTGCATCAATAACTGGTTATTCCCAGTCAGTAGAATATCATCTACAAATACCAATAGAAATAACATATTCTTGTCATAGTGAAATGTAAAGAGAGAAGTGTATGTCTAGAGTTGCAGAAGCCCCAATGTAGCAGAAACGTACTCAATTTCTCATAACAAGCTCTAGGAGTTTGTTTCAACCCATAAAAATCTTTGTTTAGCTTACATACATGGTGAGGTTTTAAGTTATCTATAAACCCCTCGGGTTGAGTCATGAACATTGCCTCTTTAATCACCTCATTGAGGAATGCATCGCATCTAGTTGATTCACATCCCAACCACTTGAGACAGCAATGTGTAGCATCACCTTCACTGTTGTTGTTTTAACAATTAGACTGTAGGTCTCTTTGAAGTCTATTCGAGAGGTTTAATGAAGATTTTTTTGTAACTAACCTTACCTTATATCTTTGGAGGCTACCATTTGGATTAACTTTCACTTTGAAATCCACTTATTTCCTACTACTAACATGTTATTAGTTGTAAGAACTAACTCAAAAATGTCATCATACTTCATGAGTGCATCATATTCTTCTTGCATAACTTGGTTGGGAACTGTAAGAGCTTGTTCAACTGATATAGGTTCTTATAGGGTATGATCAAAGGGTAATGGTTGTCCAGTTACAATAAATGCTTTATGTTTTGGTATGCCAGATTTAGATCTGGTAACCATCTGATGGGTGGACATATTTTTAGGAATTGTTTTTGATATAGATGGTAGGTCATATATTGGTGGAAGAGATTTAATAGGAATATTAGTATTCAAAGAACCAGATAATGAAGGATTAAAATTACCATGTACAATACTATCATGAGTAGAACTTTGAGCACTTGAGGAGTCTATTAATGAAGGATCTTCAAATGACTGAGTTATGACATTATCCTGAATTCTTGAACATGAATTGAATATCATAATGATAGATTGAATAGTAGTAAAGGTGGAAGGTAAACCGGTAGAAACTGTTTCAGTATGTTGTGACTAACATGCGACAATAGGAAAATGAGACCTCATTAAATATGATAATTCTGGAAATGAAAATATTTATAGAGGAATGCAAACATTTATAACATAAGAAAATGCATAAATTATACTCGAAATCAAATTTCTAAGAGTTATATGGCCTTAAATGTGAGAACTCTAACAAGATTTAATAGCCTTGTAGTCAGTTATTTGTTTGAAGATTTGTTGAAAGGTTGATTTATAGTTCAAGGAAAGAAGAGGTAACATATTGATGAGATACACAGATGTATGAAAGGCTTCCCACCAATAATACAAAGGCACGTTTGCAGGTGCTAGAAGGATCAAACGAGTCTCAGCTAGATATTTGTGCTTTTTGTCTATCTTTCCATTTTGTTGTGTATGTATGGATAAGGGTGTTTGAATTGAATTTCATGTGTTTGTAGAAACTTAAGAAAAAGGTCAAGTTCTCCCGCAATTTGATTGTACTGTTTTAATAGTTCATCCTAAAAGTTTTCAATGAACTTTTTGAATCCTATAAACGCATTCAAGGTTTCAAATTTATTTTTTAATTAAACAATCCATGGGTATCTGCTGTAATCATCTAAAAAATTAATGTAATATCTAAACCATTCTCTAGAAGGAAGTGGAGAAGGTCACTATAGGTCTGTGAACACGATTTTAAGAGGTTATCTAGACTGAGATTGCAACTTTTGGAAGGGTAAAGCATGATTTTCCTTTTTTGATAGGGTTCACAAAAAGTAGGAGTTTGTCTACGTACAGGGCTATTGTTTAACAACAAAACTTTTTCTAATATCTTAGAGGCATGATGTCCTAACCTTTTATGCCATATATCAATCTCATTACAATTGCACTGTCACCATATCAAGCATAGTTATTCACAGAATTTGGTGAAGCCACACATGTCGAAGGACAAACCATGAAAGTTAAACATGTGCTTGTCACGTAGGTTGTAAGAGCAGTAGAATCTCAAACTATCCTTGTTGTGTTACTCTATTCTCACTCTTTTCATATCTATAATAGCATATTGAGGTTGTATGACTAGGTTTGGCACATATTTGACAGATCATTCGTACTCCACCTCTGACTCTGCCATCTTTTTTATTTTTGAAAGTTTCTCTATTAAAATGATTTTAAAATTACATCACTCTCCTGAATTAAGACTTCCATTTTTGAAAATTCTCTCCGATCAACTTTCATGACTTATTAGGTAGGATTGTACCTCTTTTATATTCACCTCATTTGATCTTCTTGTTGTGTTAACAGTTATTGTATATAAAAAAAGTTCTTGATCACTTACAGGTTAGCATGCTGCTACCAATACACTTGCTAGTCTTTTTATCCTCTCACAGTATTACGTTACTGTCATATTCTGTTACTTGCAATTCTGCAAGGAATTTCTAAGTTGCATCAATCTTGCCCTCGACTGAGTAGCAAATTGACTTTTTAAAGAGATCTAGACCTCTACCATCAACAAAGATGACCAAGAACATAAGTTGTGGGGGAAGGACCCCACACATCACTGTGAATAATATGTGAAGGATAAGAAGAGATAAAAGTAGAGGGGGAGAAATGAAGTTTTGTAATTTTATTTGATATACAACTATATAAATGCTATCATCAGAAGAAGAAGAATTACATGGTATATTAACAGAATTCAAGATTTGTCTAACTATACTACTAGATGGGTGACCAAGTCTAGAGTGACATATAAAGTCGGAGGCCTTGACACCAAGATATGCAACTTTGAACTTAGGTGAGCATGATGGCATATGATATAAACCATTTATGCTAGGGCCTTTATGCAGAATGAGGCATGTAGATTCGTCCTGAATAAAGAAATATGAGGCATAAAAAAATGAACAAACTATTATGATCAGGACATAACTTATGAACAAAAAGTAAATTAGAAGCCAACTGAGGTACACAATAAAGTTGAGATAGGTTAAAAGAAGTGTACAAAGTATGAAGCATACCAGAACCAGTGTGTGTGATAGGGAAAGACTGTCCATTTCCAATTGAAATGTTGTCCTCATCAGTGAAGTTGGGGTGAATATGTTGGCTAAGTCAGGAGTGAGGTGTTAGTTATATCCAGTATCAGAAATCCATACATGCGGATCTGGGGGTTGTGATACTTGAGAAATATCTGTCATGGCAACAAAAGTATTAGGTGGATTTTGCCCTTAATAGGAGTAATTCGTTCGGTGAAAGCACTCAGCAGCTCCATGACCCATTTTTTAACATATTTGACATTCAATTCGAGAGTTGTGATTATTGTTTTGAACTTCAGAATTAGGAGTGAAGTTCTTCAAATGTTGTTGTAATGGAAGGGGTGGGGCTCCAAGAATAGAGGGAAGATTGATAGAGTTCCAATGTTAATTTCGACCTCCCACGACCAGAGTTGAACCTGCCATTGGACCTATTTCCTCTGAAATTTTGGAATCCCCTACCTTTGTTGTTGCCTTGGTTGGAAAAGGATGCGAAAAAAGCAGTGTTTTGGAACAAATTATCCTGAGTTTTATGTTGAGATTCCAAGAATCTCTCCTCTATCTTAAGAAGAACATGGAGTTCTTCCAGGGATAATGGTTCAACCCAAGTTCTTATGTGTAACATCCTCAACTAAAAATGCCTTATTGATTATAATCTAGTAAGTGTTACCCTCTTTAACGTCATTTAAATATTAAATATGGAAATGTAGCTTAAATTTAAAACATAACCTAATCAAATCTTTTAATTTAAATCTATCAATATTAAATTCAAAGTGCTAAAAAAATCGGCGGAAATATAATCAATTTGCAACCATTATTCTAAAGCTAAAACATTAAATTGAAGAATAATTAATCATAAAGCATTGCCTAAAGTCTTTCTTTAAAACATTCACTGAGTCAGATTCGCCCACAAAGTGTCATCTCGTAAATTACTCATCACCTGAAAAGTTTAAGGAAAAAGGAATGAGCTAAAGCCCAGTGTGTAAAATCTTACACATACTCAGCAAATACATACGCATCCGATTTCATTTTAAAACAATTTTGTTAGAAAAAAACTATTATAGATCATTTATAACTTTATTACCTTTGTTTTCATTTTACACTATTCATTACTTTCTTTCCATGCAACCCTGTCACATTCTTTTCTTTAGTATTTTTATTTGCATTCATTTCTTTTCTTTATTCGCAAGCTCATTTGTATAGTATTTAGCTAATGAGAGGTAGTGGACCGTTATTACGAAACATGTTCGACTACCGGGCCCTGGTATTATCATCTATTCACATTATATCGTTGGACGAGTCAAACGATCATTCATTCACATTATTTCGCTGGACAAGCCAAACAATCATCCATTCACATTAACCATTAACCATTGTCTGGTCCGCCGACCCCGAGCGTCTCATTTCCACTCACGTCTTTCATGGCATAAACACACACCAGGTGGTTAGACTTTTATTTAATTGATCATATTCATACTATAAACCTTCATGTAAAGTGTGATCGTATTAACATTATAATACAAATCCACCATAGATAACATAGTAAAATTATAATTAAACATAATATCAAGCGAGAGCACAACGATAAATCAATCCAGTAACAAAGTTTACAAACATTAAAGTATGCGTAAAATTCTACTTACCTGCCGTCCTTAGTAAAACCAAATGTCTAGAGAATGCTTCGAGTGATCAATACTCAAAGTGCCAAAACTATTAAATTTTACACATTAAAATGTTTTATCAATTTCACATAGTCATTAAATTGAAGACAACTACAATAAAAAAAATGGAGCAAAACATCTTTCGACTTCTACAATTTCTATGAGAAATCTGAATTTTTCCAAATTAAGTAGACTTAAAGCTCAAAGATCTATTCTTTAAGAGGAGAACATGATGACTAATCATTCATAAGATCTAGAGCCTTTCAATTCAAAATACCTTTCTTCAAGGTCGGTCTATAGCAAAACAATAATAAACATGAACTCGTTGCTATATGGATTATGTCTTAAGCATGAGAATCGATTTCTTTTTTCTTTCTTTTACTCATTGAATCTCCTACATGTTGTGGAAATAAAAGATGTTGTCAAGCTACATAAAGAAAACACAGCCTCAAATCCTATGACAAACAATTAATTTTCTCTTTAGACGTTAACTTGGCCAAACACTAAATTAATCAAAGCATATTATATATAATAACTTTATAATCTAGCTTGTTCACGTACTTACAAAATTAATATTCAAGTAATAGAGTATGTATGTGATTACCATGCATGATGAATTTCTACACATAAAAAGATTGAAGGGAAACTTACCAAGCCTACACTCGATCTCTACTGAAGACAAATTATGAAACTCTAGGTCGTTGGACAAGCAACGCAGTAAAATTTGTTCAGTATATGAAGAACAATGAGACTAAAATATGTTGGAAATATAGTGCAGTATGGCTGTAAAGTTACAGCCAAAGGAGAAACAACTTCCACTCTCTTACATGAAGACTCAAAGTATCAAAAGGCTTTGATTGTTGGTTTTGTTTTTTGGAGAACCCACGGAATGAAGGAGAAAGAGTATTTAAATAGCTCTAAGGTAACAGGGGTTAGGATTTAGAGATAAGAATCTGATTTGAGCATATCTTTTAATAGATAAAAAAAATTGACTAAAAATTAGGAAAGTGGTTAACTGTTTTGACTTTCCTCTTTCTTAATCTTTAGTCCTCATTTTTTTAGGCGATAATGGGAATTTAATGCCTAAATAACAAGACAAATATTAGACTTAAGTACATAAAATGTAGGGCTATTATTTTACTAAATATAAATATCTGCATAATTAATCAATAATGATCATTATACATAAAAATTTATGAGAAATAATATCAATTACTTCAAAATTTAGCTTAGGCACATTTTGAGTCGTTATGGCTTCTCGAAACGTTTCTCTGCAAAACATCGATTAATTCATTTCAAGCATTAAATCAGATAACATGGTGAATTAAATAAATAATCATGACAATTTGATGCACAATTAATAATTAAAAATAAAATTAGTTGGGGTGTTACATTATGGATGTGCGAACAATGTTATATTCAGGAGGAAGACCATTAATGGTGTAAAGAAGAAGGTCTTCAATTTCAATAGTAATAGACACTGCAGAAAGCTTATCACTAACCTTTTTTATGTGTTGAACATAAGAATCAATGATTTCAGAAAGCTTCTTTGTAATAGATTACAGATCTGATTTTAGTTGCAAAATGTTCATCCAGGACAGGGAGTAGAACATGTGCTCGATGGATTCCTAGAATTCCCTGGAGGTTTTGCAACCAACCACGATGACAGAGTAGTAAGAGATAGAGTTACATTGATCAGGGTCATTAGAGACTGATCTTGAGCAACACATTGATCAAATTTTGGATCTTGGACCTTCGAATCGTCGATCTTGATGTATCTTGGGGGACACTAAACTGACCCATTGATAAAGCCAAAAATCATGTGAGCCTTCAGGATGGATGAAATCTGGTATTTCCAGAAGATGAAATTGGTAGAATCAGAATCTAATCGTATAGAAACTAGGTTGCAAATGTTCGAAAGAAGAAAACTAGGGGAGTGAGGGACATAATCAACCATAATTAGAGAAGAAGGAGAAGCGTTTAAGGTGTGATTGTGGGAGGATGAAGAAGGGGGTAAATCCTGTGAGTTTTTCTGAGAATTGATTGGAGAACTAGATTGATTCTCAGAGATTTCTTGAGCAATAGTGGATTTATTTTCTAGATTGTCTGCCATGGATCTTTGACGCTAGTCAGAGAAACTCTGATACCATGAAAAGATTTATGAACAGAAACAATTGACGCTAGTCCGAGAAGCTCTGATACTATGAAAAGATTTATGAACAGAAACAAGAAAGAACAGATTGAAGAGAAACATAGAAGAAAGGAAAGAAGAATGAAAGAAGAAAAGTAACTATATTCAATTATCAATAAACAATAGAAGAAAGGATTAGTTCATATACAGAAAGAAAAGAACTAATTTAACAGCTAGAGGAGCTTTGACAAAAAAAACAGCTAGAAGAGCAAAGGACACAAATACCCCTTAACAAATAAATAAACTCAACTAACCACTTAACAAAATGCATGTAACGGTAAGGAACGTTTGTAATTCGATTGAAGTGTCCAGTAATCAACGTGCTTGTATGGAAATGTGAGGAACGTTTTAAACTAGGGATCAAACTTCAAAGTACATTAAAATTCAAGAGGTCCAAAGTCTATTACTCTGTTTTTTTCCGAAATATTGTCAGCAATATTGTCAGCAAGTGTCATTTTTTATCATCAAAAACAGATTTTCAATAACCAACAAGTGTACAAATCTTTAAGTAACATTGCTTTACTAACGTGTGTCAAAGCATTTACTTTTTCTCTTACTGGAAAGTATGTTCCAATTTTGCGTAACAATACTTAATTCAAACATTTTAAAACGTATGCGCTAAATATGGTTACTAAATAAATTTGTGTAGGGGTGTCACTGATGAAACAGCCAAAGTATAAGGTTACTTTAACAAATAGTATACTAGGAAAACAATTGTAATATAAAATACATCATACATAAAAGAATTAAAGCGGCCTTACTCGGCCTACCAAAATCAATCAATATTGCTAGTCCATACTATACATAAAATTGGGATGTGGAAAGAATTTTTTTAGGCAAATTTATTCTCACTATTTAATTGAATTCTTAAGTTGTCTTTCATAAACACTAAAATTAAGTGTTAATAATATTATAATGACTTTAAATTTTTTGTAGACAAATATTGCCCATATGAATTTTCAGAATTCTTATATCACCCTCAAATTAAGAATTAAATATCTTAAAACTAATTATACACTGTTTTAAATGAATATTTAGTGACAATCATTATCGTTTCTAATCAATAACTTCCTCCTTTTTTAATAGTTAGTAGAAAAGCTAACATTATTATTTATGTTAAAATATATACATTAGCTTTCAAAATACTGTAAATCTAAAACAATATAAAAAATAAAAATGATAATTTTTTCATGTATACAATTAAAATATTACAGATAAAATGAAATTCGAACATGTCATGCATCCGTTGGAGATGATAAATTTATAATATAGTTATTGTAGGTAGAATGAAAATTGAATAAGGTGTGCATCAACTAGAGATGATAAATTATCTACAATAATTTTTAAATTAAAAAACACACAATTATAACAAATTTAATATCATAAGATGAAATGAAAAGAAGCTTAAAATAATTTGAGAAGAAAAAATTACTTTTGATAAACCATTTTACTACATGTAGTGGTCATTGAAAATTATTATATTTATTATAAAATAAAAAAACTGAACAACAAAATATAAATCTTGCAGATAGACAGTAATCCATTATTGTTGACAAAATAATATTCACGATATAAAGATCTCTAAATAATATATATGATCCATCACACTTCAAATAACATAATGATATAAAATGCTAAATTTTATAAAATATTAGTAAAAAATAATTAGTTAATATAGTTTGAATGACTTAAATAACCAAAAAAAAATTTCTTTATCATATTTAATTGGGTTTAAATGGTAAAAGGAAAAATGAAAAGTTTCACCCCCTCAGTGGATATATAGATATAGATTAGACTCATTCTTAAGGATATACTTAAAACTCATAAATTAAGTGGTCATTTAATTAGTGAAATAATGTTTATGATATAAGGATCTCTAAAATTATATATATGATACTTCACATTCCTAATAGCATAATAATATAAAATTCTAAATTTTGTAAAGCATTAATAAAAAAATAATTAGTGAATAAAATTATAAAACAATTTAATTTTATACTATATTTAATGAGGCCTAAAAGATAAAAAGAGAAATCAAAAGTTCTCCCCTTAAGCCCTCTTTAATATAGTGTATAGATATAATTTTTAAAGAAACTATCTGCATTGACTTCACAATTTTTTTTTATATTTTGGTTAGAAGGTAGATATATTTTAACCAAAAGAAGTACGCTAATTTTTAATTCACATATGATCTATTATATGTAATTAAAAATATTCGGTGGTGAAAAGATGATTATATTCCATATATGATTTAAATTACCAAAAGACATGTTACAATTTATCGAAGATGAGACTCAAACATATTTAGTATTCAGATTGTCAAAAACTAAGTTAATGGACCAATTTGATTATTAATTATACTTATAAATAAGAGAGAAGAAAATCCATTCTAAAAATTCTCTTTAGTTATATTGATGTCCTGTGTTGACCATCTTGATTGTTCATATACTAATTATATACTTATATTTTCTTGTCTACAAACTTAATTCAGTTTGTCATGGTAAAAGAGCTTTAATCTTAGAAAATAAAATATTATCTTATAATATTGTTTTATATGTACCCCAGGTGGATAAAACATGTAAATTGCCCTTGATGCTTTGCTAGTATTATGTTACAATGTTATTCAACCAATCACTATAACTAAAAGACCTGACATTAGGAAAAAAAACTGATATTAGAATTCAAGTATATTTGATTTACGATTATAGTCTGAACATGATAAGATAAAAAATAAGTAAATGTAAACTAAAAATAATCCTAATATAAAAAAGTTATATATCGTATCATCTATATATTTATCTTTGATTGTACCTATCCTATATCTAAATTTATTATTTTATTAAATACTATATTAATTCATATTAATAAAACTAATATTATGTTATTGAATGGTTAATAGGAATCTTAAACGGGTAAGAATTTTATCAGTGTGTTAACTGATTTATAATATACCATGAACATCTCAAAGTTCAAACCATGGTCTATACGGAACTAGAGAAAAACATACGTGTTTTTCTGAAACTCATTACGTGCTAATAATATATTCATTTTTCATTATTTCACATTTAGCATAATTAGTTTTTCCCGACTTTCCCAAATCATTCGGACCATTTCTAGACTGATTTTGTAACTTTTCATATTCACTTTAACGGTTCACACAAACACGTATGTTTCATTTTCAACTCAAATGAGAGTTCATGTAAATTCTTTGGTCTTCCATGTACCATATAATTAAAAAAGTACTGACAATTGTATGAATTGATTAAATGTTGATTAACTTACTCTCAATATTTAGTGAGTAATAGTATTAATTACTTAACAATTAATGAGTAATATTATTTTACTTTTTTAATTCATTAAAAATATTTATCCTTTTTATTATAGACACTTTAAATTGTGTTAAAAGTCCGTATCCAATTTTCATCACTTAAAATATTATTGTTTATGGATGTAGGAAAACTTTTTTGAACAAAAGTGCATTAAGTTCCTTTTATATATACATCGTCCTTTTTATATAATTCGACACCATTTAAAAAATAAAAACTAACGATTAATGACCCAATACCAATTACTTCTCATTGCACATAAACCAACGAGCTTCCATTACTTATCTTCTTGCCTTTTAATTTTCTTCATTTTCAGTTTGATTGTTGTGTTTACCACCATTATTTCATCCTTAGACTTTTTTTATTATCTCACATCCTCAAAATCCTATGCATCCATATATACTCAGTCGTTGCTTATTTATGGGCATTGCACTAATTCAACTACATTCTAAGCATTTCTAACTCTTAGTTTTCTTCTTTAGTTTTCTCTCACATTTTTTCTTTTCCCTTTCTCCATTACTTTCCATGAACCCAAGCACAGCCAATAACCTTCTTCTCTTCTAGCTCTTGATTGCTCTTAAACATTTACTAATGACTAGTCAATTGTACATGCAAGTTGAAAAAATCAATAATAAATAATATATATAAATATATGTATAGGACTACACATAAAAGTATTATGAATAAATAGTATATACAAAAAATTCTGACTTGTTATATCAAATATTAAGAATTCAATCTATTAAAATTTTATAATATTTTTGTTAAAGATTTTGTGTTGCTATAAATAGTTAATAACTTTGTTTAATCAATATCTCAGTTTGATATGTTCTACGATACTGTAATTTAGTTGTTGATCGTATTGTGAAGCTGACATCTGCTTCAGTTTCTTACTGTATTTGATTTAATGTGATTCCTCCTTGTGTTTTGATTTAGTGCTTATATTGACTCTTGTTAGTTAGTTTTCTTATTTCTATTTTGTTGTTGGATTTTATTCCCTAAAAAGATAGAAAATTGAACTATTAACTTCAATATTAAACTATTCACTTATACAATTTTTTATGTAATTTGATTTATTTAAACTAATATATCTCTGAATTTTTACAAGTCATAAATTTTTAATAATTAGAATAGTAAATGTGATTTTGGTAGAGAAAATATTTATAAGTTTAAGCTTCTGATAATCTCGTGTAGAGCGTGGGCTTACCACTAGTACACACTACAAATTGAATAAAATTATGATTCACTAGCAAATATATTTATGACCACCGAATAGGGGTATGCAAAAATCGATCAAACCTATCAATCTAAACCAGATCCAATAAAAATGATCGATTTCGTCAGATTTTTAGTTATAAATGGTCGATTCAGTCTAGGATTAGAAAAAACTAAACATTTAGTTCTACTAAAATTTTAGTCCATTTTGGATCGTGGCGGCCGAACCGCCCATATGTCCTCTCTCTCTCCCATCTCTCTCTCTCTCTCTNTATATATATATATTATTCTTGATGTCGAAAACTTCAACAATAATCCTCGAGTAGTCTCCCCTCCGGATAGAGTTCCTTACCACCTTATTTTCTGCAAAACACAAACAAATAACACAAAGATGATGAATCGGGGAGTGGTTGGCCCGCCTAAGGGCTTCCGACACCTAAGTAAGTATTAGTCGATATTTCGACATAATTTCATTAGGAGAGAGAGTAGACATACATTTTCTGTTGTTTGACATATGTATTTATAACTAAATCTTTGGGTGTGAGGAAGCGTGTTGAAGAAGCCTCTCAGAGCCGTGCTAGGGAAGCTTTGTGAGACACAATGTCTGTCTTCGATTGGATAGAATGGAGATGACCTTGACATAAAACGTTCAGCATTAAATGTCGGTGGCTATCCCGATATCATGTCATGGTGATTGGACCTATTGAATGCTACTTTCGGTGAGTAATGATGGCCTTATACTCGTGGTTATCCGAGCTCTCTTCGTGCACCTCATGCATTTTCTTACATGTACTCGGGTCTATGCAACCTGAGCATCCTCAGTACTGACCAGGTGAGGTAAGTTCTTTTCCTTCAAAACTTGCTTTCATCGGGGGGCCCTAGTGCGGCGTAACACGTGACGTCATGTCATTAGTGATTAGGAAAACACACATAACAGTTGCATCTAATCGAGGACTTGGGTGGCTTTTGCTTAGCCTGGCTCAAAGACTTCATTTATCGAGCTCCTCATCCGAGCTACCTAAGAGTTTTACCTGGCCTAGGTATTTCACACGCGTTTAGAATTTGCTCCTCAGAGAAGGTTGTACCGAATAGAATTAATTGCCTCTCTGAATTTTGTTAAGGATTGTGTGTGCGTCGTTTCATTCTTTCTGTAATTTAATGCCATCAATCGTTTAGGAGTGAAGCTATTAATGGCACATGGATGCATGAAAAGGAGCCTGACTCCCCATCGCTTCATTTTTGACACGTCGATTCATCCCTGCGGTTATTAAACAACATTTGGTCTTCCACAATCCTCTCGTCAATTTGCGAAATGACCGTTTGCTAGCTATATGGTGGTTCCAGTGGTTACTATCATGGCCAACTTAAATATCACCATTAAATGAGGGGTTCCGTCCTTCAATCAAGGCCTATAAATAGGCAGTCTTCCTTCTCATTTCCCTTATCCTTGCATTATTGACAAAGTCAAGATCCCAGTCCATCTTCGGCCTTCCCCCTAATTCCCTTTGGAAGAACATTAATCTTTCATCATCTGAGAGCTTCTTCCATTTTGGAGGTTCTCCTTCAAGATCCTCCTCCTCATTTCCCATGACTTATTCTTCCCTTTTTATCTTCTTTTAAAATGACGTGCCTCAAAGTCGTCGATGCTCCATTCAAGGTGATTTTCCTACCGTCAATAAGCCTGTTCAGTGAATCCTTTGTCCATGTTTTCTACCCGCCTCTAGAGATAAAGGCTTTACCCTTAACAAGGGCATATAATCCGGCCGATAGCCTTAATCCCCAATCCGTAATGAGGCAACTTTACTGGTCGCGACCCACTCCCATATTTTATCAACTCTTTCCTTTCAGACCCCAGCTGCTTATCGCAACATGCTTTAGGAGTGGATAAGGAAGCCCTTGCAATCTTATCATTCGGGATCGTCTTGAACCATGGGGTAGTATCCCCCTCTTTGTTCACCTTGTGGGAGAAGTTGAGGTCCTCAACTCAAAAAATGGTTGTTGTCTGTGGTTTGAATCCACTTTTATTCTGACTTGGCGTGGTCCCCAAGAGTAGACAAACTAGAGACCTCAGATGAATTCACAAGCCTTGGAGATCCTGCGACCACCGACTTCAACGTGGGGGGGTGGTCTTTTACTTTTAAATTAGCCTAGGAGGGATTCACCCGTTCAATCGATGAGATTTTTATACTTACTAGTAATTGTAGTCCTCTGTTTATTAATGAAAATAAACTTCTTCTACCTCTGGCTCCTATGTTAATCTCTGCTTTTTTCCTATTTTCTGTCACAAGCATACTTCAAGTAGATAGAGTTTGTTTCTCCTCAGTCGAGCTTTAACTTGATTTAGATGTGACCTTTATCATGAGCTGCGTAGTTGTTCCTGTTGAGGGTTATGCTCTCAAAACATGTGCTTTGACATTTTGATATGAAATTCAATAAGAATTATATTTTTCTTATAATTGTTCTTTTAAATTATTATTGAATAATTTATATAAATATTTTAAAATACCATATTCATTAATGAGACAATGATCTTGTATTAGTATGAGAGGATTAAGATCATAGATAATGAATAAAATTGTCAGCAACATATTAAAGTATGAAATCTTTAATGAATGGTTGCTAGTACGCTTCACTAAGCATTATAAATGCATGTGATCTAGACCCGAATCATTGATGTGGATATACATTTTAGTGAACGTACTTTATATAATGAGATTATATATGAATGGACCGATGTGAGTTAATATATCAATGTGTTGTTTATCATAAATATTTAATACACATCAATTCGATGATCATATGTAGATCAGTCTGAATCTTGAGTAGTCATAAACTCCTATGCATGTCTACTAGATTTTTTATTTCACTCGTCAAGATTTGCTTGGAAAATAGGCTAGTGACATTTTTTTTGGAGATTCAATAATATGGATGGTTGTTGTGGGTGTGCAACATTGTAGTGCCAAATGATACTACAAGGTTACCGTGAGGCATTGTGCTGCCTCACGGCAAAGTGCAGTAATGCACAATAGATAGTGGGTCCCACTGCTATTGGTAATTTTATAATTAAACATTATTTCAATTATCTCAAAATATCTGATACGCCATTATCAAGAAAAATATACAGATATTATTCTGATGGCCTCATAAGATGAATCAGTTGAATCAGTTCATCAATCAGAGAATTGATTTGAGAACACAATTGCTAAGAGTGATTTTTCTCTATGATTAAGAGTTAATCAAATCTCTAAAAGAATAATCGTCACGTTCTTTTAAATAATCGTCTCACAAAAATCAATCTAAGTAAAATCTCTAGATCTCATGTGTTGAGTACATCTAAAGACTAAATAGTGTCTTCGTTATATTCTACGTGCCCACACATGTCCTAGTGCGTTGAGGATTGACTTGGAAGATCTTGGTGTGGATCTCAGAGTCTGCTGATCGTTGGAATGATTTCGTGGGAACATAGATTCGATTGATTTTACGAGGGCACTTGATTTAGACTACAAGAGGTATATGATTCCTAACTTTGTATGTTGTTAATTTAATATAAAAACATATAATAGATCCTGACTGATTAAAAAGAGTTTTTAATAAAAAAGTTTTTTTTGTTATCGTAGTGTTGCCTAATTTTGTTTTAATAAAAGATTAGTTATTAAAAAAATTAATTTTTAAAATGACCACGCGCCACACGCTTCTGTCACGCACGCGTCGCGACGACCAACAAGTGCTATCATAATAGTCTTTATATATTTATATGTTAAATACTGTGTGGGCTTCTTGCATTTATATAATATGAGATATGTATGAATGAATGGAAGATTATGTTTTTTTGAATGTATGAAAAATAATGGATCGTTAATTGTATGGTGATTATTTTATTAGGTTTTGATCTTTTAATATTTTTCTTAGATCTTGTGTAAGCCAATTTTTGAATATTATTGTAATTATTCCGGACGTGAAAAGATGAAGAACGCACGAGACAAACGGCAGAATTTACTGTTCACAGAAAATTTACTATTTATGTCAGAAAATATTGTTCCGGCGATGGTAGCCGGCGGCTGCCGGCAGTGGTGGCCGGCGATGATGGGCGGCGATAGGAGAGTCATGTTTTCGGTAGCAACATTGTCACTTTTAGGAAAATTTCATACAAACACTGATACCAACCAACCCTATCACTATAGGGTTTGATGATAACCCTCAATCTATCAATTATCTTTTTAAATTTTGAAATTAACATAATTTTAAAATTTATTTTTAATTTTTAATTATATGAAAATTAGAAATTAATAGGTTGATTGAGTTTGACTCAAGTTTGACCAAATCAAATAAAGTGTTTATTTGATTAAGTCAAAGTTAACTATTTTAAAAGGATAATTATATAAATTAATTTTAATTAAGAAAAATTGTTTTTCTAAATTAATTGAATTTGTTTAAAGCTTAGAGATTATAGAGATTGATATCAGGAGGAGAATGTTATATTTGGAAAATATGTATTCTTGAAGTCTGTTTTGTAATTTTATTTCTTTATTTCAAGGGTTCTAATTTAGAAATACTCAATAATCACTCAGTCTGTTATTATTTTATTTAATTGTTATGTTTGATAATATGTCCATGTATTAGTCGATCATATGTCATACATGAAAATTCCACACAATTTTATTAAATCATGCATCTCATCTGTAGAAACATGATTTATTAAGATTGTAATATGTTTATATGTACTATTTTGTGAAATCAATTGCATGTAAACTGCTAGGTTTTAATAGTTAAAACTTGGTAATCGCACCACACTAAGGGTTATAATAACATTTAGGATAACCGACTTTAGTAAAAGAGTTTCTGTTAAAGTTTGATGAATATACTTAGTTAGTGATCTATGCTCACCTAATTATGACTTAGGTGGTTTACAAGGTTAAATGTACTTAGACCAATGAGATTGATATAACTGATTATTAAATATTCATAGAATTATTATTTTAACTAGTAATTAATTTGAAATTAATTAATTAGTTAAAATGAAAACACATAATCCTAAAATAGTGAGTGAGAGAAGGTTGACATGGTAATGTAACCTCAGTTTTCATTATTAGTGTAACACTGTGAGGTACAGTGAGAGCCTCGAGATGACTTTATATTCATCCCCCTGAGTAAGGTTTCGAGCTATACCAATATCAACATTGGACTTCTTAAGAAGATAGGAGAAAGTGGTGTAATATAGTTTTGACCGACCCTAAGACGACATATTCTAAATCAAGTCATGGAATCTGAAATAATGGGTTACACTTATAAAGTCACAATTAAGATTTCTTGTGAATAGTTGTGACTTGACCAAACGAGCTATATCTTATTGTTAAAAGAGAAAATATGAGATATTTTAAGTTTTAATTAATAAGGATGAGAATGTCGCATAGACAGTCTGAGGTTAATCTGGTTGATCCTAAGGCAGCACATTAATCATTGGATTGTTTTATCGTGATTAGTGAATGTTAAATTTTGTGTGTTTATTATGTTGCATTCATACATCATGTTTACTTTTTGAATTATAGATATTTATCAATTATATTGAATGTTGTACGTTTTAAATTTCAGTTAACATTATTATGTCTAGGATGGGCAACCTTCTTACTACTTTACTCGCTCTTGAGAAATTGAATAGTGATAATTTTGTATGTTGGAGATCAAATATGAACTTAATGCTAATTTGTGAGAACCATACATTCATTCTTACTCAGTAATGTCCTTAGGAGCCCCCTGTTAATGCCTCTAAGAATGTTAGCGACAAATATAATGCTTGGATCATATCAAACAATGAGTCGAAGTGCTACATGCTTGTGAGAACCAAGCATGAAAGTATGGAGGCTGCCTATGAGATTATTGAATCTCTACAGGCGATGTTTGGGCAACAGTCTGATCAAATTAGCTATATGCAACTAAGATGAGAAAGGGTATTTCTATGCGAGAACATGTTTTGAACATGATCAACATAATGCACGAGGCATGATCAACAATACGAAGAAGATCAATGGAAAGGGCAATAGTAAGAATAGGAAATGAAAGAAAGCCAAGACATCGCCAAAAGCCAAGAAGAACAAGAAAGACAGCAAGCCCAAAGGATAATGTTTCCATTGTGGGGTTGATGGTCATTGGAAGAGAAACTGTAACAAGTATCTATCTGAGTTGAAAAAGAAAGGTAAATATGATTTACTTGTACTTGAAGCTTACTTAATGGATTATGATTTGTCATCCTGGATACTTGATTTAGGAGCTACTAACCATGTATGTTCTTCTATTCAAATACTTGATTCGTGGTTGATGGCGAGGTCATTTTGAGAGTTGGATGTGGTGTGCTCGTGTGAGCTATACCATTAGGGACAGTCTGTTTACTTTTTGAAGATAATTATTTAGTTTTGAACGATGTTTATTATATTCCTAGACATTTGAGAAATTTGATTTATCTTTCATTTTTGCAAGAACAATTATTCAAAATTTCTTTTATTAATAAATAGTTTATTATTTCTAAGAATGGATTCGATATTTGTCATGCAAAAGTTATAAACTGACTGCATATGCTTAAATCGACTGAACGCGCGTTAAATAATTTTAAATTATTTAAAGTTTTAAAATCTAAAATGAACAAACGACAAAGAATTTCTCATGATGATGATAACACATATCATTGACATCTTAGGTTAGAACATAGTAATCTAGATATGTTAAAAATGTTAACAAAACATGGTGCTTTGAAAGAACTAAAAGTAACTCTTCCTGTTTGTGAATCTTGTTTAGAGGGTAAAATGACTCAGAGACTTTTTACAGAAAAGGGTCAAAGAGCTAAGGAACCACTTGAGCTAGTACATAGTGATATATGTGGACTGATCAAAGTACAAGCTAGAGGTGGGTATGAGTATTTCATCAATTTTATCGACGATTACTCAAGATATGGTTATACTTACCTAATGCAAAGAAAGTCTGAAACTTTTGGAAAGTTTAAAGACTTCAAAGATGAAACTGAAAAGCAATTGGGTAAATCATTGAAAACTCTTTGATCTGATTGAGGTGGTAAAAACTTGGATTTAGAATTCAAGGATTATTTTCTGGAGTGTGGAATCATATCCCAACTCACAGCATCTGAAACACCATAGTAAAATGGTGTTGCAGATAGGAGAAACCAAACTTTATTGGATATGGTTAGATTGATATTAAGCTACTCATCACTGTCACTTACATTTTGGGGATATGCATTAGACACTGCAACTTATATTTTGAATGTAGTGTCCTCTAAGTCTATAAGCTAGTCGCCTTTAGAGTTATGGAATGGCTCCAAACCAAGTTTGCGTCATTTTTACATATAAGGGTGTCCAGCTCACATTCTTAGACCCAATACCGGAAAGTTAGACTCAAGGTCTGAGATATGCATATTTGTAGGCTTCCAGAGACTAGAGGTGGGTACTTTTATAGTCACAAGTATCAAAAAAAGTTTGTGTCAACAAATGCAACCTTCCTTGAGCATGACTATATGCAAAACTGAAAGCCAGAGAATCACAGTTCCTACAAAGGAAACCCCAGTGCAACATCGCAGTGGGAGGGTTATGAAACAACCAATTTGCTATGAACTAGAATCACATGTCTTAGTGCCAGACACTACAAAGGATGATCTATTATCTTATAAAGAAGCAATGGATGATCCTAAAAAGGAGAAATGACAAGAAGCCATGAACCAAGAAATGAAATTTATGTATTCCAATATCGTCTGGGAACTTATAAATCCACCTGAAGATGTTAGGTCCATTGGATGTAAATGGATCTTCTAGAAGAAAATAGGTGCAGATGAGAACGTAGAGACTTTCAAGACACTGTTATAAGCCAAGGGCTATACACAAATGGATGAAGTCGATTATGAATAAACATTCTCCCTTGTGGTAATGCTGAAATCCACTATCATCCTTTTGCCCATAGCTGCTAGTTTTGACTCTGAGATATGGTAAATGAACGTCAATACAACTTTTCTTAATGGCTCTTTTGAAAAAAAACCATCTATATGATGCAACTAGAAGGATTCATACAAAAGGGGAAAGATAAGAAAGTTTGCAAGTTGCTTAAATCTATTTATAGATTAAAGCAAGCATCTACATCTTGGAATCTTACCTTTGATGAGATTATAAAGTCTTATAACTTCGAGCAAAATATTGGCAAAGCATGTGTTTATTAATACATCAAAGATAATATAGAGATTTTCTTAGTTATTTATGATTATGATATTTTACTCATTGAGAATGATGTAGAAAATCTGTCAAAAGTAAAGAAGTGCTTAACTAAGAAATTCTAAATGAAAGATTTGGGAGAAGCGAGTTATGTTCTAAGCATTCAACTCTTAAGGTATAGAAGAACAAGCTCTTAATACTTTCCCAAGCATCTTATATTGATAAGGTGTTGGAGAGATTCTCTACAGTAGTGGGTGTGCAATATTGTGTTGTCACATGACACTACAGTGTTACCATGAGGCACTGTGTTGCCTCACGGAAAACTGCAGTAATGCATAATAGTAGTGGGTCCACTGCTATTGGTAATTTTATAATTAAATATTATTTCAATTATCCCAAAATATCTAATACGCCATTATCAAGAAAAATAACATATATTATTCTGATGGCCTAAGAAGATCAATAAGTTGAATTAGTTCATCAATCAGAGAATTGAGTTGAGAACAAAATTGCTCAGCGTGATTTTCTTTATGATTAAGAGTTAATCAAATCTCTAAAAAATCATCGTCACGTTCTTTTAGAGAATCGTCACACAAAAATCATTCTCAGTGAAATCTTTAGATCTCATGTGTTGAGTACATCTAGAGATGGAAAAGTGTTTTCGTTATATTCTACGTGCCCACACACGTCCTAGTGCATTGAAGATTGACTTGCAAGATCTTGGTGTGTATTTTGGAGTTTGGTGATCATTGGAACGATTTCATGGGAATGGAGAATCGATTGGTCTCGCGAGAATGCTTAATTTAGACTATATGAGGTATATGGTTCATAACCTTGTATTTTGTTATTTTAATATATAAATATATAATGGATCCTGATTGATTGAAAATAATTTTCAATAAAAAAATTTTGGTTATCATAGTGTTGCGCGATTTTGTTTTACTAAAAGATTTTATTTTTATAAAAAAAATTGATTTTTAAAATGACCATGCGCCACACGCTTTCGCCGCCCAAACGCTGCGATGACCAACAGTTCCGACTATTATGTCGAGTGTTGTATCCCTACTATCTTTTACTGACCCAAACTTGTGCTCTCGAGCTGGAGTAAGCCTTAAAGGGCCTTGATCTTCTTTGGTGGACTTGATCATGTCCAGCGAGTTGGCCCCTTTATAGGTCTGGGGTCTTACAGACCTGTTATGGCCTTTATGAAATCTTCGAGTGAGCTCCCACTCAAGAGGTTTGACTGAGTGAACCCCTCCCACATTGGGGGTTTACCTTTCATTGTTTAGTTGAGCATGCTCTCTCCTAGTTGGGTTTTTTTTCCTGGTCTGGGAATCTAGAAAGTAAGTTGAACTCCTTTGATTTTCGGTCAGATGACCTTTCCTTTATTACCTATCTAGGTGTTCTTGCTCTGGATGAATCTTGGAGTCGAAGCGCTCATCAGAGGGACTTATCCTTATCTTTCGAGCTATAGTGCTCGGTAGATATCCCTATCCATGGTGTCAAGATTTCTTGGGTTGAGGCCACCCTTAACCCTATAGTCGGGCATGAGTGCTCGGTCCATACTTTTTGTCTAGCCAGGCGGACCTACTCTAGCTAGACCTTTGATACCATCTACGAGTAAGAGTGCTCAACAATCATCTTTCCTTAATGTCGAGCTAGGCGTGCCTGCTCTGACCAGACTCTTGATCCCGTCTGTGAGCATGACTAGTCGGTAAACATCTTTTACCTTGATATCTAGCCAGTCTTTCCTCCTCTGGCTATTTTACCTTTATATCTAGCTAATCTTTCTAGCTCTGGCTAGATCCTTGATCCCGTCTGCGAGTTGAGGTGCTCAACAAACATCACTTTAGCTTGATATATAGCCAGGTTTTCCTACTTTGGCTAGATATTTGAATCTTGTCTGTGAGTATGAGTACTGGGCATACATCTTTTCTTTATGTCTAGCCAGGCGTGCTTGCTCTGGCTAAATCCTCTATCCCATCTACGAGCTGAGGTGCTAGGCAGACATCACACTCGATATCTAGCATGACTTTCTTGCTCTGACTTGATCCTTGAATCCCGTCTATGGGCATGAATGCTCGGCATACATATTTCCTTGATGTCTAGCCAGACGTGCCTGCTCTTGCTAGATCCTTTAATCCAGTTTGTGAGTATAAGTGCTCGACAAACATCTTTTCTTGATGTCTAACTAGGCGGGCCTGGTCTAGATAGACCCTTGAATCTTGTCTGCGAGATGGGTGCAGACATCACTCTTGTTCCTGATTGGCGGGCTAAAGAACCGCGCTTGTAATCACTTTTTGTTTAATCCCGACTGGCGGGTTAGAGCACCTCACTAGTCATCATTTTTTGTTTAATCTCGACTGGCGGGCTAGAACACCATGCCAATCGTCACTTTTTAATCCTGACTGTGGGCTAAAGCACCACGTCAGTCATCACTTTTTAATCTGACTGGCGGGCTAGAGCATCACGTCCCCGACTGGTGGGTTGGAGCACCATGTCTGTCATTACTTTTTATCTTTGTCATCCATTTTACCGAGGTAGAAGGCCAAAGACAGCCGATCTTTTATTTCTTAACTTATTGCCCTTAACTTTTGTAAGAGCATCTCTCTTTCCGAGCTTCATCTTTGCCTTCACAGCGGGATCCTTGAGCTCCACACACTATTTATGGGGTTTTCCTGATTCTTCCTCTTTGACTGCTTAGGCGAGAGTACGGTCGACCTTCCGGCCTTTTAAGTTCCTTCTCAAGGTAGCTCCTCAGGCGGTTCGCCAGCTACGGGCTCTACTCCTGTGGGTTCATCCGCTTAACGTATGGGCTTAGGAGGATCACACCTATGGGTTTCTCCACAAAAAAAACTTATCTTGCCGAGAACCAGAGTAAGGGTTCTTGTAACCGTCATTATCCTCTAATTAGGGCTTCATGTCCTCGCTAGGCTCGTGAGGCTGTACACCAATTTTGACATGGTCCTTGTCCTTCCATTTCACCTAAAGGGGTATGTGGGAGCTAGGAATTGTCCAACCCAGATTCGTATTTCAATCCGAGGTAAAAGATTGAGGCAAGGATCTATATTTTAACTGGAAATGGTTACTTATGCCGCGTGGTTTTCCCACCAATATTTCCCCCTAAGGAGTGCGTTTGAGGGTGTCCCACCAATAATTCTCTCCATCTTCTGCGGCTGCTCACATACTATTCCTGGAGGATCCTTCGGGGGTCTTTAGCCACATTCGCTCTCCAAGACTTCATTCTCCTCCTTCTTCTTATGGGGATGACCCTAACAAGAACTTACAAAAGGAATAGGATCCAACTATATGTAGTTTGGCTTCGAGTTGGTCCTTGTTTTTCCGAGTGGTGGTACTCTTTCCTAGTTGGGTGGCCGTCCTGCCCTTCCCTAGATAGTCTTTCCACGGGGTTCTGTGAGTGCATGGCGACTCCACCAGTGAACCTTTGAGTCATAGGAGAGGACTATCTCTGTGTAAAAGACCGTCGGGGCTTGAGCGGTGATTGGCACACCCTTCCTTCTTTCTCTAATCACCTTAAGGGATGTAATAACTACATCCTTCTTCCTGCATCGCCTAATCGATGTGGTGACCAAAATTTCTCCTTTTTCCTGGGGAAGGGGTGAATTCTACCTCTCGTCCTCGGCTTCATCAGCCTAGGATGCCAAGACCACTCTCTTTTTTGGGAGAGGAGGGGTCTCAAGTACTTAAAAGTAGGGATGATTTCCCCAGAGATGGCGCCAACTATTGATGTAAAAAATTTCAACAATTATCCTCGAGTAAAGTACCCTCCTAATAGAGTTCCTTACCACTTTATCATCTCTAAAACACAAGAAAAGAACCTAAAGATGAGGAAATGGGTGGTGGTTTCCCCGTCTAAGGGCCTTCAATGCCTAAGTAAGTATTAGTTGATATTCCGGCATAAGTTCCTTGGGAAGCTTTGTGAGACACAAAGCCTGTCTTCGATTAGACAGAAGGGAGGCGACCTCGACATTAAGCGTTCAACATTAAACGTCAAAATAAAAAAACGGACGCTATCCTGACATCTTGTCATAACTATTGGACTTGTTGAACACAACTTTTGGTGAGTAATGATGGCCTTGCACTCGTGGTTATCTGAGCTCTCTTCGTGCACCTCATCCATGTTCTTACATGTCCTCGGTTCTATGCAAATTGAGCATCATCGGTACACCCTAGTGTAGTGTAGCACGCGTTGTCTGGTTATTGGTGGTTAAAAATCACCCATAACACACACAAATATATATATATATATATATATATTATTTTATCTATCAACCCTAGCCTTTCTGATTTCTCCTCAAACTCGATCGCCCAAGCCCCAACCAAACCTTACCCTTCCTTGATTCCTCTTCTCATCGCCATACCTCATTGTCGTGAGAAGTCCCGAAGCCAGTCAATCATCCTCCTCAGTCCTAATGCGTGATGCTTTAATCATTCCTTGATCAATCATCTCTCCTCAATTCATTTCTCCCCAGTCGCCTCTTCTTCAATGTGCCACACCTCACTAAGTGTGTGACGCCTCACTCAGACCAAGGCGTGACGCCTCCTCATTCTATTACGTCTCAGTCAATCTGCGATGCCTCACTCAGACCTCAATCATCTTTCGCTCTGGCCAGACCTTGAGTAGCATCGTGCTTCCACCATCCAAGACCTTAAAGGTGGCAAGAAACATAAAATATTTTAGTTTTTAGGATTATACCTAGTGTACTCTGAGTCTGTGATAAATTTTCTTTGTCAATTTTTGTTTTTTTTTGTTCTCGTTTACTCTGACTTCATGAATGTTAGATATATTTAGTTTTTTTGGATTACTTTGTCATGCGAATCTGTGATAAGTTTCATTTTTCTGTATTACTCTATCCTGCGAAACTGTGATAATGGTAGATTAATTTATGGATTACTCTGATAATTTTCGGGGTTCATTCAACACCATATAACCCAACCGAACTGACCAAATGATTTTCGGTTGGTTGATTCAGTTTATATCAAGGTTGGAGGATCGTATTTTTGAGTCAGATCGGTCGAGGGGTCTTTCAAATCAGATTGTTGGATCGGATCGATGATCGTAAGATTCTACCAAATGTTAATAATTATAATATTAAAAAACTGTGAACCTTAAAAAAGAAATTAACTATTTCTAACTAAATATAAATAATGAAAAGAAGTTTTACTCTACTTTATAAATGATTGAAATATATAACGTCTCAAAATAGTCAACTCAAGCTTGATCCTAAACAAATAATTTTTTAAGTGGTCAAAATAATTTTCTCACTCAAGCATTCTAATGAGTACAGTAACAAAGACGATTCAATTTTAGTTTCTTAAGTTTCTCAAAATTGAAATTATAAAATTAAATTTTCACAAAAATATTCTACGAAAACCACTTTAGTCTTAATATCATAAACACATAAATAAAATTTTATAAATTTAAATATTTGTGTGAGAAAGTATGAGTCAAAGTCCATAGGATATTACAAAATTTTAATAACTTTTGATTTATGACAACATATTAACTAGGAGGTAGGATTCAATTACAGTGAATTGGACTTAAGTGGCTTAAGAAGTAGACTTCAACAACCAGTCATTTAACAACATTTGATTAAACTAAAAAAATATGTAATGTTAATAAATAGTCAATTTCTAAGAAAAATCCTAAAAAATGGCCACAAGAAAAAAAATAAAAAATAGTCTCCTTGCACGATTTTTGAAAAAAATGGACTGTCACGGGAAGGAAGTTTTCGCTCCATGCGCGTCGTAGCTCAAGATTTTGATAATTTATATATAATATACAGTATATAATACCTATACATGTATAATTTTTATAGTATATTTTATATTAACAGTATATATTATATAAATTTTGTGGATAAAAATTCAAAATCTCGTTGGCGCTCGTAGGTGACGGTTTTTTGCATGGATTTTTAGTTTTATTTTTAATTTGGATGGCTATCTTTTTTTATAATTTGGATGGCTATTTTTTTGTTTCATCTTGAGCTATTTTTTGTTTTTTTCCTTAAAAATGGCATATTCTTGATATTGGCCCAATAAAACTACCCAAATTAAGATATACCGATCATACCACGATCCCACTTGATCTCAATTCTAACTCGATCTGGATCATTTTAAAATTTTAGGATCATTGGAGGATCGTACGTTCCTACGATCCGGTTCGTGATTTTGACAACTATCGTTTATGTACACTACAATGGTCGGTTAGGTCCTCAAATGGGAAGACTGTGACTTGCAATACACTCATCATATTCCCTTATTAAAAGCTTACTAGAAGTATAGATTAACACTCTCTTCCATCTTTAACTCTATCTATGCATTTATGTAAAAAAAAATTGCAAATTAGGTCTTTTTGTACTCTTTATCTTCCTAAATGTTTCACACTCTGATCTTAAGCTTCCTGCACCGAAACGCAAAGATTGTCTTCTCTCTCAGGTACTTATTAAGTTTCTTCATTTATTGGTTGTTAACTATTTCAACTAATTTCAGTTAAAAAATTTTATTTGAAATGATATTTGCAGTTTACTGGTTGCCCTCGCCCTTCTGGATGTGATTGTGGCTTTCGTACTCGTAGAGACTTCGTTTAGGGCTATTTTTTGTTCCCTATGGTCGTAGGTTTGGCCTCTAACGCATAAAATATGGCCTTCATTTCTGCAATCAATTTGGCTTGGGAAAAACAGTTTTGGAATCGATCTGGATTGAATCAGACTCGAGCTTTATTATTCATCTAGCTAACATCAGCTCTGTGGGTGTACCCTACAGACCTCACCCATCTTGGCTTCTTTGTCTACGTCGTTTGTCCTATTTGGAAATCCGTATAACGCATATCTTTAAGGAGGGGAATTGCGTTGTTGACAAACTAGCTTTGCATGAGGTTCCGTTGTTCAGAATCTTTGGTAGAATAATGCACCTACTTTTAGCCTCTACGAAAATGTTGAGTTTAATCCTTTGTTTATCGTTTTGGTTGATGTACTCTTTTTTTCCGGCTAGGTTTTTTCTCTGTCTTGTTAGGTTTAAATGAGGCACAACCCAATATTTGTCTTTTCCATTTTGGTTGTTTCAGTAGTTCTCTTCAAAAGTTCAAACTCTTATTTTTTTTCCTTCTTATCAATGATTTTCTTGTTGTCTTAGAGTTGATGAGCATGGAAACAATGTTTCTGCGAGTGTCCTGATGCTTCTCGCTAAGTTCCACGCTATTTAGAAAATATTATTCTAATTTAGTTTAACACATATTAACTAATGTAATATATTGAAAAAATACTAATTTATTTTAGTTGAACATGTATAACCAACGTGAGGTGCGGTATGACTACTTAGATAAAGTTTTAATTTTATGGAAAATACGTTCGAAAACTGTTCCGAAATTCTAATTAATATTATTTTTTCGATATGTGGATAAAAAAAATAAAACAAAAAAGAGCATGTTGCTGTGTAGAGGAGATTAAACAAAAAAGAGCATGTTGCTGTGTAGAGAAGAGAGAGATGATGATGAGGACCTGACCGTTATAATTGCACATATATGATGAATATTTATTGCAGTGTCCCTATTAAATTTTGTCTGTTGGATTTATAGTAGACTTTTATACAGTCATTTTAAATTTTTTCCTAACAATTTGATAAATAAATATATATTCTACATATATACGAGCCAAAAGCTCAATTCAAACAATGTTTAAAAAAATTATAAAAAACAATCGATGCATCGACTTTATTTAGTTTATCTTACATATTTTCATTACGATATAAAATTGAAACATGAAATAGTTCCAAAATATATTCAGAAAAATAAATAAAACCGTGGTTAAGTTAAATTAATAGCTATTATTCATCTGCTATATTGAATGAAGCTGTTTGATTGGACGTCCTTTGGATTAGGCAGACAAACAATAGAAGTAGTTCTTAAAATATAGATAGGAGCTCAGAATATTGGAAAACAAAAATACGATATATATATACACATCTCTACATCTTGTTTTACTTGTTTTAAATTTTTAAATATGTAATTCACCTCTTCTTATCATTTTCTTTTCCTTGTTTTTCTTAGTAAAAAATTACAATTTTTGTTTTAAAATTAAAAGTATGGTGATTAGAAGTCAATTTCATTGGTGTGTTGTACTTGTAGAAACTTAACCATGAGTGGTGCATCCATTTTAACGATCTTCCTCTTTTTCGCTCTTTTATAGTTAGCAATAAATAAGGTTGGAAGAAATACAAACAACTGATTTCTAGTAATCCTCTTTCTCTAATTAAAAATATATTAATGAGATACATGTGCTTCGCACGGTAATTGAACAGACTGAAATATATATACTAACCAAATTAAAAATCTAACTCAAATTATTAATCTAAATAAAAATAATGAACAATATAGAAAACTGTAAGAAAAAAAACTTTAACGATAATTTTATTTTCATAAAATAATCAAATGAGCTAACAATTGTACTGTACATTTTTATCTTAAATAGAAAATCAGAGAGAAAATACCAAAAATGATTAGTTAGTCATCATATATACATTCTTCATTTTTTTCACATGAACGTCCAATGATATGATTATAAATAAATGGAGTGATATTTAGTAAGAGTGAAATATATGCATGGTAAGAATAAATTACAATGTTGATTCGTAGAAATAGTTTAATGAACAAAGCCTCTTATCTAATAATCAAAAAAATAAAAACATAGAAAATGATAGTGTCAACTTTATTTCATGGGTGAAAAGTACTTGAATTAAGAAAAAAGAGTCAAATTCTAGTTCTGATGTGTTATTAGAAGTAAAATTTGCAATGAATATAAAGATAAATGTGTTGCAAATTGAAAATTCTATGAAACTAACATCGAAAGACACCTCTTAGGGGTCGTTTGGTATAAGATTGTGTGTAAATGATTTTTGAAATAAGATTCCTGGAATGTGATTTTGGAAAAGCATATACCCGGTGTCGCAACGTGCCTGCGACGCGAAGCGGCGATTGAAAAAATCATTTTAAAGAAAAGAAATTCGGAGTCATCACCAATCATTTTAGGGTGTGGTTGGTCTCCCAAACTTAAAATAAAAATTTTGGTCTACGAAAACTCAAAGTTGGTTCGGGAGCATTTGTGTGTGGGAAATGTATTAGCACTCCACAACACCCATTATTAAAATGGTTATCCAAATTTAATCAAATGCTATCCAAATTATATTTTAAAATAATATTAAAGAAATTTATATTTGAATGTCCCATTCGGTACATTTTTCATCATAAAAATGAACAAAATAAATTATCTTAAATGGGTGGTACAAAGACCATTGAAATTTTTTTATATATATATTTTTTAAATCAAAGCATTATTGGAGTTACTTTCGGTATCCTAAAAATAAATCTTTACCTAGGTAGTTCGAGAAATTTGATATCCCAAAAATTTCAAAGTCTATCATTGGATCTTTTTTAGTGAACTTAATAATGAAAATAACAAATTGAAACTTAATTGTTATGATTTTAAATCATACATATATGAACATCAGTTCTAATGATAAGGGAATTGGATGAGAATTACATTAGAAGCATAACAATATGATAAGAATACATAAATAAAAAGAAATAATAATGTATACAACTATGGGAAAAGAAAAGAGAATAATGAAAAGAAATGTTAAAGATGATAAAATGTATGATAAATTTAAAGAGAGTGTGTACGGTAAAAAGAAATGAATAATACTTGAAACATGTAAAAATGATACATAAAAATATAAATTAGAAAACACACCAAAGAATTGAACAAAAATGATAAGATGTAAAATACTTGTAACAACACATCGATTTCATGATTAACACATAACTTGAACTTTGTACTTATTCATGCCAATACTTATACTTGCTTGATTATAATTTGACTATATATATCCCTCGATTAACAACCTAATCAGAATTGTTTCACAACTTGAACTTGAACTTGTAACATGAACGTGAACATGACAGATTGGTTGTCCTGAAACATGATGTCACTTAAGGTTATATGAACCTCAATGACGCTAACATGAACATGGTGACACCCAACTGTATAACTTGATAACATGACGTGAACAATTTGGTTACTTGATAACCAAGGGACATGACTAAGTCTACTTCTTGTTTACTTATCACTTTTTACTTGAATTAATATTCATATTTCACGTTATCACATATATATAAGTAAACATATAACTTGTTCATAAACATAAATACATAACCAATACATGTATAACTCAAAATATAATCATACATAACATGGTAAATAATTTCATCATAGTATGGAAAACAAATAAAATACTTGATCATAAAATTGAACATAAAGAAATAATAAAAACAATTTAACATTACATATTCTACACTTATAACATATAAACCGAATTATTATGTAAATCCACCTACTTAGATTCGCTACGAATTAAATTCAGCAACTAATGACCTGAAATCCAAGGATCCCAGATCACAACAAATTCATATAATATCTACAATTATTAAAATAACTAAGCCAGGTTGGGAACAGATGGAAACCACAATGGGTGAAATTATCAAATGGTTTAAAACGGTTCAACAAGGTTCGGGTGATTTGAATTGGTTCGGGTGATTTGAATTGGTTCGGTTCTGCTGTTTTGGGGCGGTTCGGTCTGGTCGGGTTGAACTGGTCTAGTCTGACCGAGTCGATTCAATCCAGTCTGGTCTGACTGAACCAGTTTGGCTTGGTCTGGTCCAAATGAACCGATCCAATTAAGGTGAACCGGTTCAAAAGAAGGGGGGAAACAGAAAAGGCAAATCCTAAAGCTGATCGAACAAATCCTCAATGCGCGATAACAGATACTTATTCTTGATAGTGACTTTATTCAATTCCTTGTAGTCAATGCATAGCCTCATTGATCCATCTTTCTTTTTAACAAATAACACTGGAGCAGCCCAATGTGAAATACTGGGTCTTATGAAACACTTATCCAGTAATTCTTGAAGTTGATCTTTAAGTTCTTTCAACTCTATAGGAGTCATACGATACGGAGCTTTAGATATAGGGGTAGTGCCCGGTACCAACTCAATATGAAAATCCGTCTCTCAAGGAGGAGGAAGTCCCTGCAAATCATCAGGAAAAACATCCAAGAATTCAAAAATGACTGGGACCAATCCAATATCAACATGTGTCTTAGTTGTATCCACAACAGAAGCTAAGTAACCCCAGTTACCACGATCAAGTAGGCGTTGTTCTTGCAAGGCAAATATAACCTTCGGTATTGAGCATTACTTGGATCCGCTAAACTTGAAGCTAGGCCTACCAGGAGGTAGGAATCGAACTTCTTTTCGATAACAATCTATGTTGGCATAATTTGCAGCCAACCAATTTATCCCTAGGATTACATCAAAATCATGCATCCCTAGGACTATAAGTCTAGCACACATAACATTATCTGCAATCATCACTGAATAACTCTTTATCACCCTATTAGCTAGGAGGGTAGCTCCAGAAGGCGTAGAAGCACATAATTCAAAATCCAAAGGCACAACAAGCAATAATGCATGAGTTACAAACGAAGTAGAAATAAAAGAATGCGTGGATCCGGAATCAATCAATGTCGAAGCTGAATGCCCTAATACAAGTAATGTACCTGCCACAACTGCATCTGACTGCTCAGCTTCCTAGTGAGTTAATGTGAAAACTTTTCCTTTAGCTCTACCACCAACAATATCACTGGTCTGTCCATGAGCAAGCAGAGGGCACTGTCTGAGGTAATGTCCAGTCTTTCCACACTAAAAGCAAGCATTGATCGCCTTAAAACATTGACCAACATGTAGCACATAAGGGATTTGATTTGATCATCTGTCTTTTTGCATTGTGAGGACCTTGATGAGAATTCTGTGATTTTCTCTTTCCGTGAAATGATTGCTCTGACCGAGGTGGTGCACGTGGTGGAAGATTTTGTTCCATCAGTAAAGCTGCCTCAACCACCGCTACGTAGGTCGTATACTTAAGAAGTGACATTGAACCCTTAATCTCTGGACGCAGTCCTCTTTCAAAAGACCGAGCCTTTCTCATCTCGTTATCCACATAGTGCGTGGCGTACCGAGATAATTCTTCAAACTTCCACTCGTAATCAGTTACACTTATAGCTCCTTGCGCAAGTCTGAGAAATTCGGCCTCCTTCTCTATTAGAAAATATTTCTCAAGGAAAAGTTCCTTGAAACGATCTTATGCCACTGGATTACTGTCGATATCATGAGTTCTCTGTATGAGCTCCCACCATTTCCGAGCCTCCCATGTCAGCATAAATATTGCGTAAACAACCATCTTAATCTCAGAACATGGCATAAACTGGAAAATCTACTCGAGTCTTGCAATCCATTCATCAGCTAACAGTGGATCGGATGAATGGCCATCAAGTTCAGGTGGATTCAGCCTCCTGAAGGTCTGTATCAACTGTATGTCCACTGGTGTTTGCTATGGTTTTTGTACTTATTGTGTCGGGCGAGCTGTCGCCGTCTGCCCTAACAATTCTAAGAACTCTTGAAACATCTCAACCATAGTTGCTTTAGGGGGCGTCATCGTACTACTAACCATACAACCGAAGACTTACCAAAAATCTAATATTTTAACGCGCAAAGTAACATAAATGTAATCGAACGTATCATAATGAATCTAAAGCATATCAACTGATTCAATAGTTAAAACATATATATAACATGTGTACTTGACTTGTAAGATGATAGAGGAGCAGAATGAGTGACATGACATACTTTTTACAAAGAAAAGTCTACAGAATCTAAAACCATGGCTTTGATACCAAACTGTAACGCCTCGATTCCCGAGGGTTAAACATGCTTGAAATTTCAAGATTTAAAAATTCCCCAATTCAATAAAAACACTAATTTGAGAAAATCACCAAATTGGAAACCCTAATCTTATCCTAATTTTTAACCTTAAATAGCGGAAGCATAAAGATTATTTTAAAATAATATTAACTCATTAAACTGAAATAAATGATCCATTACACTGTAATAAAGTGAAGCACGAAAATTCATATGACATGAAAGATTAAACATAAATATTCATAAATATATGAAGTAACTGAAGTCAACTGAAGTCATAATTAAACTTAGAAATCATAATCGTGCTTGCTATGGGCAGTCCCTCACTTCTGCTGCTCACCATCATCTGCAACACAATCATCTATGGGGGCTGAGTATTAAAAATATTCAGTAAGTAAATTCACATACTAATGAGTTTCACGAGACATAGATGTAAACATATAACTCATGTAAATTTATTTCACACGTTCACAGGTCATATAAAATACTTGTAACAATACATCGATTTCACCTTAAGTGACATCAACTTTCAAGACACCCAACTGTATAACTTGATAACATAACGTAAACAATATGGTTACTTGATAACCAAGGGACATGACTAAGTCTACTTCTTGTTTACTTATCACTTTTTACTTGAATTAATATTCACATTTCACGTTATCATGTATAGATAAGTAAACATATAACTTGTTCATAAACATAAACACATAACCAATACATGTATAACTCAAAATATAATCATACATAACATGGTAAATAATTTCATCATAATATGAAAAACAAATAAAATACTTGATCATAAGATTGAACATAAAGAAATAATGAAAACAATTTAGCATTATATATTCTACAGTTATAACATATAAACTGAATTATTATGTAAATCCACTTACTTGGATTCGCTACGAATTAAATTCAAAAACTAATGACCTGAAATCAGAGGATCCCAGATCACAACAAATTCATATAATATCTACAATTATTAAAATAAGAGGTTGGGAATAGATGGAAACCACAACGGATGAAATTATCAAATGGTTTAAAATGGTTCAACAAGGTTCGGGTGATTTGAATTGGTTCGGTTCTGCTGTTTTAGGCCGGTTCGGTCTGGTCGGGTTGAACTGGTCTAGTCTGATCGAGTCGGTTCAATCCGGTCTGGTCTAACTGAACTGGTTTGGCTTGGTCTGGTCCAAATGAACAGGTAAAATTAAGGTGAACCGGTTCAAAAGAAGGGGGAGACAGAAAAGGGAGACGAAGAAGAGGGAGAGAGAGAGAGAGACGCAACAGGGGGACGAAGGATAGAGAGAAACAGAACAGAGAGGGGAGGAAGACGAAGAAGAGGGAGAGAGAGACGCACAGAGAAGGGGAAGAGAGAGACAGAATAGAGAGGGGGAGATGAAGGAGAGAGAGACAGAATAGAGAGTGGGAAGGAGACGAAGAAGATGGAGAGAGAGACGCATAGAGAAGGGGGAGAGAGACGTACAGAGAGGAGGAAGAGAGAGAGAGAGAGAGACAAAATAGAGAGGGGAAAGAGAGAGACGGAACAGAGGGGGGAAAAGAAAGAGAGAGAGAGAGAGAGAGAGAGAACAGAGAGGGGGAGACGAAGGAGAGAGAGACAGAACAAAGAGGGGGAGAGAGAGACAGAACAGAGAGTGGGAGAGGGGGGAGAGAGACAGAACAGATAGGGGGAAAAGAGAGAGAGAGAGAGAGAGAGAGAGAGAGAGAGAGAGAGAGACAGACAGACAGATAGACAAAACATAGAGGAGGAGAGAAAGAAAGACAGAACAGAGAGGGTGGGAGAGACAGAACAGAGAGGGGGAGAGAGAGAGACAGAACCGAGAGGGGGAGTGAGAGAGACAGAACAGAGAGTGGGAGAGAAAGAGAGACGAAACAGAGAGGGGGGGAGAGAGAGACAAGATGAAGTAGAGATGTGCAGTCATATAAAAATGGGAGAGAGAGTTGTAAGTGGTTACAAGGATTAGCTTGAGATAACAAAAGAGAGATTTGGGGGAAAATGGTTGAGAGATAACACAGAGGAAACAAATAGAGTGGCTTAGGGTGTAAGTACATATATGGTCTGAGTGAGTTCTAAATTACAAAAATACTCTTTTATTAAATACTTGGGGTATTACAACTTAGTTCACTAATTACCGATATTTCCTTTCTCCCTTATTGCTAATCAAATAGAAAATGGATGATTATGAATGTTAACTAGTCCAAACAAATGTCACAAAAATAACAACATAATCTAAAAAACTGAAAAGAGTTATGAGAACATCAAAAAGTTTCAAAGCTCAAATATTTGCATAATATTTATATACATGTTCAACTCTTTATTTTATGAATTTTATGCATGAGAAATTATCAGAGGGGATTTTTGCATCAAATGTACAAATTTAACTCATTAAATGGTTTATTCACATTGAGTTAATTTGTACCCCTCAATGATTTTATCATCATTATAATTGATTGTGTTGATGACAAAGATATCTCATTATCAAATTTGTAGAAAAATCATTATTGCATTAAAATAAAACTCAAGATTAAGAGTAAAAAAAATAAAGAACAAAATACAAAGCATATAAACTACTTGAGTATGAAGGAGAAATTATGAAGAACAATGAGCAATATGTATTATTAGTAGAAGTTCAAGAAATTTAAACTACATTAAGAAAAAGAATTAGAAAAGATGAATAGAAATGTAAACTATATTTCCTTCTCTCTAAGCAAATATCTCTTATTTTCCACACACACTCTCTCTAAAAAAAGACCACTCTCCTTCTCTCAAAAGTCTCTCCTCTTTTTCCCTCCAAAAAGTCTATCTCAAGTGAAAACCCCCTCCCTATTTATAGGTAAAATTAGGGTTTCACTTTTTTCTTTTAGTCTTTATGCTCCCTTTTTATTTTTTTTATTCTTTCAACCTTTTTCTTATATTTTTAGTCCCTAGTCTATTTATCTATTTTAGAAAAAAAATATTTTTTCAGAAATCACACATAGTCTTAGACTAGTAAATGAGCTAATAAACAAAATGTTTATATTTAAACTATTGGAATGAACAAAATACGGTATTTACAGCTCTCGCTCTTTGTTCACGCTTCTAAACTAAGAAGGTGTACAAAGGTTAGATACGTATTTTGATCGATATGAGAAAACACTATATGGAATAGGAGAATAGAAATCTCGACTAATTCGGGCTCTATGAAATGATGAAAGTATGAAATGGATCTCCACATGGTTCGACCTCGACTCAATTCAGGTTCAATTTCACCAAATTCATGGAAATGGACCAAGCGCTGACACCGGGATTCGATCGCGACAAACTCCGGTTTGATTTAACCATAGATATTTGAAAGGGAAACGAACGTGGAACAGGCTTCGAACTCAAATCAATTTGGGTTCGATTTAACCGTATATTTTAAAATGGACCAGGCGTAGACACCGGGCTTCGACCGCGAGAAAGTCGGGTTCGATTTAACCAAAGATATTTGAAAGGAAAACGAACCTAAACATGCTTCGACCTCGACTCAATTCAGGTTCGATTTAACCAGATATTTTGAAATGGACCAGGCGCTAACATCGGGCTTTGACCGCGACAAATTCAGGTTTGATTTTAACTGAAGATATTTCTGGAATAGGCTTCAACCTCGACTCAATTCGGGTTCGATTTAACCGAATATTTTGAAATAGATTAGGCGTTGACATTTGGCTTCGACTGTGACAATTTAACCAAAGATATTTGAAAGGGAAACAGACCTGGAATTGGCTTTGACCTCGACTCCAATCGGGTTTGATTTAATCGGATATTTTAAAATGGACCAGGCGCTGACACCGGGCTTTGACCGTGACAAAGTCAGATTTGATTTAACCATAGATATTTGAAAGGGAAATGGATCTAGAATAGGCTTCGACCTCGAATCAATTCGGGTCGATTTAATCATATATCTTGAAATGGACCAGGCGCTGACACCGGACTTTGACTGTGACAAAGTCGGGCTCGATTTAACCAAAGATATTTGAAAGGGAAACAAACCTGGAACAAGCGTCAACCTCGACTCAATTCAAGTTTGATTTAACTGAATATTTTGAAATGGATCAGGCGCTAACACCAGGCTTGGACCGTGACTAAGTCAGTTCGATTTAACCAAAAATATTTGAAAGGGAAATTGACCTGGATCAGGCTTCGACCTCGACTCAATTCAGGTTAGATTTAACCGGATATTTTAAGATGGACCACGCGCTGACACTAGGCTTCGACCGCGACAAAGTCAAATTCGATTTACCAAAGGTATTGAGAGGAAAACAGACCTGGAACATACTTCGACCTCAACTCAATTCGGGTTCGATTCAACTGGATATTTTGAAATGGACTAGGAGCTGACACCGGGGTTTGACCGTGATAAAGTCAGGTTCAATTTAACCAAAGATATTTGAAAGAGAAATGGAACTGGAACAAGCTTCAACCTCAACTCAATTCAGGTTTGATTTAACCGTATATTTTGAAATGGACCAGGCGCTGACACCGAGCTTCGACCGCGATAAAGTCAGGTTCGATTTGACTAACGATATATGAAAGGGAAACGGACCTGGAATAAGCTTTGACCTCGATTCAATTCGGGTTTTATTTAACCAGATTAATAGATGTTGAAGTTGACTTATACAAGTCTCATATAACGACAAAAGCTAGATTAATGCAAGCTTTAAATGTTGAAATTCATGCGTGGATTTTGAAAGAATATCATTAAATGATTTATGCACTTAAATTGTAACAAAACAACTAATGTGATGCATGTCTATGCATTGCAAGATAATGATTTTGAATGCATGCTATGCATGATTGTGAATATTTATAAAAAAATTATTTGAAGATATTTGAAAGTTGACTAATATAGCCTTTGATTTAAATGGATGCTATTGATGGTGTGAAACTGAAGCAACTAGTATGATGCATGTTTACGAAATTCTTGACTTATATTAGAAGTGGGATGATGATAGTGTGAACAATATGCATGATCATGAGGATTTAAGAGAATCCTATGATGATTTTTTAAATGGGTCATAGTAGTCACCGCCATCATCATTTTGAACAGTCGTTTAGACTAGGATCATAGATTGATGTGAGTTATTGAGCATATGATAAAGAAAATGATGTGCCATTTGTACTTGAACATGCCCCAGTATTCATCATTTTGCCAATGGTAGAAAAATAAATGATTGCCTCTTTGTCCATCTGATTCTCTTCACTTGTACGTATCATATTATTTTTTTAGTTACATTCCCCTTCTTGTCCATGTTGTCTTTTCAATTAACTTCAAACCCTCTTATATATGTACACGTTGACATTTGTCCCTCCTCTTTTCTTTGACCAATGATATTCTTTCAAGTTTTCACCATGACCTGAAACTCCTTTTTTCCATGGTGTCTTTTCAAGTTTTCACCACGCCCCCAAACTGCTTTTTGTGTCAAAAGTCATGCTCTTAAGTAATTTCAAGAGTAATTTTCAACGTCATCTACAAGCTCTAGATATTGGAGGAAAGAAATGGAGAAAGTAAAAATGATAGAGTGAATATTGTGAATAAAGGTTTTTTATTGACAAGAAAGCTGATAAACAAGGATTTGAAGAGGTTATGAGAAAACAAATTGTGGATAAGACTTTTTTCAGTTTTGGAATGACTCTTTTAGGAATTAAAGCATTTCACATATTACTTTTTTCACTCATAGTGATCATCCTTTCCTTCTTTTCCTTTCCCTTTTTTTCTTATTTTTTTCTTTTTCTTCTTTTGAGAGGTGATGTCTTGCTCATGACAGATATATATTGAGGTATTAACTTATTTAAAGCCATACTCTTATTGTAGATAGATCTTCTTGGTCTGGAGAGGAATTTTATTTGGGTTGTAATGTAGGCTACAGTTTTTAGGCTGCCAAAAGAAAGGATATCAAAACTCAAAACTTATCTGAAAATGATATGTCTAAACCAATGATCCGTTGAGAATTTTGCCAAATAAAGACTTCCCCAGTATGGGTTTTGATATTTTGCCATGAGGAACTAAAACTGGATAGTTGTACATGAACTTTTTGTAAAAAAATTACCCCCGTATGGGAAAATGCATTTAGAATTTTTGTTGAACAAATTTCTCCTGAAGTAAGAAGACAATCTAAAAAAAATACAAGGCTCATTTGGCTTTGACTCTTTTTTTGTATTTGCATTTGCTATATTTTTTTTTATTAATTTTTTTGCACCAGTTTGAGAAATGTTTCACCTTTTGAGACATATATATTGACAAAAATAATAATTACCCCAATGTAGGGAGTTATTATTGGTTGGGTGTCATGAAATGAAGATTAGTTTTAGGCTCAATTGGGCTTGCAGTGGATAAAAATATTTGGGATTGCAGAAAGAATGTCTCTCCATCATTTCCAATGAAAAGTAAATTCAACAAGAACATAACCTCAGGTAAGGATAACACATTTTTGTAATTTCTTTATTCACGAGAAAGAATACTATTTTCACTTTTATTTGTCTCTTCACAGAAAATAAGATCGTCAACGCTATATTTGATACTGCTTATGCGTTTATTCTCAAAATCAGTATTCCTAATCTAGGTTGGTTTGTTGAGTGAAAGGAAAGAAATGAGGGAGATGCAAGAGAATGATGTCAATGAATGAAGATCTGAAAATACATTTATTAACTTTAAAATGAGCAGAAATGCAAATAGGATAAAAAACTAGAATTGAAAGTAGGAGACGACTAAAACAATATTAAAGAAATTCATTTTTTAATGTCTAATTTGATACATTTTGTATTATAAAAATGAACAAAATAAATTATCTTTAATGGGTAGTACAAAGACCACTAGATAATTATTTTTGTTTTTTATATATATTTTTAAAATCAAAGTATTATTGGAGTTATTCTTAGTATCACAAAAATAACTCTTCACCTAGGTAGTTTTAGAAATTTGGTATCCCAAAAATTTCAAAATCCGTCATCGATTTTTTTTTGTGAACTTAATAATTAAATTGACAAATTGAAACTTAATTGTTATGATTTTAAATCACACATATATGACACTAGTTCTACTGATAAGAGAATTGGACGAGAATTACATTATAAGCATAACAATATGATAATAAAGAAGAAATAAGAAGGGATAACAACCATAAAGGGAAAAGAAAAAAGAATAATGAAAAGAAATGTTAAAGATGATAAAAATGTATGATAAATTTAAAGAGAACATGTATAGTAAAAAGAAATGAATAATATATGAAGCATGTCAAAAAGATACATAAAAATATAAATTAGAACACACAAAAGAATTGTACAAAAAAATAAAAACAAAAAATAAATAACAACAAAATAAATACATAAATAAAAAAAGGACATGTCGTAGCCTGTCCGCAAAGTGTTTCACCCTCTGCTGAAAAGAGGGTGATTCACCCTCTGTGACTAGGAGGGTGATGTCATTTTTTTTAAATAAGTAATAATAATTATATCATTATACATAAATCAATATTTCATCTTTTATGCTTTAATAAATTAATCTACGAAAATTATTTAATTACATAATTAGCACATGTAATTGCGTAGTTAGTAAGAATATACCATTTGTTAACTACATGGTCAATAATTACCATTTTTTCGTTCTTCCCTCATTACTAATCAAATAAAAAAAGAATGATCATAAATGGTAATTAGTTCAAACAAATATCATTAAAGAAAAATCAATAAACTTTCAAAATTGAATATTTTTTGTTTGGGATATAAGTATACCATTATTTTAATTTTGGACTACTTAGTTCACTAATTATCATTTTTCATTTCTTTCTTCATTAATAGGAATGATCATGCATGGTAACTAGTTCAAACAAGTCTCACTTAAAAATTAATAAAACTTTCAAATTAGAAATTTTGCTGTTTGGGATATAATATACTTTTTTATTTTTATTTTTGAGTAGTTAGTTCACTAATTATCAATATTTTCTTTCTCCCAAATTGCTAATCAAATAGTAAATGATAATTATGAATGGTAACTAGTTCAAACAAATGTCACAAAAATAACAACATGATCCAAAAAATGAAAAGACTTATGAGAACATTAAAAATTTGCAAAGCTCAAATGTTTGTATAATCTTTATAGAGACGTTTAACTTTCTATTTTATACATTTTTATGTATGAGAAATTATCATAGGTGATTTTTGCATCAAATGTATAATTTCAACACATTAAAGGGTTGATTCATATTGAGTTAATTTTACACCCCTGAAAGGCTTTATCACCATCCTCATTGATTGAGTTGATGACAAATGTAACACCGCAACTAATTTTGCACTAAATTATGTGTTTAATTCTTAATTTTTAGTCTTAATTATCCTATGATTATTTGACTTAACGTTTAAATTGAATTAATTAAATGTCTTGCAGAGAAACGATTTGAGGTGATCTAACGACTCATTATGTGTCTAGTATAATTTTAATATAATTGATATTAGCTATTAAAATTGTTGACATATTAAGATTAGATTTATTTGTATTTTTCTAGGCTCACTCACACCTATATTACATACACCTTAAGAAAACAAAACCCTAGCACTATTTATTGTTACTCTTTTTCTTCTTGAACGATCTCCCCCTCTTTCCCTTGTTCCTCATACATATGTGCTTATACATCTTAGTGTAGCCCTAACCTAGTTATTATATACTCTCTATCGCTCTCAATCTCCAACCCTCTCTCACGCAGCCCTCCCACAACGAACCCCTCTTTCTCAAAGCAAAATTGAATTGTAGAAATTCAAGGTCTATTTCTACCACTAGGTGTTTACCTTGTTGTGAGGACGTGAAAAGATTTCTTGGTAGAATTTTATCTTATAAGCAAGGACAAAGGTTTGTGATTCATAATTTTTTTTTTATTTCAATGTATTCAACGCTTTTAAATGATTAAGTTTAGATTCACATGGTTTAATTTAGATCTGACTAATAATGAGTTTTAACACTCTTTTATGATTCATATAAGTCTCTTGAATAAATTTCAATAAGAGAAATATGATTTTTAATGAAAACTGCATTTCAGATTTTTTTGCACACAATGAAACAACGACTTTATTTTTCGTATAACAAAAAATGGAATTTGCATCTCAAATTTGATGGTATCTTTTCAACATCTTTAAATATATCCTGTATAAATTTTAGGTCATAACCCAAAGTATACGAGTTTATATGATTTTTTAAAGTTCTATTTTGTTCAGAGAAAAACAGTTTTCTATAACGAATTTGTTCCCATGTTCATAGAACACAACTTATACGAGGGCTTTCTAAAAATTATAAAATTCATATAATATGATTTTTTAAAGTTCTATTTTGTTCAGAGAAAAACAGTTTTTTATAACGAATTTGTTTCCATGTTTTGACACCTAAACGACCTCTAAATTTTACGAAATTTAATTTGTGAAACCCTAGTATTTTCAAGATCATAGTATATGAATTTTATAGTTTTTAGAAAGCCCTCGTATAAGTTGTGTTCTATGTTTTATAACTAGAACAAGTAAAAAAGAAGTATCATGAATTTATAAAACTATTGGAGTTTGGATTTGTACCGTGCTTATAAAGTATATATATTTGGCTTTTATTCTTGAGCAGTGACTTAGTTTTCTACTCTGCCATCTATGTCATAAACAATTGATTTATTTTTATGTTTTCAATGACTATGTGAAATTGATAAAACATTTTAATGTGTAAATTTAATAGTTTTGGTAATTTGAGCGTTGACCCCTCGAAGCATTCTCTAAACATTTGGTTTTACTAAAGACGTCAGGTAAGTAGAATTTTACGCATACTTTAATGTTGGTAAACTTCAATGTTATATTGATTTCTCATTGTGATATCATTTGATATTATGTTTAATTATATTTGTATGTATGTTATCTGTGATGTAATGTTAATGATTGTAAATACGTTCATACATATACATGATGGTTTGCAGTATGAATATAATCAATTTAATTAAAAGTTTAAACACCTGGTGTGTGTTTATGCCATGAAAGACGTGAGTGGAAAATGAGACGCGGGGGACCGACGGACCCGACAATGGTTAATGGTTAATGTGAATGGATGATCGTTTGGCTTGTCCAGTGATATAATGTGAATGGATGATCGTTTGGCTTGTCCAACGATATAATGTGAATGAATGTTACTAGCAGGGCCCGGTAGTCGAACAAGTTCCGTAATAATTGTCCACTTCCTCTGATTAGCTAAACATTACACAAGTGAGCTCGCGAATAAAGGAAAGAAATGAATGCAATGGAAATAGTAAAGAAAGGAACGTAACAAGTTTTCATGGAAAGAATGTAATGAAACGTACATAAAGGAAGCAAAGGAGATAAAGTGATAAAATGATTATAAAGTGTTAAAATGATTATAAAGTGTATGTCAAACATAAATGTTTTTAAAATGGAATTGAATGCACATTTGTTTGCAGAGTATGTGTTAGATTTTACTTACTGGGTTTTAGCTCATTCCGTGATTTCAAAAAATTTTCAGGTGAGGAGTAATTGCGAGACGATACCTTGCTAGCGAATTGGACTCAGTAGAATAGTTTGAAGAAAGATTTTAGACAGTTGCTTTATGATTAATTATTATTATTTTGACGATTTAGCTTAAAATTATTGGTTGTTATTTGATAGTTTCCGTTGCAAAATTTTTATTATTATTTAAGTACTTTGAATTCAATACTTATAAATTTAAATAAAGGATTTGATAAACTTATGTTTTAAATAAAGCTATATCTTTCATATTAGATGTTTAATTAACGTTAAAGAGGATATCACTTCCTAAATTATAATCAATAAGGTATTTTTTTTAGTATTGGGGCGTCACAGTTTGGTATCAGAGCCAGGTTTAGACGATTCTGTAGACTTCATAAAATTTTTCTAATTTAAAAGGAGGAAAAGCTACTGAGTGTCTTCTCGCAATCTCCTGGTAAGATTTAATGTTTAATTGTTAGAATGATATTTATTGTATGATTTTGTTTGTTATATGAAATTACAATGAAATGATAGATATGTTAAAACCAATCTGTTTGTACCAGAATGCCTCCTAGGAACGCTCAAAATCATATTGATGCTCAACCATTTGGGGTGAATGGTAATGAGACGGGAAATGATCAACATGGTACCTAGCTTACTTTGGAAACATTTACGCAAGCAATAGCTGCGTTAGGACAAGCTCAACAAAAAAATGTGGCCCCTCCGTAAAATGGTCAACATAAATTTTCTGAATTTAAGAACTTATCTCCACCACCTTTTGAAGGAACTACCGACCATTTAGAGCTGAAATATGGAATACTAAGATGGAGAAAGCATTCATTGTTGTGAAGTGCACTGATGCATATAAGGTTGACTTTGCTTCTTACATGTTACAAGGAGATCCGTACGATTGGTGGCGGCTAATTAAACGCCAAAATGAAAATGATGTTGAGATCTTCACTTGGGATATGTTCAAGAACGCATTTTCAATCATTACTTCCCAAAAAGTGCTCGACAGGAAAATGAGAGAGAATTTGTTAAGCTAGAGAAAGGAAGTAAAACCGTCACGGAGTATGAAGTAACTTTTGCATGATTAGTGAAGTTTGCTCCAGATTTGGTGGCAACAGAAGAGAGTCGAGCCAGACGCTTTGAGGAAGGGTTCAGATCCAGTATCAAGCAAGCAGTGATTCCGTTCGAGCTTGCTACCTATAATGGAGTGGTCAACAAAGCATTGTTAGTGGAAAAGAGCACAACGCTTAGACCCAGACCATAACAAATTCCATATAAGTGGTCAGAAGCATAATGGAAGCAATTCTAAAGGAGATTTCTAGAAGGGGGACAATCAGAAAAGGAAATTTAGCGGTGGAAACGACAACAAAAACCAACAAGGAAAGCAGCCAAGAAGGACATGTCAGAATTGCGGCAAGGAACACCTTGGTGAAGGACTATCCATTAGTGATAGAAGAGCACGTACTGTCAGCCGACCTTATCATCTTGGATGTCCATGACTTTGACATTATTTTGGGGATGGATTGGTTAGCAAAGCACTATGCAACTATTGACTGCCACGAGAAAGAAGTGTTATTTCAACCTCCAGGAGTGTCCAGTTTTCATTTTGTGGGAGCTAAGTCAAAACCTCATAGTCCTTTTATCTCTGCTATGAAGGCTTGGCGATTATTGAATAAAGGATGTATGGGATACTTAACATCATAGATATAATTTCTGGAAGAAGGTCATTCTATAGAAAATGTACCTATAGTACGAGAATTTGTTGATGTGTTTCCTAAGGATCTACCAGGTCTACCACCAGATAGACAAATTGACTTTGTCATTGACATTGTGCCTGGTACATCCCCAATATCTAAAGCTCCCTATCGTATGGCCCCGGCTGAACTCAAGGAACTCAAAGTCCAATTGTAGGAACTGTTGGATAAGAAATTCATTCGACCTAGTTGTTCCCCATGGGGTGCTCCTGTTTTGTTTGTAAAAAATAAGGATGGAATGATGAGGCTGTGTATTGACTATCGCGAGCTAAACAAGGTGACTATCAAGAATAGATACCCACTGCCGAGAATTGAAGTTTTGTTCGATCAACTTCAAGGTGCAAGTTATTTTTCCAAGATTAATCTTCGTTCTGGGTATCACCAATTGAAAGTCACAGAAGAAGACATCCCAAGACTGCATTTCATACTCGATATGGGCATTATGAATTTCATGTAATGTCGTTTGGGTTTACGAACGCCCCTGGAGCATTTATGGATCTTATGAAACGTGTTTTTAAATAATACCTAGATCAATTCGTCATTGTATTTATTGATGACATTTTGATTTATTCTCGCTCTAAGGAGGAGCATGAGCAACACCTTCGGATGGTGCTGGAAACCCTCCATGAGAAGGAGTTATTTGCCAAGTTTAAGAAATGTGAGTTTTGGTTAGATAGGGTACCATTTTTGGGACATCATATCAAAAAAAGGTATAACAGTTGATCACGGCAAGATTGAAGCAATTAAAAGTTGGCCAGCTTCGGCTAATGTTGGTGAAGTTGGTAGCTTTCTGGGATTAACAGGCTATTATCAAAGATTTGTTGGAGTATTTTCAAAAGTTTCCTCACCATTAACTCAGCTAACGAGAAAGAATGTGAAATTTCAATGGTCTAAGGAGTGCGAACAGAGTTTCCAAGAGTTGAAGGAGCGTTTAACAACCCAGTCTTAACACTTCCTGTAGGTAATGAAGGGTTTGTCGTTTACAGTGATGCTTCGAAGAAGGGTCTTGATTGTGTGCTTATGCAACATGATAAGGTGATTGCTTATGCCTCAAGACAACTAAAAGATTACAAAAATAATTACCCTACCCATGATCTTGAGCTCGCAGTTGTTGTACTTGCGTTGAAGATTTGGAGGCACTATCTTTATGGGGTTAAATGTGAAATCTTCACTGATCATAAAAGTCTCAAGTATTTCTTCACATAGAAGTAGATGAATATGAGGCAACGAAGGTGGTTAGAACTTGTCAAATATTATGATTGTGAAATCAATTATCAGCCAGGAAATGATAATGTGGTAGCGGATGCTTTGAGTAGAAATAATTCAGGTTCTATTACTTGTTTGCAAGTTATTCAGAAACCGTTGTTAAGGGAGATTTAGAGATTTGGATTGGAAATTTTGCCTTGGGAATGGTTATCTCGCTACTTTGACGGTTTGTCCAACTTTTTTTGAAAGAATTAAGATAGGATAATTGGATGATCCGTAACTTTTGAAATTTCAAACAGAGGTGCAAGATGGTAAACGTACTAATTTTGTCATCACTACTGATGGAGCTCTTCGTTATGATGGTAGATTGATGGTACCAAACAATGGAGAGTTAAAGCGAGAAATTTTGAGTGAAGCTCATGGAACTCCATACTAAATTCATCCAGGAAGTACGAAGATGTATCGGAGTCTAAGGGAACATTATTGGTGGATTGGCATGAGTCGAGATGTGGCAGAGTATGTACAACATTGTATTACGTACCAGCAGGTTAAGGCTGAGCATCAGCAACCTTCTGGGCTTTTGCAACCACTTATGATACCTGAGTGGAAGTGGGAGCACATCAGTATGGATTTTGTTTTGGGACTACCGAAGACTTTGAAAGGTTACAATTCTATATTGTCGATTGGCTTACTAAGTCAGGTCACCTCTTGCCGGTCAAAAATACCTACAAGATGGAATAGTATGCTCAATTGTATGTGCGGGAAATAGTAAGACTTCATGGAGTTCCACTGTCGATTGCGTCAGATCGTGATCCGAAGTCTACTTTTACTTTCTGGAAAAGCTTGCATAAATCTATGGGTACCTAGTTACGGTTCATCACAGCTTTTCATCCACAGTCTGATGGGCAATCAAAAAGGACCATTCAAACCCTTGAGGATATGTTGAGAGCTTGTGTTATTGATTTTCAGAGCACTTGGGAAGAGATATTACCTCTTGTCGAGTTCTCTTATAATAATAGTTATCAAGCTACAATTGGTATGGCACCTTATGAGGCATTGTACAGGAGAAAATGTCGATTGCCTATTCATTGGGACGAAGTCAGAGAACAAAAATTGTTGGGCCCTGAGATTGTTCAGAAAATGATTGATATAGTTGAAAATATTCATCAGCGAATGAAGACAACTCAAAGTACACAAAAGAGTTATGCAAATAAAAGAAGGAAGCCTTTAGAATTTGTTGTTGGCGACAAAGTATTTCTAAAGGTCGCTCCTATGAAAGGTGTTTTGAGGTTTGGGAAGAAAGGCAAATTAAGTCCCCGCTTTGTAGGACCTTTTGAAATATTGGAGAGAATCGAAGAGTTAGCTTATCGACTTGCATTGCCGCCAGCAATGTTGGGAGTTCATAATGTATTCCATGTTTCGATGTTAAGGAAGTATCTTCCTGACCCATCTCACATCCTTAGCTATGAGGCTTTGGACCTCCACCAAGACCTTACTTATGAAGAAGCACCTTTCAGGATTCTGGATAGAGAAGAAAAGGAACGTAGGAAAAAGAAGATTCGTTTGGTCAAGGTGTTATGAAACAATCATGCAGTAGAACAGGCAACCTGGGAGCGCGAGGATGAGATGCGTGTCAAGTATCCACATTTGTTTGGTACGTTTTAATTTCGAGGACGGAATTATGTTTTTAGGTGGGGGAAATTGTAACACCGCAACTAATTTGGCACTAAATTATGTGTTTAATTGTTAATTTTTACTCTTAATTATCCTAAAAATATTTGACTTAACGTTTGATTTGAATTAATTAAATGTCATGCAGAGAAATGATTTGAGGTGATCTAACAACTCATGTTGTGCCTAGTATAATTTTAATATAATTGATATTAGTTATCAAAATTGTTGACTTATTAAGATTAGATTTATTTGTATTTTTCTAAGCTCACTCACGCCTATATTACTTACACCTTAAGAAAAAAACCCTAGCACTATTTATTATTACTCTTTTTCTTCTTGAACGATCTCCCCCTCTTTCCCTTGTTCATTCATACATATTTGCTTATACACCTTAATGTATCCCTAACCTAGTTATTATATACTCTATATCTCTCTCAATCTCCAACCCTCTCTCATGTAGCCCTCTCAATCTCCAACCTCTCACGGAGCTCTCCCACAGCGAACCCCTCTTTCTCAAAGAAAAATTGAATTGTAAAAATTCAAGGTCTATTTCTACCTCTTGGTGTTTACCTCGTTGTGAGGACGTGAAAATATTTCTTGGTAGAATTTTATCTTATAAGCAAGGACAAAAGTTTATGATTCATATCTTTTTTTTATTTCAATGTATTCAACGCTTTTAAATGTTTAAATTTAGATTCACATATTTTAATTTAGATCTGAATAATAATGAGTTTTAACACTCTTTTGTGATTCATATAAGTCTCTTGAATAAATTCCAATAAGGGAGAAATGTTTTCAATAAAAAAATAGGATTTTTAATGAATACTGTATTTCGGATTTTCCTGCACACTATGAAACAACGGCTTCATTTTTCGTATACCACATGATAGAATTTGTGTCTCAAATTTTGATGGTAGCTTTTAACCATGTTGAAATATATCCTGTATAAATTTTAGGTCATAACCCAAAGTATATGAGTTTATATGATTTTTTAAATTTCTATTTTGTTCATAGGAAAACAGTTTTCTGTAACGAATTTGTTTCTATGTTTTGACACCTAAACGACCTCTAAATTTTATAAAATTTATTTTGTGAAACCCTAGCCTTTTCAAGATCACACTATATGAATTTTATAATTTATAGAAAGCTCTAGTATAAGTTGTGTTCTATGTTTTATAACTAGAACAAGTAAAAAAGAAGTATCATGAATTTATAAAACTATTGGAGTTTGGATTTTTACCGTGCTTATAAAGTATATATATTTGGCTTTTATTCTTGAGCAGTGACTTAGTTTTCCACTCTACCATCTATGTCATAAACAATTGATTTTTTTATGTTTTCAATGACTATGTGAAATTGATAAAGCAGTTTAATGTGTAAATTTAATAGTTTTGGCACTTTGAGCATTGACCCCTCGAAGTATTCTCTAGACATTTGGCTTTACTAAGGACACTAGGTATACTTTAATGTTTACAAACTTCGATGTTGTATTGATTTATCATTGTGATGTCGTTTGATATTCTTTTTAATTATATTTGTATGTATATTATCTGTGATATAATTGTATTGTAATGTTAATGATTGTAAATACGTTCATACTTATACATGAGGGTTTGTAGTGTGAATATAATCAATTTAATTAAAAGTTTAAACACCTGGTGTGTGTTTATGCCATGAAAGATGTGGGTGAGAAATGGGACGCGGGGGACCGGCGGACCCGACAATGATTGATGGTTAATATGAATGGATGATCGTTTGGCTTATCCAGCGATATAATGTGAATTGATGATCGT
>QANY01013280.1:45027-217143 GCA_003255025.1 Datisca glomerata | reverse complement strand
CCCCCCCCCCCCCCCCCCCCCAAGATCCTACTAGGCACCCTATTAATCAAATACGTGGCTGTCAGAACAGCCATGTCCCAAAAAGATAGAGGAACAGTTATACCCTTTAGAAGACCGGATTCATAGCCCATTGAATACGGGCAAGTAAGCTGCTGGAGAATACCAAGGTTGGATAAATGAGTAACAAGATCACTAGTAATGTACTCCCCCCATTATCAGACCGAATACCACGAACTACAATATCATACTGAGTTTTTATCATGGCAAGAAATTGTTTAAGCACATTCGAGACCTCAGGCTTTTTCTTAAGTAAATAAACCCAAGTACACCTAGAGAAGTCATCGATAAAAGTAACATAATAACGATGTCTAGACACAAAAACAACAGGGGAGGGCCCCCACACATCATAATGAATCAAGTCAAACATAGCAGGTGACCTATGCATGTGAGAAACATAAGGTTTTCGACAATGTTTTGAGAGTTCGCAATCTGACATTTAAAATAAAAATATTTACAGGCGTCAACTAAAGTGGGAAATAACAAATATAGGTATGGAAAGTTGACATGTCCCAAACGGGCATGCCAAAGGCGTATGTCTTTAGCAGAAAAAGAAATAGGAAAATAAAAAACAGTAGAGGAAGCAGCCTGTAGCACTGAATTTGGTGGCTGGAGAGGTGGTGGGACCCCAAAGTAGTATAGTCCGTCTCGCTCATATTCCTTGGCAAAAATCCTCCATGAACTTAGGACATGTAGGAAACAACTATCAACTAAGAAAATGACAGCACAGTTAAGGGATTTAGCAAGACGACTAACAAATTATATAGGTTCAATGCAAATTTAGGAACATGAAAAAATGAGGAAAGGGTAAGATCAGGCGAAAGTTATACACTCCCCATACCACTCATACTAATCATAGAATCGTCTGCCAGACGCATAGAGCTATGAACATGATCCAAAGGCGTGGAGAATTGAGACAACTCATCCGTCATATGATCATTACTACCGGAATCCAAAACCCCCATTTAGGTGTCTCAGAGCGGACATGAAAAGCAGTTGGAGTACTTGAGGCCAAAGAGGCAGGAGGGCAGCAAAGTTGTGTCCATTAGCTCTCCCATCGGACATGGGATAATCTAGATCTGGCTTAGTAGCGACAACAAAACCTGAAGATTCAGACTTCTCGAATCCAAGAAACCTGAAGATTCAGACTTCTCGAGTCCAAGAAAGCAACACAAAGTGTCAAAAATCTGACGGAGAGACGAAGAGAGATTAATCACAACCCTCTATCTCATGAAAAGTCACCCAAAGCGTGACGAAACTGTGGTTTACAACCACAACAATCCCGAAAAACACGAGAAACCCTAGTTTGATCAGCACACCAGCTAGGACAACCAACCACTTCAAAAATGAAGTTGGTAAGGAAAAAAAAGGTGGCTGGAAAAGTCACCGGAGGAGGTAGGCGGCGGGCGGCGGAGGCCGGCGGTGGTGGACGGTGGTTGATGACGGCGGAGGTCAGTGGTAGTGGCAGTAAAGGGCAGCAGTGACGGTGGGTGACTGTTTAGAGTTAGGGTTGGATTATATTGGCTTTGATACTACATAGGAAAAAGTAGGAGAAATAATGTATTGAGTTAACACAAGTCTAGATACAATGGGGTATTTCTACCCAAATAAGAAGAAATGCAATAAGAGCAATTAATAAACTATCCCTAAACTTAAACAAATAACAAAGAAAACATCCTTATATTCAACAGTGGTTTACCCGGTCGTTGACTTCAGGGCCCGTGGGAGCGTTTGATGTCTCGCGCAATAGTCGGGGCGAAGCCCCCGGATACCCACGTTACCAATAAAAAAAAGGAATGACAATCCAGGCTACTGTCCGAGTGAGCATTGCAGTCCTCTGGAGAGCTCCTGCCGTCCAGAAGGCCTTGTGGTACATATTGTGCTAGCTCTATTGTTCTCTCTGAATTGTTTTGAGCACCATCATTTTTCTTTTATTATGACAAATAGGGGAAAAGAGAAAAATAAATTAAAGGAAAGCAATTCTCATCTAGCATAGCTTTGTGATTATTGTTGAAGCACGATTCCTACTCTGGTTTATTTTATATGCTAGACGTCGAACATGGTGGCACCAATCGATGATTTTAAAACAACTATCTAAAGTTCTTGGGTGGAGTAAACCATGCCATGGGGCATTATTTTGTCAAAGTTTCGCTGTTACATTCTTGGTGGCATAACACAGTATATTGTGTGATGTCCATGTTTCTCTTCTTGCACATAACGTTGCAACAAAAGTTTTCTGGTGTTGAATAGAGGACAAAATTTTCCGTTGGTTTAGATCACGATACTGATGTGTTGTATTCTCAATTGAAGTTTCGGAGTTGGAATTTGATCAACCTTGTGATGATAATGAAGCAATGGATAAAGATACTGCTCTGCGTTTGGCAATCTCTCGACTTGCTGGAGAATTTGGAAGAGAATCTATGTTGTCTTTACATTGGTTTTTTGGCTCACGACAGACGCCTGTGATATCTACAGGATCATTAAAGCTTGATCTAGCTCTTGGAATCGGAGGCCTACCTAAGGTTGTTAATTGATAAAACTGAAGTTTACTTGATTAAAAAGCTTGATGTACGGAAGACCAACTTTGAAATTTCAAGTATGAGCGTGTTATAGGTAGGTTTGGTGGAATATGATTTACGCACACATTCACTTAAAACTTAATTGCTCGAAATTCAGGTTTATTCATTAAAATCTTCTGATATTAATGACGTTTTGTTTTCTTATAAAAAGAATTCATAAAATTGCTAAAAATAAAATTACAAGAGGTATTCGTAAATGAGGCTGCTGGAAAGGCTGATTCCAAATCAATTAAGAAGTAAGAACTAAATCTAAATTCGAGTTACAAACGTTCTTGCAGACTCTGTTATCTTTTGATTCGTTGCAAAGAGACAAACTTGTGCATTGTTTTGTCTTGCATATTATAGGATTAGAGTTTTCTTATGCATGCAACTGATAGAAATGTCTTAGTAATCAATTGGTACTAGCCATAATTATGATCCTATCAGGAACTGCACTTAATCATGAAGTCTGTTGAAGTATATATTTGAATATAATTGATGTATTGACATGATGTACTATGTACTCATCTTACTTTTTTGATAAATGAAATATGGTTGTCATTTTCTTAATAAGGGATATACTCTGACATTCTGCAGGGAAGAATAGTTGAAATTTATGGACGAGAAGCTTCAGGCAAGACAACACTTGCACTCCACATCATCAAGGAAGCTCAAAGGCTTGGAGGTACATTGTTTTCATTCTTTTTGTGATTTCTGGTATGAAATCTTTTGCATGAGCGTGGTAATATGGGATTTGTCAATGAAAAACATAAATCTTGTCTTGTAGCTTGAGTGTATCTCTGTAAGTTACATACGAGTTTGGTTATAATATTATTGTTGACGGATGTTGACAGCAATATCTTGTTTGTTATGGTGTTTCAGTTTTTAGGAGTTAGTTTAGGGATTTTATTTTTCTGTTTATTCTTTCCAGATTTGTTTTCCTGATTTCTGATTATATTTCCAGATTCGTAGGTCTATATTTTAGGTAGTAAAACCTGTATATATTAGGGTTAATCGTACTCAATAAAATTCATCAGAGAATTTTAGATGAATTTTATTTTTTCTTCTCTGTTTTCATGGTATCAGAGCAGTCTTTCTCTGATTTTTTTCTTTAATGGCTGAAACGACCATGACCGGTGGGGCAACGCGAGATAGTTCGTCAGAATCATCTAAAAAAGTGCCATCGTCTATTGCTTCGGGTTCTAATGATTCTCATTCTCTTCAAATAACTCAGCACAAACTCAATGGCGAAAATTTTCTAGAATGGTCTCAATCGGTTGTGCTGGTGATTCGAGGTAAAGGCAGACTTGGTTACCTGACAGGTACAACAAGGGCTCCAAAGGAAGGAGAAGCAGGCTATGCGACTTGGGAAGCAGAAAATTCTATGGTTATGGCATAGTTAGTTAATTCCACGGAACCTAAGATCGGCCGAACCTATTTATTCTACAAAACGGCGAAAGAGATATGGGATATGTTCCAGGAAATGTATACAGATTTGGAAAACTCAGCCCAGTTCTTTGAGATCAAATCTGCCCTAAGAAGTACAAAACAAGGTAACATTTCAGTAACAGAATATTTTAATATGCTGATAGAGTTGTGGGAGGAGATGGATATGTTTTGTGATATAGATTGGCATTGTGCGGAGGACAGTGTGAAATATAAGCAGATGCTTGAAAAAGAAAGGGTATTTGACTTTCTTCATGGATTAAACAAAGAGTTAGATGAAGTTCAAGGTCGGGTACTTGGAACTAAACCTTTTCCAAACATTAGAGAGACCTTTGCAGAAGTGAGAAGGGAAGAAAGTCGAAAACGGGTCATGCTGGGAGGAGCTAAAGAATCTGTCTCAGATAATTTATCCCAAAATTCTGCTTTTGTCTTTAGAAAGTATGACTCTACTGGTTATGGAGAACGTGAAAATCGGAAGAATGACCGAGCTTGGTGTGATCATTGTCAACGCCCATATCATACAAAAGAGACATGCTGGAAGATACATGGAAAACCAGCAAATTGGAAGCCACGCAAACCACGTGAACAGAGCAGAGCTTTTCAAGCTATTTCAGAGGAAGACAAACCAGGAGGATCAATTTTTAGCAAGGGACAACTTGAACAACTACAAGCCCTTCTCTCTCAATCCCAAGCATCTCAATCAAGTATACTAAATCCTGTCCCAAATTGCTCTATAGCGCAGAAAGGTAACTATCTCTCTACTCTAAGTGCAAAATCTGATATTAATGGCCCTTGGATCATAGACTAAGGGGTTTCTGATCATATGACTGGATGTCATAAGTGGTTTTCTACATACACTCCATACCTTGGAAATTTGAAATTTCGTATAGCTGATGGATCTCTATCATCTGTTGGGGAAAATGGCTCTATTAAAGTTTCTAATATGACACTAAAGTATGTACTTCAAGTTCCAAATTTAACATGTAATCTAGTGTCTATTAGCAAATTGACAAAAGATTTGAATTGTCTGGCTAAGTTCTATCCTTCATATCAGTTTCAGGATTTGCTTTCGGGGAGGACGATTGGCAATGCTAAGGAACATGAAGGTCTGTGCTACCTTGAAGACGATCAACAAGTGAATAAACATGAAGCTCATTTGGCTTTAAGTAGTGAATCTCTCCATATCTCTAGTGAAATTATGTTATGGCATAATAGGCTAGGTCATCCTAGTTTTTCTTATTTAAAAACATTGTTTCCTTCTCTGCTTAAGAAGAAAGATGTTAATTTCTTACTTGATAAATAGAGTTCTTCAATTCAAAACACCTTCAAACATCTTACTTGAGTCCTGTCCACAAACTCGGTTGATCACTTCCTTGCCTCTCAAAACCTTTGGGTGCATTTCATTTGTCCACAATATCAGCCAAAGTCAAGGGAAATTTGATCCTAAAGCCATAAAGTGCATCTTTGTAGGGTATTCTCCAAATCAGAAGGGGTATAAGTGCTATTGTCCAGCCACTAAAAAATTGTTTGTTTCCTTAGACGTCTTTTTTTTAAGACCAATCTTTCTACCCAAATCCCAATCTTCAGAGGGAGACATTAGGCGAAGATAGGCTTTGGGATTTCTTTATTCCTCTTCCAGTTGTTTTCACCCTACAAGAACCACCACCAAACACAAATTCTCCTATGTCACCAACAGAAATTGATTTAGAAACAGGGGGAGATTCACAAAGGCCTAGTCAACAACAAACATAACTTCATGTTTATTCCCGAAGAAACAAACAGTCTCAAGAAGTACAATCCTTCACGCACCAGGCACGTTGCCAAGACAATCCACGGGTAAATACTCATTCTGAAATTGAAACAGCTGATATTGTTGATTCATCAAGCCTGCCATCAGTAGACACTAAGCCTATAGACCTGGACGTTCCAATAGCTTCTCAGAAAAGGTGTAAGAGCGTGTACACAACATCCTTTGTCTAACTATTTATCTTACAGCCGATTGTCACCAGCATCTTGAGCTTTGACAGAAAAAATTGAAATGAATGAAGTTCCAAAAAATATTCAAGAAGCTCTTGAAAGACCAGAATGGAAGACTACTGTACTTGAAGAAATGAGAGCCTTAAAAATGAATGGAACTTGGGATGTTTTGGAGTTACCAAAAGGGAAAAGTTCTGTAGTATGCAAATGGGTGTTTACTATAAAGTATAACTCAGATGGTGTAATAAAAAGGTACAAGGCCCGACTGGTTGTAAAAGGATTTACACAGATTTTTGGGGTAGATTACACCGATACGTTTGCTCCAGTTGCAAAGTTAAATACTGTAAGGTTGTTACTATCTCTAGCAGCAAATCTTGACTGGCCTCTACATCATATGGATGTCAAGAATGCTTTCCTTAATGGAGAGCTTGAAGAGGAAGTATATGTGGATTTGCCCCTGGTTTTGATGGAGCAAATGGTGATAGAAAAGTGTGTAAGTTGAAAAAATCCCTATGCGACTTGAAGCAATCGCCAAGGACTTGGTTTGATCGTTTTGCAAAATTAGTAAAAGGACAAGGGTACAATCAGGGCCAAACAGATCATACTCTTTTTTTCAAACACTCAAAATGGAAAAAAGACTATCTTGATAGTGTATGTAGATTACATCATATTAACCGGAGATGATACAGTAGAAATGGAGCGGTTGAAGAAGGTCCTTGGAAGGGAATTTGAAATCAAAGACCTCGGACAACTCAGATATTTTTTAGGGATGGAAGTGGCAAGAAGCAAGAGAGTTATCCCAAAGGAAATATACATTAGACTTGTTAAAAGAAACATGAATGCTTGGCTGCAAGATCTACGCATCTATTGTATAGATCTAAGCACCCATAGATCTAAGCATGAAGTTTGGAAGAGCAGATGATAGAATTCCAGTGGATAGGGGGAGATATCAGTGACTGGTGGGCAGACTGATATATTTGTCTCACACGAGACCCGATATTGCATTCGCAGTTAGTGTAGTGAGCCAGTACATGCACTCTCCATTTAAAGAACATCTTGAAGCAGTTTATCGAATCTTGAGGTATTTAAAAACTACACCTGGTAAAGGCTTGTTCTTTGAGAAAAATGAGATTAGAAATGTGGAGGCTTTTACAGATGCAGATTAGGCAGTATCTGTTGAGGACAGAAGGTCCACGTCTGGTTATTGTACAAAGGTTTGGGGAAACATAGTTACTTGGAGAAGCAAGAAACAATCAGTTGTGGCCCAAAGCAGCGGAGAGGCAGAATTTAGAGCTCTTGCACAAGGGACTTGCGAACTAATATGGTTAAAGAGACTAATGGAAGAATTAAAAGTGCCTAGTATGTATCCTATTAAGTTATATTGTGACAATAAAGCCGCAATAAGCATTGCGCACAATCCAGTACATCATGATCGAACAAAACACGTTGAAGTAGATAGACACTTTATCAAGGAGAAGATAGAAGAGGGTGTAATTTGCTTGACCCATGTGCCTACAAAACAGCAAGTAGCAGATGTGCTAACAAAAAGGCTGCCTAAACCGAGCCTTGAAGTGCTAGTAGACAAGTTGGGAATGACAAACATCTATTCGCCAGCTTGAGGGGGAGTGTTGACAGTTGTTGACAGTAATATCTTGTTTGTTATGGTGTTCCAGTTTTTTAGGAGTTAGTCTACGGATTTTATTTTTCTGTTTATTCTTTCCAGATTTGTAGTAGTTATTTTTCCAGATTTGTTTTCCTGATTTCTGATTATCTTTCCAGATTCTTAGGTCTATATTTTAGGTAGTAAAACCTGTATATATTAGGGTTATTCGTACTCAATAAAATTCATCAGAGAATTTTGTTTTTTCTTCTCTGTTTTCAATTATATCAATGACAATACATATATATTTTCTTGTCATCTTTCACATCCATTTCTCCAGCTTTCCAACTTTTCTCTGATCCATATCACTGTCCTGTGATTCATTTTTTTAATCTTAGCTAGTCGGGAAATATTGTATTCTATATTCAAGAAACAAAAGAAAAAGTTGAGACATTTTTTTTAGCATTTGACACAGGTTGCATATTCTAGATTACGTAGTTTGTCAAACTTGTCAAATAATGTCCTAATTGTTCGACACATGTTTTTGAGTGTTCAAACTTCAGACATGTCCAGGGGTTTCCGGAGAGTGTTTATCTAATATAGTAATATGTTTACGAACGAACACATATAGCTTAAAGAAATGCATGCACTTCATGAATTCAGCGATTTGCTTACACTGTACATTGGTTTTTCTGTTTGTTTTCCATATAGCATCTGACCTGTTTTCTTTTTTAGAAATTGTTGTTATGTCTTAATAGTCTTTGAATATGAGGGGGAATTTTATGTTTTGTTAGTAGCCTTTGATGTGAGGAGGACTTTTATGTTTTGCTAATAGTCTTTGAATGTGAGACTTTCCATTTATTGCATTGCATCCGGAGGATATAGGTTGGGTGAATGAGAATGACATAAGTTTGGAATACAGAGAAAGAATAACAAACAGGTTTTTCTCCATCTTTTTCTGTGGTGGCTGGTATGTCACATACCATTGCTTCACTCGGAAATCATCCAAATCCTCTGGTTCACATCGATACAAACTTTTAACAATTTGGTCTTGCTATCCTTGTAGGTTACAATTTATGGTGTAGTGTTGTGTTTGCCTCATTGAATAGTCCTTTTGGCAGGATATTGTGCATATTTTGATGTGGAGAATTCGATGGACCCATGTCTTGCTGAATCCATGGGTGTAAACACGGAGAATCTTCTCGTTTCACGTCCAGATTCTGCTGAAAATCTACTTAGCGTTGTTAATACTCTAGCCAAAAGTGGATCTGTTGACGTGATTGTAGTTGATAGTGTAAGTGAGTAACCGTAATGCACGTTTACGGTCTTATCGATTGCAATCAGAATAGTCCAGGTTTCTTCCTTTTTCTTCCTCGATTGGTGGAATGGTCTAGAGGCTAAAATATTCAGTTTCGCGGTTTGACTAATTATTGATGGGGAAAATTTCTCCAATCTCCTCTATCATTTGCTTAAATAACAGAGGACACCCCCGTCTAGTTTAGAAAAATGATTCAAGACCCCTTCTAGTTTAGAAAAATGACACAAGACCCCCTCTAGTTTAGAAAATGACACGGATCTCTTATTTTAAGATTTTCTTGACAAATACATCCAAGGATGTTTTTTTACACCGCTAAAATAAATTTTAATACCACATTTGCCCGCCTTTATTATAATTTTTTTTCAACCTTGAAGCCATCCTCTTTTCTTCTAAGACCATTTTCAGATTCCAGACCACTTCTCACTCGGGTTGGGCCATGTGTTTTGGGTTCAATTATTAATCGAGTTGGGTCGAGTCTATACGATAAGTGTATTCTGGTTATTTCATAAAGAAACTAACAGTTTTTTTAAGTGTAAATTTTCAAACTAGAGTGTCCATATCATTTAAGCAAACTAGGGGGAGGTGGGAGGAACATTCCCTTATTAATACTTCACATTACAGCTACTCCTTTCCTGCTGCTAATCTTTGGGTTGGTGCTGCCATTTGTGAATAGATGTCAAAGGCTTAATCTCAATATTTTCCCCCACCACTAGTCTCTGAATGATTATGGTTTTATGCTGTAACAATATCATACATTGTCTTCTAGGTAGCTGCTCTTGTTCCCCAATGCGAACTTGGTACGGTGATTGGTGGAATCAACCAAGATGTACAATCTAGATTGATGACGCAAGCTCTTCGAAAAATAAATCACTCCTTAGGCCAATCTAAAACACTACTTGTTTTTGTTAATCAGGTTGAAACTGAGATTTATACCTGCTCTCTTTATTAAGTGATAGTATTTACCAGCTAATATGGTGTTTGTCTCTATAGGTGAGGTCGAATGTAACATCAGGGCAAGGTTTCAGATGTACGGATGAGGTCACCTGTGGTGGAAATGCCCTAAAATTTTATGCAGCTGTAAGGTTGAGAATTATGAGAAAAGGGTTGCTGAAAACTGAGAATAAGGTAAATCTTTCGTCACGTCTGATACAATTAGGGATGATCATGGTTTGGTTTGGTATGATTTTTTGTTAAAAATAAACGTGAATGGTTATAAACTGAACCAAACTGTAAGTTTCAGTTCTGTTCTTCTAATAGTTCGGTAGTAACAAACTGAACCGAGCCAAACCCTAGACACATCTAAAACCGAGTGAGTGATTGATGATTTGTTGAATTTCAAATCAAATTGTTTTACATTGATGTTTGATATGTATATTTAGGTTACTGGTCTAGAGGTTTGTGTGCAAGTGGTGAAAAATAAACTGGCGCCTGCAATGAAAAAGGCGGAACTCGAGATACGATTTGGGAAAGGCCTACGCAGTGACACTGAGGTCTTGGAATTTGCTTGTGAGCATAGAATCATTGTGAAAGAAGGAAGCAACTATCTTATAGAAGGGAAAGTTTGCAATGATAAACATGAAGCTGAACAGTATCTAGCCGAAAATGAAGAGGTTCTTGAGAAGATGGTAATGATGTTAAGGAAACAGATTTTTGAAAGAAACAGCTGAGTTGTTGATTCTTGATTTGGAATCCTAGACCTTCCCTCCTACCATGGAAGGATATTCTATTAGAATTGAGAAAGTGCATGATGGGGATTGAGCATCTGATGGTGGCTGCCCAGTGCCCATGAGAAATAAGTACATTCCGGCTTTACATATTCCTTTTGACGATTACAGATTTATGTCACGTTGCTTAGCAATGAACTCATGACAATTTTATGTTGCTTACATATTCCTTTGTTTGTTGCTTAGCAATGAACTCATGACAATTTTGGTAATCCTAGTGTTTGCTTGCATTCTTATATTTAGCTAGAGTATATGTAAATGAGCTAAGAGGGGGAACATTTTTCGACAAAAATTACCCTACTACATGGAATTCCATAATTGTCATTCATAGATGCTATGACTAAATATTATATTTTTAAGTTAATAAATTACATAACTTAAATTCAATTACGACGGTACATCTTAACATGCATAAAATGATAAAATGAAAACAAGGTGCATGAAAAAAATGTCAAAAATGAGTTAAAAGCATATCTAGACAACGTATCATTTATTTATAGAGCCAAAATTTTGTTTCAAACTTCTATAATTTAATTTATCATATTACATTGGTATTTACAAAAAAATTATTTACTTAAATCTTGATAAGTATATTTATTGAACAGAGAAAATCAAAATAATAATTTACTGAGCACTTATTTAAAGTTTGAAATTTTTTAGGGAAAAGTACACGTACACTATCTGAGATTTGTCTAAAAGACATGGAGATCCCTTTAGTTTTGAAAAAGATGTAAATCTTGCTTCATATTTCATTTTATGGACAAAAACTTCAAAATTGTTAAATATTTACTAACGGCGTTTAATTAGTTTTTAATACCAAAAATACACTCCCTTAACTATCACTAATGGGCATTGGCAACAAAAAAATTAAGGGGACTATGAGCATTAATTCGAGTAAAATAAATTCGGGTAATGGTCTGATAGTGGGTTGGGTAAGGGACTCGGGTAAGATGAAAATTTTGGGTTATTTTGGTTATTTCATTTAAAAATAAACTTCATTATAACAAATTGAAATAATGTATCTTTTCTGAAATTAGATAGGGTGTTCGTATCTTTTAGGTAAACCTCAGAGGTGTCAATGTACTTTTCTCAAATTTTTACCATCCTAATATTTAACGAGGGACTCCTTTAATAAAAAAAATTTACCTTCTATGTACTGGATTTTTCTTGTAGAATCTTCATTTTGTTATATAAGCTTCTAAGCTTACAATTTTGTTTAGATTTTGTAAAATTCTAAATAGTGTAGATTAAATTTTTTAGTAGAATAAATGAATTCTTTTTTCGATAAAGTCAATGGTGTCTTTTCTGACTAATATTTTTGGACCGCCACTGTGAGAAATTAAGCTAAAATTACAACAAAGAATCGGCGTAATCTAGCCTAAACAGGTTTAATTAGGGAACTAGCCATTATATTAAAATGAAGGAGAAACTAGTTTAATATTTATCATTTTGCACGAATGGCCTAAATATAGAGTCACTCATTAACAAATCCTAACAAATTTAATGATAAGACGAATCTACCCTTACTAACAAAAGGAAGGATAAAAGAACTCCATGACATTAGCTGCAAAAATATCTTGAAGAAACGTAAACCCTAACCCGTGCTCTTAGGCGACGCTTCAAGATCTAAGAGAAACTCTTCAAAATCTCCATCGCACTAAATTGACACGAATCTACATCGAACAACACAACGTTAAGGAAAAATCGTGATTGTAAGTTGAAATTTCAATTTTCATTTTCTTATATGACATTATATTATAGGTAAGTTTTTTGTGCTTGCGATTTATGTTTAATGTGAAATTCATGCCTGATTTTTCTGAGAATTGTGATTGTTATGAGTTTTTTCTGAGTTTATTTAAGTTTTTTTTTCATGAAACTGACTTAGTATACCTATTTTTCGAGTTAGCAATTTGTCCCTATGTTTCTTTTCTGGAGGCAAACCAATGTATTTTTTATATTCTGCAGATTTCTCGTACTTAACATTTGTATGTGGTATATTATTATATAATTTGTGTATATGTTTATATACTACAAAATATATACTATGTAATTACATACTATTTTGTATGTCATCGTAACTTTTTTTTTTGAAACTCATCGTAACTTATTGATTGTTATTAATATTTTTTTGTTCTTAAATACAAGATAGTTAATAATCCATAATTCATCTTTATGATGTAAGTAGATGAATGGAGAAATTGAAGCCAAGTTTATTATGCTAATGAGAATGTCAAACGCAAAGTTTATTAATAATATTAAAACTTTCAATAGTATATATTTATATACGCATGATATAGTACCATATATATATGTAGAAACCATGATTTTAGTATCATAAAGATCACATATTTTAAAAAGATAGAGTTTATATCAATCATCATAAAGTTAGTGTAATTCTCACATCATTTCAAGTCATCATTTAATTATAAAATAACGTCATTCATTTAAAATTATATACAATATATATTTATTTACTTTTAGTATAAAATCATATGTCCATCATTTGAAAAATAATTATGAAATATTATACACATCATCATAAAATCAATATCAGTCCTTAAAATCATTTCAATATATACTTCTATCATAAAATAACATTATTCATTACAAAATTCATATATATCATCAGAAGTGTACTATCCATCATCATATCAACAATATCTATCATAATTGTCATTGAAACTGAGTAGATAAATATATACTATTAATATATACTTATATATTTTAATTACATAACTATAATAAAAGTTGTTTCATGATGTATATGGAAATATACTATGAGTACATAAATATATACTATCAGTTATAATTGTGAAATGTTAATTTATAATTTGAGGGAGTTCATTTTTCTAGGAATACCGTGATTTTTTCTCCAAACCACGCTGGGATATAATATACTCTATGATTGGACCTTCCCAAAATTTGAAAAAATTAAGTATTTAACCTAGTTTAAGTATTACTTTTGTTTATTGTCCTTTTTTCGTACTTTGTACATGGGGCCGAAATTGATGAGAGAAAAATTAAATTGTTAAGATTCTTTTTGTTGTTATACTTTTATGTCCTCATTATAACTGATTCTTTGTTTTAGATTTTTCTTCATTCTTCTTCGTGTTTTTCTTCGTAGCTTCTTCATGTTTTTCTTCCTTTATACGTCAATGGTATAACAGATTTCGAGCTTTGCTGATTTCAGCTTTTGATCTTCTTTTCCAATTCGTTATTCCTTCATATCTATAATATAAATAATAAGATATTTTTTATGATTTTGGTTTCGTCTCGCTACCAAAATTGTTTGATTTGGGTTTATCTTTTGTGACATTTTGTTATAAAATTGTTCAAAAGTATGAGTTTGAGTGTCATATTTAATTTTAGATTTTAGAGTTTTTAAGTTTCATTTATGTTTTCTATAATTTTTTGTTATAAATAGTGATAAGAGTATAAATTTTTTATTTTTCTTAGATTTTAGGGATTTTCTGTTACCGGAGTACCATAACTTTTTGGTGGCATGGAGTCTGGGTTTTGAGTCTTTTGACAACATCAAACGAGGACAACTAGGTCAACGGATTTGTGGGTTATTATAATTACCAACTGATCATAAATTCGGTGATAATAGTTGTGTGGAAACTATTAATCGACCGCTACCTTACACTAGAAACTCTCCAATTTGGAAAATATGGAAAAGAGGAAGTTTTATCTAGGATTTTTTTTGGTCTTTCTGTACCAGAAATTTGACCATCTAGGGGTGAAAATATTTATTTTCCTTAAAATAGAAAAATATTTTTCTGTGAAAATACATTTTATGAGTTGTGGAAAGACTACAATGACTCGAACATATTTATTTAAGGAATTAGTTAGCCAATCAACCAAGATTTCTAACCCCGTAGTCTTACTCGGGAATTTTATCATCGTGATTTAGGGTTGGAATTTAAGTAATGTAATCTCTTTCACTTTGACAAAAATAATGGTTAAATCAAACTTTGGGCCACTAGCAATTTACACCAACAAATGTTTACGAGCAAAATTATTCTTTAATATACTTCAAAAAAGTTTGTTTGGCTGAAATTGATTGAAATATGCTCTGTCAGATGATGCAATGTAGAATCTGACACAATCGACCATCGCAATTTGTAGATTTATGCTAGATCTATCGAAGACAGTAATAAAATGAATGCTATCGAAGGAAAACATCATAGATCTAGTTCTAGATCTAGGTGAAGAAAAAATCACCATAGATTTAAGATCTAGATAGATGAAAAATTATCATAGATCTAGATCTAAGTGGATGACAAACCACCATAGATCTAGATCTAGATAAATGAAAAGCTTTTATTATGAAAATAAAAAAAAAATTAGAATGATAGAAATTTTTTTTACTAGAAATCTCCTTCTCCAGTGAGGAATAAAAGATAAATGAATAAACTAGAGAGAGTTTTTTTTAGAGAGTCACTTATATAATTTAAAATTGTTGGATCAAAAAATAGTGACACATAAAATAGAGAAGTACATTTTAACCACATTAATATATATTGAAGTTAGGGGCAATGTCCGTGTAATCAACGGCGAAGCCACACAAGGCTTTGGGGGCACTTGGCCTCTTGGGCTTGGCCTGTACATTAATATTTAGTAATGTTCATAAATATATTACTTTTAAAAAATCATGAAATATAATCACAAATATAAAAAATATAAAAATTATCCACTGACACATTTAAAAAAAAAGAGTAAATTCAGGTGCCCAAAATTTTTCAGTGCCTTCGCGCAACTATTCTAAATTTCTATAATTTCTATAATATATATATATATATATTATATTTATATAGATTTTTTTTGGAAATAGGATCTTTTTTTAATTGTTTTAAAAAATGACCCAAAAGTTTCTTATTAACACAAATTACCAAATTTTTCTTCCTCTTTCTCTCTTCATCCATTCGTCTTCTCCCTTCACGTCTGCATCTTTCTTCTCTCCATTTGTCTCTACGTCTTTCTTCTCTCCCTTCACCATCGTCTTCTCCCTTTGTCTTCTTTGCTTCTTTGCTTCTTTCTTCTTCTCCATTCGTCTTCTCATTTCATGGTCTCCATTCGTCTTCTTTGCTTCTTTCTCCTTCTTCATTGTAAATACAATAAAAGTGCAGGGTACTTATACAATTTAGTAATTTTTTTTAAAATTTAATATATTTGTATAAGCAAAAGATTAGAGAACAAGGTGCAAACAAAATAGTTATTTTAATAAAACAATTTAACTTCATTGGAACAAATGCCTACAGATGCTCAAATTGGTGTATGTTATGGAATGCTTGGGAACAACCTACCACCTCCACAACAAGTTATATCTCTTTGCAACCAAAACAACATTAGAAGAATGAGACTTTATGATCCAAACAAAGCTGCTCTTGAATCTCTTAGAGGCTCCAACATTGAGCTAATGCTAGGCCTACCCAATTCTGACCTACAAAGAATAGCTTCTAACCAAGCCAATGCAAACACATGGGTTCAAAACAACGTAAAAAATTATAATAATGTAAAATTCAAATACATTGCTGTTGGAAATGAAGTTAAACCTTCTGACCCTTTTGCACAATACCTTGTTCCTGCCATGAGAAACATCCAAAATGCTATTTCTTCAGCTGGTTTAAGCAACCAAATCAAAGTTTCTACATCAATAGATACCGGTGTCCTCGGAGAATCATACCCTCCTTCAAAAGGTTCGTTCAAGAACGAACACCGATCGCTTCTCGATCCAATCATCCGATTCCTCGTGAATAACCGTTCTCCATTGCTTGTCAACTTATACCCATATTTCAGTTATATTGGAAACACGAAAGATATTCGTCTCGATTACGCTCTCTTTACAGCTCCTCCATCAGTGGCGGTACAAGATGGGCAATTTAGGTATCAAAATTTGTTTGATGCTATTTTGGATGCTGTTTACTCAGCACTTGAGAAGGCTGGTGGCAGTTCTTTAGAGATTGTTGTGTCAGAGACTGGTTGGCCTTCCGCTGGTGGAATAGCTACATCCATAGACAATGCAAGGACTTACAACAATAACCTGATTCAACATGTGAAGAAAGGGACTCCAAAGAGACCTGTCAAGCCTATTGAAACATACATCTTTACCATGTTTAATGAGAATCAGAAAACCCCCGAGTATGAGAAATTTTGGGGGCTGTTTCTTCCTAATAGACAGCTTAAATACCCTGTGAACTTTAATTAAGATCCCAAATTGCACTAGAACAACACTCTATCCAATAAGGGTACTATTTGTTAATGTTGTCACTTAAATAGATGTTATAATTTGTGTATCTGCCCAAAAAAGTTGCTCTAGTAGTCCCAAATGATTATAATAAATGTCATATTTACAGATGTTTTTCGTCAATCATGTTTACAATGTTATGATAACACTATTATCTAAACTTGAGTTATACTATTGCTTGAACTCCACACACATATATACTCATACACACACATGCGCGCACACACACATATATTTATAAACATACATACATACATATAGTTTTATGTTTATTTATAAGCATTTTCACACTTTAGTCTTAGCATCTCGGAATCTCGGATCATGGATGATATAGTATGTGACTTATGGACCATAGATAGAACATAGAACAATTTGACCCAATTTTAACATCCTATGTCTAACTAAGCAAAAGAACTACTCGAAGGAGGGAGAGAAATGCGTATAACTTGAAAAAAAGTATCGGTTTCAGATTAAAAAAAAGCATGCAATCAATTCAATGTTCAAATATTCACTAACTAAAGATGGTTTACAAATAAAAGAAGAGAAATACATGAAAGAACAAATATTGCAGCATTGTATCCTAAATCTTATCATCATAATCCCACAAATGTCAATATAATTAAGAATGTAGGAACCATACACGATTTTGGGATGTTTGAGGTTCATATTCCCTTTGACATGATTAATTGCTTACACTGAATCTTTGAATATATTAGTAAGTTGCTTATAAATATTTTAAATCTAAAAAATTGAGTTATTTATTTTCTGAAAATTCATATTATTTAGTGAATATTTATATGATAATGAGTTTTGTTAGATTATAACAAAAATCATTTTACAAAAAATAAGAAAATTACTATCAGAAGATTTTTATACATTTGTAGTTTGGTTATAAATGTTTTAAAGCTCAAAATTGAGATATTTATGTATTGAAAATTTATACTATTTATGAATATTAATATGGTAATAAGTTTTCTTCAGATTATAATATAAGAAAATATTTTACAAAAACAAAATGAGATAATCAAACAATTCTTACCGGACTTTTATGTAATTAAAATTATTGACAAATCATACTGTATTTAGGGGTGAGTTTGGCAGCTCTTCAATTTGAAGAGTTTTTGCATTAAGTGATTCATTATGAAACATTTTTGCTATAAATGCTACCTATACAATGTTGGAAAATTGACAGAGTGATTCTCCCACACATCCTTATGCGAAAAAATAAGTTTGGATAGAAAACGTTTAAAAATAGACAAACCACACAATCAACACAAAGAATTAACGTGATTTGACTCAAACAATCCTATGTTCACGGTCATTGTCGAAGACAACCAAAGATTTTACTATGACTTTATATAACTCATGATCTTTTGCACAAACCCTAATACACCATGCCCCAGAAAAGAGTCTCATACACTCTCTTTCTCTCACTTACAATAAATTGAGTACAATGTTCACGTATTTTTGCTCGCAGTAGAATTGTAGCTTATTGACAAATTATTTATTCAAATTGTTATTTACTCTTATTTTATATTTAATGATTTTAGTAGTAAATATATATATGCTTAAAAATCATAACTAATCCCTCCTAACAATAAGGGGTTGATCAATCTTTTAAAATATTCATTTAATGAAATTATATAAATATATGAGAAAATATTTACAGATAATAATTTTCATAATAAATTAAATAAGTACTTATAGAAATAAAATAGAAAAATGAAAATGAAAAATAGATATAAATAATAAAAATACATACATTAATATTATTCATATTTAATCGTATGATATATCTCATGTATTATTCATATTTAATCATATTTAATCGTATAATAATATCTTGTGAGTTTTATATAATAAATGAAAGTCTTAACTAATATTTTTTATTATTAGTAGTGTTAATCAATTTTTTAATAAATATCATGTACATATTTTTTACATAGCAATTTTATGATGTTATTGGTCTAATTAAATTTATTTTAGATGGATAAAGAAATTCAAAAAATGCTACTCATAAATAAATATATGAATTGTTTCGAATGATTAATTTATTTATTATTTAATCATTAATATTAAATGTCTTCGAAAAGTGGAATGAGAATAGAAAATTATGGTCACACTAACTTGGTTATCAACTTAATTAAGTTGAAAAATGACTAAAAAACTAAAACAGTCTATGGCGAAAAGCTACAATTTTAGGGGTAGATATATTTTAGAATGTTATTTCACAAAATAGTCAATAATTTTTATTTTTAGCATTTAAACCGATATGGTAAAAAGTCAACAAAAACTAGAGTTGTACAATTATAACCCTAAATAGATAGAATATTAAAATAATATTACCTAATTATTGAAATTAGATATAATGAATGAATATAATTCTATAATTATTTTATAAATAAGTTGGAGCATTAAATAAGGAAAAGAATCGTAACTGAACTGATAATTGATAAATTTAAAAAAATGGTTAGATATGCTTATCTAAGTAAAAAAATATCTAAAAATATGTACATTTGTTTATTTAAATTTAAATAGATTTACTTAGATTTGAATTTACTTAAAAAATTCTTAACTCAAAAAAATGCTTATTGTTAAGAAAACTACTTATTTATCAAAATACACCCATTCCACATTACCTTAATATTTAACTAATTTTTTATTTAATGAAAGAAAAGAGCTTTTATTTATCTAGGGAATCAACATCTACATGAAGGGAGGGAGAGAGAGATAGAAAGAGATAATGAAAATAGTTATAACAGTAATTAGATACATAAAACATGGACAAATAGTTACAAAAATTATATATAATTAATGAAAGATAATTTATAATCAATTATATAAATAAAATGACGCAATATATTCGCAATAGGTGTTATAACCGAGTTGTATTTGAAAAAATTTAAGAAATTATGTATATTTACTTACCTAAAAGTTTATAACGATTTAAATTTTACCGGACATTTTAATCAGACCACAAAATTTTACAGGACACTTTAATTAAAAAGACATCAACAAAATCGGTTGGGAATATCCCACTTTAAATTTCCCTTAAAAATTTACAATATAACCAACCACTCCACGTTAAAAAAATTATAATACAAATGAACTCATTATTTTTTTCACTTTCTAAGACAAGATGGTTACTTTATGCACAACATCCACTTTCATAATTTTAATAAAATCTACTTTTAGATTTTCTTATTCAAATGGTTGTTTACTCTTACTTCATATTTAATTGTTTTAGTAGTAAATATTTATTTACTTAAAAATCACAACTAATTCCTCCTAACAATAAGGGATTGATCAATCTTTTAAAAAAATATTTAATGAAAATTATATAAGTAAATATATGAGAAAATATGTAGATATAATATTTTTCATAATAAATTATATAAGTACATATAGAAAAAAAATAGAAAAAAAATTATATATAAAAATCAAAATATTTACATTAATATAATTCATATTTTATCATATGATATATCTCATATATATAATAATATCTTGTGGATTTTGTATAATAAATGAAAGTGTTAACTGATATTTTTTATTATTATTAGTGTTAATTAGTTTTTTAATATTTTTTACTTAGCAGTTTTATGATATTACTCATTTAATTAAATTTATTTTGGATGGATAAGAAAATCTAAATTTATTTTACTCGTAAATAAATATATTAATTATTTTGAATGATTAATTAATTTATTATTTAATCATTAATATTAAATATGTTAGAAAAATGTGGAATGAGAATAGAGAATTATGGTCAAACTAACTTGGTTATTAACTTAATTAAGGTTAAAAATAGCTAAAAACCAAAACACCTTACTAAAATGGTTAAATACTACAATTTCTAAAAAAACAGAGAAAGCCCAATGTGAAGCAAATGCCTAAAGTGTGGGTGTTAGTGAGCAACTTTCTTCTTCTCCTCCTGAGCTGTTTGTGGGTAGTTAACAGAAATTGAACGTGGATGCTTGTGATTTTGCTATGATGGAGAATAATGGGAGCTCACAAAAATAAATCTAAGGTGGGAGTAATATAGATTGTGGAAGAAAATGTCATCAGTATGGTGGAGGTAGCTAGTCTCAATTAGCCTTATGGTGAACGCTGAAAGTTATGACGTAGAATTGTCAGGGTGTAGGGAGCCCTCTAACTACTAGAGCGTTAAGTTTTTCCCTCTCCAGATTTATTTTTTCTGTTTGAAGCCAAGAATAAAGCTGCTTGTATTCAGTCTCTTGAAAATACGCTTGGAGCGTCTAGATGTGTTATAGTGGATCTGTAAGGTTTAAGCGAGGGAATGGTGATTTTTTGGAAGGATGATAACATGATGCAATTGATTAAGTACTCAAAATTTTTAATAAGAGTGAAGGATAAGGTAGAAAATGTTTACTGGCGTATTTTCGCAGTGTATGCTAGCGCCAACGTTCAGATTCAAGAAGCTCATTTTGACACTTTCGTGGAAAGAATATAGAATTGTGGTGATAATTGTGTCGTTCTGGGAGACTTCAATGACCTAGCGTATTCCCATGAAAAGTTGGGGGGGGGGGGGGTTCGCAACACTTCATCCCAAATATTGATTCATTCCTGCATTGACAATATAATGTCATCCCAACACTTATTATTTTTTTGTTGCATACCAGGTCGCTAGACCACGGTCTAAACCAAAATATTGTGCTAGACTGTGGTCTATTTAACACTTGCTAGACCAATACGGACAATAGGAAGACTGTGATTATGACATCTCAAATATCGATTCATTTCTATATTAACAATATAATATCATCTCAAAGCTCAACAGTCTAAGCATAATCAAAATTCTAATAGGACAGAACAATATAAAGGCTATAATTGGACATAGCAAAAATCATTTTTCATTCCTGCATTAACAATATGAAGGTTATAATTCTACGCATATTCAAATTTCAAGAAAGATTCACAATATGTATGTTTCATGATTTACATTATGAAAATTTTAAAATGTTGACATTGATTCACATCTTATATAGCTACACCTCTCTAATAACATAATAGACATCCTAAAATCTAGAGTTTTCAATGTCACTACCTTGATAAAAAAAATAGCATCCGCATCTTCTATCGAAACTCAACCATCTTACTTTAAGTACATTCAGATAAGTCCTCACCCACACATAACAACTCCGCAAATTTCAACACAAAGATTCTACAATCGCACCTGTAGAAATAATTTCTATAAAAACAATACAATAGTTATTGAAATTTCTCAATGGCAATCCTTATACATCTAACATCACCATAGTTATGGAAAATTCTCATTTTACCATTCATGGGCATCAAAACTGCAACTGAACCAAAACAAAACAAAAGAAAAAGAAAAAAGTTAAAATTTTAACATTCAAAATAGATCCCATGAGTTTTTGGAATCTAAACAATTTTTTCAACAATTGATGGAATCTTATGTTAGATCAGGTTTTAAAATTTGAAGAAAAATCATTAAATCACGAATGGTTCGTGGGTGGAATATCAAAATAATTTCACATCAATGAATTTAATCATATTAAACATTAAAACCATACATCTAATTATACATACAAGATTAAACATATTCAAAAGACGTAAAAATGATTTATATATTTGTATCAGAGACTTTCTGAATTGGTGAAATCCTTATTAAATGTTTCGCATTCTCCAATCTTCAAATCCAAAACCTTCAATTAGTTTTCGCACTAACAACCACTCGTTAGATTCACAAGTATATCTCGTAAGGACGTCGTTAGGAACTGTGTGCGGGATCTCAAAACAAACGAGGAAGAAAAATCAATTTTTTCTCTTCCTCTGGTGATTTCGACGGCAGGTAGTAGGAGGGGAGAGAGAAACTTTGTCTCATCTGTCTGATTAGGGTTATGTCAACACACTTTTTTAGGGAGACAACCATAATGTCATCACTTATATAATAATTTTGAAATTTTCACATATATCACATAGATGTGTAATTTCTGAAATTCACACCCTTATTCTTTACTATTGTCGAAAATTACATATCTCTCTAGAGTTAATGTTGTGTCTAAATTCATCAATCTAAATTAATAAAATTAAATTGATCTCCATCAATTAATAAATTAATTTTTTTTATTTACTAGCTATCTAATAATTAGAAAATAATAAATTAAATAATTTAAACATCAATAAATCATGTTCACTAATAAAGTGACAACACCCATCACAAATGAGTTCAGAAAATACACTTTGGCTCAAAATATATTTTGGTCCAACTGATATGTTTTTTCTATTCATGCCCTCATGAGCTATTCCTGAGACCGAATGCACTCACATGAATAAATGTATAAGATTCAAATACCTGACGAATTTATCTCCATAAATTCTCGACATATTTAATCCTGACATCGTATGACTCCACTATAGGTTCGATGCCGAATCAACTCTCGATTCATGCGTGCTATATTATTTGTCGGTGCAAATAAACATTTTTATTTCACGGTCCATATAATATTTTAACATATTACTCTTCGTAAATATCAGTAACAAGAGCGGGATATAAAAATATCATTTTACCCAACTTGTCATTATTTTCTTAACTCATTTGTTGACTATGAATAAGAAAGACATAACAGTGAATAAGAAAGAAATAACAGTGAATTGTCTCGTACAATTCACAAGTCTTATTCAATGACTCACTTAATTGAATACTTGACCAAGTTAATTTATTCACACCCATCAATAATGCATAATATGATATTGTTGATTTCACAATCTAACCACGAATTTTCATATCTGTGAATCACACAACTCCAATATAGTTGAATTACGATCCCAACAATCGAGGTATTGTCTAGCAATTTGAACTCACACATTTGGCATATCAAAGATCACAAAGTAACTAAGTCAAGCTTCGTATTCACCTTAGAATAAAGTAATTACGAAACTACCCTTAAGGTGTAACAATTAGATTTATAGTTAGGTAAACGGTTTTGCTCTAAACTAATTTGTTACTGGTTCATTCAACATGTTCCATAAATGCCTAGATCAACCGCCAGAGTCTTCAATTCCATGCCCCGAGACCGACATCCTTTGGTTCAACCTAATAGCCATAATCAGACTCGATTGCCCAGTCGATCCTTAGACTGTGAATAACGTTCTAAATTATTTCAGAAGAGTTTGTCTGGAAGACCGCTCAGTCTTTACTCTTTTTATGTTGACAATAGTTCTAGTACTTGAGTAAATTATAAATACATTTTAATTAATAAAAAAATCATTCATTCATTAAATTCAATAATATAAAATATTTGAAAAATAATTAAATATTCATAAATATTTATTGCATCCTATTTTATGGATATAATTCTAACATCTTACCGCATAAAATCATTTTTACATTATTATCCTTTATAGACTAGTAATGTTGAATTTGGTCTAAAAACACATGAATTCTGGAATCTGAAGATAAGAAGAATATATGGAATTCTTACCATGCCCAACAACGCTAGGCTGAAGCTTCAGAGAGAGAGTACTGTCAGAGAGAGAGAGAGAGAGAGAGGGTTAGATTGAGACGAAGGGGTGAAGAGCGAGTTCGGTGGGTTCTGTTGGCGACCTCTGTCGACGATGGAATTGACGACGAAAGGGAGAGAGAGTTCGATGGGTTTCGAATGGGTGAAATTGGAAGGATTCTTTCTCTCTCTATTGAGTGTTTTGAAAGAAAGTCAGGGAATATGACTCAAATTAGATTTTTCACTGTAAGAGGTAAATAAGTCTTTTAATCTATAAAAAAGCCAAGAATGCTTGAAATATCTCATGGGGTCTTAATATCGGCAATGAAAGGAGTTTTCAAGTATTCTTGATCCCATTGAAAACTCCTTTCTTCAACTGACTGCAAAGTCCAAAGGGTCTTTCCTTAGAATGGGTTTCTAAAGGGTCTTTCCTTATAAATTTCTCATCTAGTTTCTCACATCTTAACCCATTTCTATATAATACAGATAAAAACTTTAGATAGTTTATAATTTAAAATAAGGGATAATCAAATTTACATCCCTAAAATTTAACTATTCAGTAATTAATACCACTAAACTATTTTTTTAACATCAAATATCTTAAAATATGTGGATTAGTCATTTATACCCTCCCACCAACTTTTATTAAAAACTAACAATTTTTTTAATTAAATTTAAACTCTAATTAAAATTATAAATAAACTAATTTATACGAAAAAAACCCAAAAAAAAAAACCTAAATCCCTAAATTTCTCCTTCCCCTTCCCCCCGACTTCTCCCCCTCCACGACTCAGCCTCTATAATCCAATATAGCAACACCTTCTATCACTGTGCATTCCAGATCTTTGCCAATTCTACCGAAAAATAAAATTACAGATCTTATCCATTGATGTTTGTGCACCAAAGTCAGAAGAAAGATCATTACTAATTGAAAACTTAACTCTTCCATTACACTCCTTTGTAAAGCCATGAATTTTATGAGAATTTCTTTTCCATTAGTAAGAGGCGTAGCTGTATCGGAAACTATGAAGTAAGATGCCAAACACTGATGGTCCCTACTAGCTTCTACGTTACAAAACCGTGAAGTAAATTGTCTTTTTCCTACCAACAGAATCCTTCCTACGAACAAAGGCCACACTAATCACACAACTGAACAACGGTGCATCCCACTTTTATCAAATGATTATTTTAATATAGATTGCGTACAAGTTGTTTGGACTTTGCAGTCAGTTGAGGAAAGGAGTTTTCAGTGAAATTTTTTTTTAAAGTACTCCTGGTTTTCTTAAGATCTGGAAGTCTGTCGCTCCTCCGAGGACAATTTTGTAGCATGGGAAGCAATGAACAATGCCAATTTGATCATGGATAATTTAAAAAAGAAGGGGAATCCACTTGGTGAACAGATGCCCTTTGTGCAAAGACAAGGAAGAAACAGTTAACCATCTGTTTCTTCGCCGTTCTTTAGAAAGGGATGTTTGGATTATGACCACTGCTGGAGATGTTTTGGGTTTTTTGGTTTTTTAGTGTAAACTAGTTTATTTAGTGTTTAATATTTTAATTAGAGTTTTAATTTAATTTCAGAAAAATTCTGTTAGTTTTTAACAGAAGTCAAGTGAGAATGTGTATAAATGGCTAATGCACATAGTTTAGATATATTTTATACTAAAAAATAATTTAAGAGTATAAACTGCTAAATTGTCAAATTTTAGAAGTGAAAATTAGATTTATCCCTTAAAATAAATTTACACAACGCAAATAAAATTTATATCAATTAAATTAAATTATAGTTATTTATAATTATAAACTCTTTTCATTTTAAGTTAAGAAATATGTACTCATTTTTTAAAAATCAGAATTTTATCTCTTCAGGTTCACACAATTCAATTAAATACTAAAAATTTCATTAAATTCTCTTATACTCTCAGTTCACAATCAAATCAATCAAATTATCTTTTCTTCTTCCCTTATTCTTCTATTTTATTTAACGAAACTTATTTTTCTTCTTATTATTCTTATTCATCATTTTATTATTATTCTTATTATTATTATTCTTGAGTGGACTCTATGATTCTTCAGTGAGAAGCTGACCCACTCTTCTTCTTCATTTTCAGCGAGACCCAAATTACTTCTTCAGTGAGACCCATTATTTTTTTTTTCTTCTTCTTCTTCAACAAGACGCACTCGGATTCTCATTTTCCTTTTTTTAGACGCAGAAAAAGGCTCAAGCAATTACTCGATTGCTTATTGCCAAAATAAAAATAACTACTTGAATGGTTCAAGTAATCATAAGCAACTACTTGAACCCTTCAAGTAGTCACCTAGTATATGAGTTGTTGACTGGTAAAATAAAAAATAACTATTTGAAATGTTCAAATAGTCATAAACAACTACTTGAACTCTTCAAGTACTCAATGTTCTCATTCTCCTATTTTTTATGTATAAAAGAGCTCAAATAATTACCCGATTGCTTATTAGCAAAATGAAAACAACTATTTGAAGGGTTCAAGTAGTCATAAACAACTACTTGAACCCTTCAAGTAGTCACCTGGTGTATGAGTTGTTGACTAGTAAAAATAATTACTTGAACTCTTCAAGTAATCATAAACAACTACTTGAACCCGTTAAGTAGTCACCTGATGTTTGAGTTACTGAGTGACAAAACAAGAACAATTACTTGAATGATTCAAGTAATCAAAAATAACTACTTGTACCCTTCAAGTACTCACATATCGTATGAGTTGTTGACTGGCTAAAAAAGACAACTAATTGAACATTTTAAGTAGTTGTTTCGGACTATTTGAAGAGTTCAAGTAGTTTTTTTTACCAATCAACAACTCATAAAGCAGGTGACTATTTGAATGGTTGAAGTAGTTATTTTCATTCTGCCAGTAAGCAATTGGGTAATTGTTTGAGCCCTTTTTTGCATCCAAATATATAGGAGAATGAGAACGTTGAGTACTTGAAGAGGTTAAGTAGTTGTTTATGACTATTTGAACCTTTCAAGTAATTATTTTTTATTTTGCTAGTCAACAACTCATACACCAGTGAGACTTCTTGAAGGATTCAAGTAATTATTTTATGACTACTTGCAACTTTCAAGTAGTTGTTTTCATTCTGTTAGTAAGCAATCGAGTAATTATTTGATCCATTTTTTGCGTCCAAACAATTAGGAGAATGCGAATGTTGAGTACTTGAAGGGTTCAAGTAGTTGTTTATGACTACTTGAACCCTTCAAGTAATATTTTTTTGTTTTGCCAGTCAACAACTCATACACCATATGACTACTTGAAGGGTTCAAGTAATTGTTTATGACTACTTGATTCCTTCAAGTAGTTATTTTTTATTTTGTCAGTCAACAACCTAAACACCATGTGACTACTTGAAGGATTTAAGTAATTATTTATGACTACTTGAAGGGTTCAAGTAAATTTTTTTGCTAGTTAACAACTCATACGCCACGTGACTACTTAAAATATTCAAGTAGTTGTTTATGACTACTTGAACCCTTCAAATAATTGTTTTCATTCTGCTACTAAGCAATTGAGTAATTATTTGAGCCATTTTTTTGGTAAAAAAAATAGGATAATTGGAATGTTGAGTATTTGAAGGGTTCATATAGTTATTTACGACTATTTGAACCCTTCAAGTAGTTTTTTTTGTCAGTCAACAATCCATACACCAAGTGACTACTTGAACCCTTCAAGTAATTGTTTATGACTACTTGAACCTTTTAAGTAGTTATTTTTATTTTGTTAGTAAGCAATCGAGTATTTACTTGAGCCCTCTTATGCATAAAAAAAATATGAGAATGAGAATCCGAGTGCGTCTCGTTGAAGAAGAAGAAAATGAATGAGTTTCGTTGAAGAAGAAAAATTGGTCTTATTTAAAAAAGAAGAAGAAGAATTGGTCACCTTCTCTTTGAAGAATTATAGGATCCACTGAATAATAATATAATAAGAAGAAGAAAAATGAGTTTCGTGAATAAAATATAAGAAGATAAAAAATAATAAGAAAAATGAGTTTCATTGAATAAAATAAAAGAATAATAAGAACAATAAGAAGGGATAATTTGATTGTGCATTTAGAAGAGAAAAAAATTGATGAGATTATTAATATTTAATTAAATTATGTGGACCGAAAATATAGAATTATTGATATTTCAAAAAAGTATATATTTTGTTAATCTAAAATAGAAAGATTATAAAATTTTAAATCAATTTCTAAAAAATACCTAATTTCCAATTTCCCGCCTAGCTCCTTCGTCAGTTCGTTTCCTTGCTGTTTCGTCTGGTCTATCTCCACATCCCTCTAGCTCTCAGCTCTCTCTTTCTCTCGTTCAGGTATGCCTCTCTGAATATTTCTCTCTCTTCATCCTTTGCCTCTCCTCTGATTACTTTAGATTGAGACCTGCTTATTCCACGCTCATGCCTCAAGTTAACTAAAAAAATATCCCTAATTTCTCCACGCCCATGCCTTAATTTACTGTTTGCATATAAAAGACGGATGAATTTTGAATACGTAGTTATGTTACACTTCTATATTTTTTAGAGATGGAGAGATTCTATAAAAGAAAATCAGCGTCTGAGTCATCGTCTTCTTCCCAAAGCTGTCAAACTTTGATGAAGCAAGGTCGTCACATTGAGACATCGTTGTATAACCAAACGGAGCAAGCCCTAATTGACTATCAGAAAGTTTTAACTGTTTCCATTGATTGTTTTCGTTTAATATTACGCCAAGGCTTGTTTTTTCAAGGTCGTGATGAAGCATGTGACTCAAACAACCAAATAAACTTTAGCGAGCTTTTCAGATTGGTTGCAAATAATAATGAAGGTCTCAAAAGAATTTGTTTGGATAAGAGTTCTGGAAACTTAAAGTTGGTGACATCAGAGACTCAAAAAGTTATCGTGGACGCTTGTGCTACTGTAACCACGAATGCTATCATTAAAGATCTTGGAAGTGCATTCTTCTGTATTTTAGTTGATGAAGCTCGTGATGTATCAATGGAAGAACAAATGGTAGTTTTTGTACGTTATGTAAACAAACAAGGGCAGGTGATTGAACGTCTTTTGGATATTATTCCTGTTACAGACATTATTCCTTCATCACTTAAGGAGGCTATAGATGCAGTGTTTTCTAAATATTACTTGAGCTTGTCACGTCTCCAAAAGTTGGGCTATAATGTAGCTAGTGTTCTGCGAGGTGAGTTTTTTAATGGACTTAAAGCATTAGTGTTGAAGGAGAATGAATATGCTTATAATGTCCATTGTGTCGCCACTCAACTTCATTTAGCTCTTGTTAGGGTTGCGAAGAATAATATAGATATTTACTCGCTCTTCTATTTTGTTTCTTCATCTGTAAATATGATCAGGGCCCTCTACCAATGTCATGATATTCCTCAAACATTTCAAGCCATCAATGTCATAAAAGGACTTGAAAGTCGTGAAAAATGGGCACGGTTCGCACTATGAAACACTGATTAGTCTAATTGCTATGTTTAGTTCAGTAATTGATGTGACTGAGTTTGTGGTGGAAGATACTCAGTAGGACCCGGACGAAAGAGCTGAAGCATATCTATTATTAAGACCATTGGATTCTTTTGGTTTTGTATTCTCCCTCCATTTGATGAGAAACATATTGGGAATTACGAATGAATTGTCTCAAGCATTACAAAGAAAAGATCAAGATATTGTGAATGCTATGAGTTTAGTTGAAGTGTCCAAGCAACGGTTGCAATTAATGATGGAATCCTTTACTTAATGATGTTTTCTTATTTTGTGAAAAGCATGACATTGATGTTATCAACATGGATGATATGTATACTGAGCCGGGACGGTCTGGACGAGTTATTCAGTAAAGAATGACGGTGACTAATAGGCATCATTATTGTGTTAAGGTATTTTATGACGTTATATACATGCAACTTCAAGAGTTGAGTAATATTTTTAGCGAAAGCAATATTGAGTTGCTTCTGTGTATGGCATCCTTAAGCACCAGGTGATTCATTTTCTGCTTTTGATAAGAAAAAGTTGGTTCGTCTCGCTCAATTTTATCCTCCAGAATTTTCGGAAGTTGAACTTTTAACACTAGCTGACCAACTTGATACATATATTCTTGATATGAGGTGTAGTGATGAGTTCTTAGAATTGAAGCGAATCTCTGATCTTGCTCAGAAAATGGTTGAGGGGAAGAAAGATATTTTGTATCCACTAGTTTACAAACTTATAACTTTATCTCTAGAGTTACCAGTTGCAACGGCTTCTATCGAAAGGGCATTTTCTGCTACGAAAACTGTGAAAGAAAGATTCAGCGAACGAATGGGAGATGCATCGTTGACCCGTAGTTTAATTTCATACATTGAGAGGGATTTATTCAATACTATTGACAATGAAGCGATCGTGCTCTGCTTTGAAAGTATGAAGCCTCACCGTGGGATATTGTAAAGATTTAGGAAATGAGTTTGTATTTCTTTTATAAGAAGTATGAATCTCTTGAATTTTTGGAAACTTCTTATTTATATAATTTTGCATATTATATAGTTATACTCTTTTGCTCTTATGATTTTTCCCCTGAAAAAATTCATGGCCTTGTTTCTGATCTGATCTTAAATATGAAAGTGGGGACTTAACGGCCAACCCATATTTTCTGCTACAGATATATTAGGTCATATTATCTTTAGTAATTGCAAAAGCTTCCATGTTTTCTTGTTGAAATCTTTATTTTTCCCTTGGCTTGGTAGCAGAAGACACCCTTTTCTTCAGCAGAGCACATAAGGCTTTGCTATGCGCTGTCGCCTTTTCCTTTTCAGTACTTAAAAAAAACACATTTCTTCTTTTTTCCAACCAAAATATGAAATTTAGTCACTCAAACTCGTCAAAAGTTTCATTTTCCTCAAAATAACCAATTACAAATCCTTAAGATCGCTGCTCTTAAGAATCAAATCCCAGATTGATTACTCAATTCTCACCTTCATAAGAAGACCAAAAGGAAAGCTCTTTCTGGCATGGAAAATTGTAAGAAGAGCAACTTTCCAGGAATACCCTTTGTTTTGGAGTGCTCATTGATCTTGTTTTGGCCTTAGCAGATTCTGTCGCAGCCGTGTAAGTTGGATAAACAGGGGAATTTGGCATTAAACTTTCATCTCCTGCTGAGTTATGTCTTATATGACAAAATGATCTTCTTGGTAATACTGTATATTCTGAATTCAATTCTGAAAGACAGTCTTGTGTCTTCACATTTATGACTTTAAACAGTGTTCTTCCGAATTTTTCATTGGTGATCGGATCTTTACGAACGGATACAGATGTTTTATCTATACGGATGCCTCCTTCCATACTGAGTTCATTTTCTTCCAGCATCTGAGCATTTCTTCTCTCCTGTAAAAGAAAGAGACTTAGATTATGGGAAATGGAACTTTTCTGATATAATGATTTGATTTGGTTATATGGAAACTATGAACTGATCTTGGTATTTAGCAGTGTCTCTTCGTGAGTACTGGTTAAAACGTAAGTACCCGGTGCGAAAACGAGTATCGCTTCATTCGTTCCCTTTTGATAATGGCATCCTGTTTTCTCAACAATAAGGACTCCATGTCTTCCTTCAAGAGGATGCTGCAATCCCAACTTCTCTTACTGCTACTGCATTCTAGCTGTTAATAACATCTTGAGTAAATCCGAATCCTTTTCAAACAAACTCATTGAATATCATTTTAAGCATTAAGCATATCCTATATATATACATTTAACTAACCTACCTTTAGTTCATTCTCCTCCATTTCCTTATTTGGCTTGAGAAACGCTCTCTTTAGGGATTCGTTATTTTGACTGGTAAAAGTGCTTTGTCCGTGAATCTTGGTACATCCTTCTACATTGGAATTGAATGGAAAACACTTCAGATTGGTAACTGTTTGGCGTCTCACAGCTCGGCCTCGAACTATGGCTTGAAGTCTCACTAGTCCTTTCAATGCGCGCAAAGCTTTCCTAGCCTTTCACAATGCAAACCAAAACCAAAGAATGATAATCTTATTATTCGTATCCATTCTAAAATTTGTTTTGTTAAAGTCATTTAGTACTCTTACCACTACACTTCGTTCTATACGTTAACATCAAAAGCTTTAAAAATTAATGTCTGAGTTTCTTTTCATACGGTTTAATTATGTTTTCGAATTTACTCATCATCCTTGCTTGTATATATACCAACGAATGTTATAAGATATTTGAGTTTCTTACAAGATGTCCCCGGTATGCGCTCTGGATCTTAATGGCAGCTGAGATTGGATCAGATTTTGCCAAGTGATAGGAGGATCGGGAAGCGGTTGTAAGGCGGACAACCTCGGCTGCAGCTCGAGCAGCAGCAACAGCAGCCTCAGCAGCTGCTGCTGTGGCTATGGCAACAGTCAAAGCACGCTTTCTCCTCTCCTCTGTTGCTTCATTTAGAGATGATCTCTGTGGTGCTATAAGTGGAGGGAACCGTTTAATCTTAAACCTTCCACAAACCCCCCATCTCCATTTCTTTGTTTTCTACTAATCCAAAATAATAAACACATCACAAAAGGAATAGTACAAGAATTGATTACTTAATTACGCACGTCTCTTCTATTTCGTCTTAGTTACACGAACACTCCCTACAATATTGAGAACTCATACTTTCATCTCTTCAGGTTTAGTGTAATAATAAAGACTAAACGTTGTATATTTATATGTGAATGAATGTTGACATTGAAAAGATGAAGGAAGTTTGTTGACTTAAGAAAAGCTCAAGAGAGGTTTGTGTACTTTTTAAAGCAGAGAGGTATTCATGCAATTAAGATAAAATAAAAGGTCGATTCGAGTTATTTTTTCAAATAATTGAAAGAAAAAATAATTACCTTTTCAAGTTTAGTTTTGTACTGAGAACTAGAAGTGAAGAGCCTCTTCACCCAGCCAAACCAGCACCCTCCTCTCTTTGCCATTGAAGATGAATCAAAAACTCATATTAAACAGATCAATCAAAAACCATCCTCATTTCTTCAGGCAATACCTAATTTCAGGAAACCACAATGTCAATCAGATTCGATACAAGAATGTCAAGTAAGAACATCGATGAGCTGAATAATAGAAAAAAAAAACACATATACTTGGATAATTTCTGTGATTTTTAAATATTATCATATTCTTATGTCGAAATATCTCTTCTACAAAATGAATCGACACAGTTGATTAATTTTCAAAGATTACGAATTCATATCACATTAGCTTTAATCCTCGTAAATTTATAACTTTGTCAAAAAGAGATACATATACTCAGTCTAGCCCCACAATCACAAGTTTTTTTTAAGCAAAACTAAGAAACTTACATCATCTTCTGAATCCGTACTATACAAGTAAAGAAATAAAACCATTATTTGCCTATAAATTGATTGCATAGCTAAAATTAGAATGATGTACAGGACTGCACAAAGACTAAGCAAACTACATACCTTACTACTATTACAAAAGTCGGAGAGAGAGAGAGAGAGAGAGAGGGGGGGGAGGGGAGATAGATAGATAGATAGATAGATAGATAGATAGATAGAGAGAGAGAGAGAGAGAGAGAGAGAGAGAGAGAGAGAGAGAGAGAGAGAGATTGCATACCTTACTACTATTACAAAAGTGTGGCAAATGCTGATATTAAGTAGTACTTAGTGATGGGGTTGATGAATTAAGAGAGAAAGTGTAAACAATTGATGAGCCAATGAGAGGGCCAACTCTACCTCCTCTCACTTCCAACTGTCAATTTCACAACTGCCACTGACCAATTCAAGTGTTTGTTACTGTGAAATTACTTATGTCACCTTCCTATACATATCTTTATGTACTCAATTGATGAAGCTTTTGCATGTGAGAGCAATCTTTGTTAGATCATAATTGTTTGGTCCCATTTATTTGTAACAAATATGCTCTATTATTTTATCTATCAGCTGATTTCTGGACCAATTATTTGAAGTAACGCTTTTTTGACAAACATTCTTTATCATTGAATTGATCTAATTCCACTTCAATGACTTTGCATGTGTTCAGTTATATATATAGAGAAAAAAATTATGTCTAAGTTAGCAAATTCTTTAGAGATTTAGATAATGTGACTCGAATTCACGATCTCTTAGAACCTGAGTAGGATACTTAATCATATGTATATTTTTTGTCAAGTTACAAATTGTATAGGATTGAAGTAACGTGACTCGAATATACGATCTCTTAAAAATGTGAGTAGAATACTTAATCCTTTGTATATATTTTTTTGTCAAGTTACAAATTTTATACGGAAATGATTGAGATTAGCGTGACTCGAATACACGATCTCTTAAAAATATAAGAAGGATACTTCATCATATGTATACTTTTTTGTCAAGTTAGAAATTCTATAGGGATTGAGAGTAATGTGACTCAAATACACGATCTCTTAAAAACGTAAGTAGAATACTTAATCATATGAATATTTTTTGTCAAGTTATAAATTCTATAGGAATTGAGAGTAATGTAACTTGAATATAAGATCTCTTAAAAACATGAGTAGAATACTTAATCATATGTGTATTTTTTTTATCAAGTTACAAATTCTATAGGAATTGAGAGTAATGTGACTCAAATAAACAAAATTTAAAAATATGAATATGAAACTTAATCAATATTGTAACTCATCTTATCAACTACCATAAATGATATCTTTTTGTTAAAAATAATAAGAATTAAAAATTAAACAAATGTAAAAGTTGATGGGGGAATGCTAAGTAGCATGCTTGAAAAGTTGAGAGTTGATTTATCCTATTTATAAACCAGTCAAGAAGCAGTTTTTCCAGAGGATTTTTTTTGTATTTAACTTAAAGTTTAAGATTAAGAGTTTGAGACACATAATTTCTGTATTAAGCCACATTACCTAGACATGATTTGTTTAATTTGAACCATGTGAACCGTTTATGACTTGCCAATGAGAACTTTAGCCCCCAGCCGTCTCAATTGTGGCCCAGCAAATTGAGAACACACACTTGCTTTACTTTTTTAGTTTAATAGTCTCATAATACAAAATTATATATACACACACATATGTATGTATTACATAGTTTAAGGGTTTTCAATGCACAAAATATTTGTAGAACTTTAGCTTAAACCAATTCCCCTGCCATGGTCCATATTGCCCTCATAACAACAGGATAAAGCTGCCTTTTGAGCTGTTTCATGCCCCTTAACGAAGAAAAGAAATTTAAAGTCAAATGAAAACGAAAAACTAATTAACTTTAATATATTTTTGATTTGTTGGCATGATTATATTCGAGATCAAATATTATTAATGAAATGTGTCTTTTATTTCAAGTATTCAAGTTGTAAAAGAAAATTTTCTCACACAAAAAAAAGAATGAGAATATTAAGAGAGAAAGAGAGAATTCTCAAAAAACGAATATTGAATTGCTTCCGTTTATATTAAATGAATTGATTTACAATGAGTCTTTATTTATAGGCTCTTGATTAGTTACAAGGTATAGCTAAATCCCTCTAAACCAGAGGAATCAATAAAATATATCTTCTAGATTAAGCTTATCATTTCAGACTAAGTTTATCAAATCTAACAACTGTTTGAATCTAAACCATCGGATGAGACATGATGGAATCAACGGTTCGAATGGTTTTCTGCTTGGCCACGGGGGCAATCCACTCTTCCTTTTTCTGATTGATCGCGTTTATTCATGTGGATTCTCAACTGATTTTTACCTGTACATTTTCTCCTATTGCATTTAATATCACGTAGTGATATTAACTTGCAATATTTAAATTTTTTGCTACCATCATACATGATTACTCTTCGCCTCTTCTTTTCTGCGGTGTTTATGATTGTTTCTATGATATTCATTTGTCATTTTATCTTCTCGTTCAGAGAATGTATTACATGCGTCATTTTGGAGCAACATTTTATCTTCCCGCTCAGAGAATGTATCACACGTGTCATCTCAGAGCAACCCATTTTTTTCTCGCTTAGAGAATGTATTATACGTGTCATTTCAGAGCAACTCTTCCTCTTCCCACTCAGAGGATATCTCAAATGCGCTATTCTAGAGCAACTTTTCATCTACACGCGTCATTTTGGAGTGACTCTTCATTTCCCGCTCAAAGGATGCATTACACACGTCATTTCCTTACTTGTCAACAGTCGCGTCTTTTCATTTCTTGTCTCGTCACTCACATCCCCCAAACTGTTAGTTTGACGGTCACATTCCCATTATCTTTAACCCTTGATTACCCCATTCCAACAAACTATTCTTTACTTTTATTTGAAATTTGCCGCTTATATAAAGTCCCTTTCCTCATTTCCTGCCTTCACCTCCCAAATTTCTATCTTGTAAGTTATTGTTATCTTCTTCTTCCTTCTTCTTTCTTTTTTTTTTAACTATGAAGAAATGGAATATTCCTACGCCCTTAGCGAATAACTCAAAGGAGTTCAACCTATTTATGGCCCGTTACCGAGAGTTTTTTCCCTCAGACGTTTTATGCGCGTTAGGAAGGAATGAATCCATATGCATTCCATGTAATCCCCCTTACCAAATCACTCTTATCCTTATCACCATAGCTCTAGGTCTCAAGCTTCTATTGTCTTTTTTGTTTTCACAGTTCTTTCATACAGTGGGTTTGGCTCATTCTCAATTTACTCCTAGCTCTTATAGGATTCTCTTAGGCGTAGATGCTTTAAATAGGAGGTACCATTTTGGTTTAGGGTTAGATGAACTATTCCAATGCTACATAGTCAAATTTTGAGTCGACATTTATTACATTTCCCCTCGTCCGTTTGAAAAGAGAGAGAGTTTAATAACCGGGATCTCAAGAGGAGATAAGGGTTGGGAGAGGGATACACTCTTAATTGGTGGGAGCTAGGGCGGTGATGGCTGTTGGACAATTCCTAAGAAATAGGCAATTTTCTGTAAGTCATTGGGGCTTCGGTTCTTGCCTTTGTTTCTATTTGTTTGCCTATTCATTCACTTTATTTCTGAAAAATGAGTTCTTTTTCTGCAACAAAGAAAAATACGAAGCCCTATTTGTCTAAGGAATCCAAGGCAAGGCTCACTGCTGCTTTCCATCTTCGAGCACAAGAGAAGGATTGGAAGGTACTCCTCGACATTAACCCCTTTGTTGCTTCAGTTCCTGTTTCTACTTCGGGCATGTCTTCATCTTCAACCCCAACTGCTGCCCCAGTGTTAGCACACTCTTCATCTATTTCCACTTCCTCTTTCCTTTCAGACTCTAATCACTCCAGCTCCAGCTCTTCGGATCACCAAGAGTTATCCGATCAGGCTACGACTAGTATAATAATGGGTAAGAGATAACAGAGTAAGTTCGTGGGTCCTGTAGAGAAGAGGACCCGCACTGATAGCTCAAGCTCTTCCTGTTCAGAACTTGCTGATGCTGCCCTTGCCACTACTAATCCTGCTCCCAATGAGCCCGTTGTGAGGATTGAGGCTCCCCCGAGTTCTGAGCTACCTCCTACTCCAGTTCACACATCATCATCTGTCATGCTCACTACCGTTGCAAATACTCCAGCTTCAGAATCTGGAGATGTTGCCGTCCTCATCCGACTCCGTGGAAGCTGAGACGTGTCTCTAGTGTTCCCATTTAGGAGACGACCTGCTTTTTGAATGATCTTGTTGCGTCTCATGTCATCCTCCGAGGCATTCAATACCTTTCTGACAACAACATCTTAAAAGGAAGCTCCCAATCAACGATCTTATGAGCAGATTGAGCCATGACTTGATGTGGGTAAAATATATACTATTTTTTTAAGAAACGAATCATTTCCTTACTTTGTTTATTGCTTTATTAATTTCCAGGCTGCCACCATCACAATGCTCTTCAAGATTTCCACACTCAGTGCGACCAAGCTTTGTCCCAACTCTAGGGAGAGCTTTCATTGGTTAACTCTGCAAACGCTCGTCTTCAATCTAAGAAAGAACAGTACGTTGCTGGTGAAATCGAGATTCAAAAGGCTTTAGAGATGATGACTCATGATGCTGAGGTCGCTGCTGCAGAGGAGTAGAGGCTAGTGAAAGCCCTTGAATCTGCAAAGAAAGCCTTGGGTGAAGCTGAGTCGGCCAAGGTTGAAGCTGAAAAGGCGAGAGACGCGACTATTGAGAGGGAGGCTGCTTCTGATGTAGAGTATCAGGCTCTAATCGAGAAAAAAGAGATTATGGTCTACAACACGGGCTATAGGGACGCAATGGCAAATCATCCTCCCAGACAACCCCTTGTCTAGAAGTTGAAGATTCTGTGGGTGCTTCAACAGAGATACCCCTGCTCAAGTATCTTCTTTTGCTGCAATTTTTGTTCCTACTTCTGAAGAGGGTGTCCCTGTGGGGGATCTTGAAGTGATAATAGTTTAGACTTCTTTTCTTTTTGCTTTCCTTGTCTCTTTTTTCTTTCTTATTGTAATTTTCCTCTTATAATCAACGAGAAAGACATTTTAGCAATCTGATTTGATCTTTTCCCTCAATAATTTTCTTCCATTTCTGAATCTCTTCCTACTCCTATCCTTTTTCTTCTTCTTTTAGAACTTATTTCCTTTGTGGTTTCCTTTAGAGGGTAGTGCTGTAGTCACTATTCCACATGAACTTAAGCTCTTAGCAAGCTCAGGGGCCCGTTTCCATTTTCTTTAGAAAGCATAAACTTTCATGGACATAAACTCTTAGTGAGCGCAGGGGCTCATTTCCATTTCCTTTAGAAAGAAGAATTTTTCATGGATATAAGTTCTTAGTGAGATTAGGGATCCGTTTCCATTTCATTTTGAAAGAAAAAGCTTTCATGGACATAAGCTCTTAGTGAGCTCAGGGGCCCCGTTTCCATTTCCTTTAGAAAACAGAAGCTTTCATGAACATAAGCTCTTAATGAGCTCAGAGGCTCGTTTCCATTTTGAAAGAAATAAAGAACACTATATTTTTACATGAAAAAATCTTTAACAGGAAAAACCACGGCCATAAATGTTTTCATTATTTTAAAGATAATTACACATAATATTTGCGTAAATGTCAAGCATTCCAAGGTTTAGGTATGTCACTTCCCTCATTCATCATTAAGTAATAAGACCCGTTTCCCACAGCCGCTTTGATTATGAAAGGTCCTTCCCAATCTGGCCCTAATTTCCCTTCATTTGATTGGGAAAAAAATTCAGTACAAGGTCTCCCACTTGGAACTGCTGCCCATTCACTCTTTTCTGGAAGTACTTCCTCCTTTTCTGATTATAACTAGCCATCCTTATCAGAGCAACTTATCTTTTTTCCTCCAGAAAGTCCACACTTTCGATTATTCGTTTAGTGTTGGTATCATCGTTCACTTCTGATCTCAAAGTGGGGAATCTAATTTCAAATGGTATGACAGCTTATGTGCCAAATGTCAAGCCAAATGATGTTTCTCCAGTCGACTATCATGGTGTTGTGCGGTACGCCCATATAACTGATGGCAACTCTTCAACTCACTTTCCTTTGGCAGCTTCTAGTCATTTTTTTAGATTTTCCAGTATTGTCTATTTGATCATTCTGCATGTTTGTTGCCCTAGGGGTAGTACAGAGTTGACAGTCTATTTTTTATCCGGAGATCATCGTAAAAACTTTCCGCCCGGCTTCCAATAAACTGAAGCCCATTGTCCGAAACGAGTACTTTAGGATCTCATACCTGCATACAATATTTTTCCATAGGAATTGCCTCACTTCTTCTTCTCGCACTCTCGCTAATGCTTCTGCTTCCATCCACTTTGTGAAATAGTCAGTCACCACTAGTAAGAATCTTTTATGAATAGGAGTCATCGGTAGTGGACTCATTACATCAATTCCCTATTGCATAAATGGCCACGGGATCAAGAGCGTCTGTAATGCTTCGGGAGCCATCTTTGGGATGAGAGAGTATCGTTGGCATTTTTCGCACTTCTTCACAAAGGACTTTGCTTCCTCTTACATTTTTTGCCAGTAGTACCCCTCGTTCAGTAACTTGTTGGCTAGTGTTTTTCCACCAGAATGATTCCCACAAATTTCTTCGTGTACTTCGGTCATCACGTATTGGACTTCTGTTGGGGAAAGGAATTTAAGGCATGGACCCAAGAATGACCTTCTATATAACTCCCCTTGGATCATGGTGTACCAAACACTCTGTTGTTGAAGTTTCTGAGCTTCTATTCTGTCGGATGAGAGCTTCAAATTGAGTAGGTACTGCATATATTCCTCCTCCAATCATTCACATCATTTCTCATTGTGACTTCTGCTTGCACCAACATCTGTGTGCTTGGCACGCTCAAATATTCCACCGTTACTGTTATTCTAAACAAAATTTGGGCTGACGACCCCAAGATGACTAATGCATCTTCCCTCAAATTTTCTACTATGGGTATTTGTGTAATCTCATAATCTTTAAATACCTGAAGCATTTCTTTGGCACTCTGCAAGTACTCTACCATCCAGCTGTCTTTCACATTGTATTTTTCTACGATTTGGTTAGCAACTTGAACCGCAAAATATTCTTATTCGGGTTACCTTAAACCCAATCATGAGCCATGGTCCAACCAATTATGCTTTGTATTCTGTTTCATTGTTTGACGCCTGGAAACCAAATGACATAGCTTGTTCGAAGGTTTCTCCATATAGAGTGAACTACCACTCCTGCTCAAGCTCCACGATAATTAGACTCCCTATCCACAAATAGAGTCCAAGCGCCTTCTTCTTTTTCCTCAATTGTCATATCGTGTTTTCGGTCATCATAAGTAAATTCTGCAATGAAGTCTGCTAGAACTTGAGCTTTTATGACGGTACAAGGAGCATACTGGATGTCATATGCCCCAAGCTCTATTGCTCACTTTACGAGTCTCCTAGATATCTCAAGCGAGTGTAGTAAGCTTTTTATTGGAAATTCTGTCACCACATATATGGTGTGCTCTTGAAGGTAATGTCTGAGCTTTCTTGCAGCAATCATCAATGCGAGTACCAGCTTCTCCATTTTTTCGTATCTCATCTCTGCAGCTGCAAAGCTCTTGCTCACAAAGTAAACTGGTTTTTGACATCCTTCTTCCGTTCTGACGAGTGCTGCACTGATTGCGGTTTCTGACACTGCAAGGTAAAGGGAGAGTTCTTCTCCTGGTAAGGGCTTTGACAGTATTGGTGGCTAAGTCAACTACTCTTTGATTTTTTAAGGCATCTCCACACTCTTTATCCCACTATTGTCTAGAATTCTTCTTTAGTTTGGTGAAGAACGGTCTGCACTTGTATGTGGATCTGGACATAAATCCATTCAAAGTCGCCAACTTTCCTATCAAGCTATAAATTTCCTTTTCTGTCTATGGTGATTTCATGTCCATGATTGTTTTTATCTGATCTGAATTGATTTTGATTCCTCTGCTGTCACCACATTCTCTAGAAATTTTCCCACTGCCACTCTGAAAGTTTACTTTTCTGGGTTCAACTTCATGTTGCTTCTACTCAAACTAGAGAATGCTTCTTCTAGGTTACGAATGTGATCTTCTCTTTTTTTCTACTTTGACGAGCATATCATCTACATACACTTCCATCGTCTTCTAAATTTGCTTCTCAAAGACTTTATTAACCAATATTTGGTGTGTTGCTCCTGCATTTTTCAGGATGAAAGGCATTATAGTGTAGTAATATATTCCAAAATCATTGATAAATGATGTTTTTCCTGATCTGTTTGGAACATTTTCACCTGATTATATCTCGAATAAGTATCCATGAAACTTAAGAGCTGGCATCCAGATGTGGCATCTACCATTTGATTAATTCTCGGTAACGGGTAATTGTCTTTGGGCAAGCTTTATTTAGATCTGTAAAATCCATGTAAATTCTCCATTTTCCATTCTTTTTCTTTACCATCACAATGTTTGCCAGCCACTCTGAGTAACTAACTTCTCTGATGAAATTTGCTTCGAGCAAATTTTCCACTTCTTATTTTATTGTCGTTTTCCTCTCGATAGCATAGGACCATTTTTTCCGTTTAACAGGTTTAACAAAAGGATCAACATTCAGTTTATGATGAATTATCGATTCGTCAATACCTGGCATTTCTGCGGTAATAGTGACAAAAATATCCATGTTCTTTCTGAGGAACTTGATGAGTTCTCCTTTTTTCTGTTTCAGATAGTCCCGTCCCATTGTGGTTGTTTTTCCTTCCCCCAGGTCTACAGATTCAGTCTCGCTTCCGGCTTCATATCTCAGGTTTCTCTCACTCAGTTCATCCATATCTAATTGCTATTGATCAGATTTTTCTTCCCTACTCTCAAGAATAGGGAGATTGTCCTTCTTGACGGAATCGAATGCCGACACCGTGCAGTATCTAGCAGACGCTTGATCCCCAAATATGCTTCGTACTCCTTCTGGGTACAAATACTTCAATGTTTGGTAGTAGGTCGACAGAACAGCTCCCATCTTGTGAATCTAAGTTCTTCCAAGGATCGCATTATTGGATGTTCGTGCCTCAATGACCATAAAATCAGTGATGTAGTTGAATGGGTCAGCCCGTACCAGGAGTGGCAAAATTTATTCAGAATACATTACTGCTCCATTAAACCTTATGAGTGGTTGTCTCGAGCCATGTAGCTTCGTGGCATCTATCGCCATCTTCTCAAGCGTTGAGCGGTGGAGTATATTCACAACACTTCCATCATCAATTGGCACTCTCCGTAGTAAACAATTCCTACTTTGGATGGTTATCACAAGATCGTCATTGTTCTCACTATGTTCGTTATCTTCCTTATAAAAAATAATTGGCACGCTACCAACTGCTTTCTTTCGGTCATTTTTTACTTCGAGGATGAGCTTTTTACAGTAGTTCTTTCGCTCCTTCCTAATCGTTCCTTCTGATTCCATCATGGCGATAACAATGTCCATTATTCTCAATGGTTCTTTATCCTTAGGGTGCTGCTGTCTCTCACCCCTCTTTGGTTGGTTTCACCTTAAAATGTACTCCTTGAAAGGCCCCTCCTGGACAAGCTTCTCAACGTAGTCCTTTAGTTGGTAGCAAGCTCGAGTTTCATGACCAGCACTCTGATGGAAGTGGCAATATTTATCTTTATCTCTCGGATCTAGCTCCTTTGTAATAGGATGAGGCCGTTTCAACCAAGATTCATCCTTGATAACTTCAAAGATTTAATTTACTAGGATAGTTAGTGGGGTATATATATCATATCCCTGGGGTGGATTCCTCCAACTAGCCTTAGCTGTTTCCCGAAGTCACATTGATTCTCATCTTTTTTCTTCTCAGAATGTTCTGATTCACTCTTTCCCGTTCTCGTGCTACCGTCATCCTTGCGTTGCACTGGGTTCCGTTGCTCAATCAACTTTTGAATACTTTTCTTTTCTTCCTCAAGAGCTATGTATGTCTGTGCTCGGAGGAAGGTTTCTGCCATGGTGAGGGGCTTATTTTTTGACAGATCCTCACCTTGCTTCTCATCTTCCCTCTTCTCAGAATGTTCTGATCCACTCTTTCCCGTTCTCGTGCTACCGTCATCCTTGCATCGCACAGGTTTCTGTTGCTCAATCAACTTTTGAATGCTTTTCTTTTCTTCCTCAAGAGCTATGTATGTCTGTGCTCGGAGGAAGGTTTTTTCCATGGTGAGTGGCTTATTTTTGGACAGATCTTCAATAATTGGGAGTTAATATCTAGGTCGCGTCTGAATGCCAGTCTAGCCACACGGTCATCACAATTTTCCACCTTGGCCATTTTGTCTTTGAAACGATGCGTATACTTCGCAATGATTCTCCTTTCTTAATCGTAATTGTCATGAGATGTTCTGAATCTTACATCATCATTCGGTAGGTGGAGTACTGCTCCAAAAAAATAGAAGACATTCTAGTAAAATTATCAATTGAGCAAGGGGATAAAGAATGGTACCACTTTAGCGCATTCCCGTCTAGACTGGCTGGGAACATTCGGCACATCAATTCATCCTCATGTTGATGAAGTGCCATCACTTGCTTGAAATGGCATAGGTGGCCCACATGATCTGACTTCCCTTTGTAACATTTAAACTTGGGGGCCACAAATTTCTTTAGTATCGGAGAGGATAGGATTTTTGGGCATAGGTGGGAGCGAGTTTAAGTTTCCAAGTCTGCTACTCTGTTTGCTCCTAGTTTCCTCATTTCGAGCATCTTCCGTTCCAACATCCCTTCTGTTGTCCGCTATATGACTGGCTGAACGGGCCGGTTCTCATCGATGATTCCTTTCCCCTTGTCACGTGAAGTGGTTTCAGGGTTTCCGTGACGGGCGTTGTGGCTGCCTATTGGTTCTAGTTGTTGCCGTGATGGGCGTTGTGGCTGGCTATTGGTTTCGGTTGTTGCCGTGTCGGTTCCCTTTGCTCTTGGTTCTGATTTTCCGCTTCACGCTTCCTTGCTACGGTATTCTAACTGACTTTCGCTCTTCTTTTCGGGATTTCCCACTGCATTGTGGCAATATACTCCTGTACGGTTTGTCACGCGTTCCGTAGTGCCTCGTTGTTGCGGCTTTCCATTCCTTGCATCCTGCTCAGAATGGACTAAATCATGTCATGTACTCCCGTCAGTTGTGCGGGTTGATCCGGGGGGCTGGTAACGGCTTTGGGATCGTTTCCAATTTTCCTGACAACGTGTGATCTAGTACGAGGCATCTTTAATTATCTTCTTGAGTAAAACCTCTCAGACTCTCAACAAGAGCACCAAAATATAAAGGAAAATTTTCTTACAAAAAAAAGAATAAGAATAATAAGAATATTAAGAGAGAAAAAAAGAATTCTCAAGAAACGAATATTGAATTGCTTCCGTTTGTATTGAATGAATTGATTTACAATTGGCTTCTATTTATAGGCTCTTAATTAGTTACAAGATATAACTAAATCCTTCTAAACTAGAGGAATCAATAGAATATACTTCCTAGATTAAGCTTATCATTTCAGACTAAGTTTATCTAATCTAACAACTTCTTGAATCTAAACCGTCGGATGGGGCATAATGGAATCAACGGTTCGAATGGTTTTTTTGCTTGGCCATGGTGGCAATCCACTCTTTCTGCTTCTGATTGATCGCGTTTATTCACATGGATTCTCAGCTGATTTTTATATGTACACAAGTGTTACATCTTATTTTCTTTAAGAGTTATAAGTATATAAGTAGATAACTAATTGATGGTATATGTTACTTCTCCTTTTCGAAATAAAAGTTGAATATCATACAATTTGTTTTCTTATTCTTACATTATTCTAGTTTAGTAGTAATTAAACTAATTTCTCATTCACGTTTAGTCATCAATTAACGGAAATCAATTTATTTTGTGACTTTTAAAATAGAAAATTCATTGATTTTATTAGCTAATCTTCTTACTCTTCATTTTTCATTGAATATAATGAGATTTTTCATGACCGTGAGATGTTAATACAAAATTTAAATACAATAGTTTTATGGCATATCTCTTGTCACAATTTATTGTCAAAAGTATGAGATGCTTACTAATTCTAGGATTTTCTCTCTTCATTTGAAATATATGAAATAATCATATCAAGTCAATTAAAATTTTATCACACATATAAAACAATATATTATTCATATTTAGTGTTTGTTAACTATTCTAATATGTCAGATTTGTTTAAAACATGTATATCATTACATATATCAAATTAGAACATAAATTATATTCTATAATCAAACAAAATAACTCTCATAGAATATAATTTTAAAATATTCACCAATTATATCATTTAAAGTAATAAGAAATTATTATTATATTACTTTATTAAATAAATTTATTACTATAATGGTATTTTAATTTTAAGTTGAATGATAAGTAATTGATTTTAAAGAAAAAGTAAAGATAAACATGTCTAAAAACATTTTCCTAACATCTCGAGATTTAGATAGTATGATGGTTGTAAACTTTTCAAATGATTTCGTAATTTTGAGTTTAAGAATAATGTAAGCAATTTAAAGTGTAATTGAGAGTAGTATTATCTAAAAATATGTTCACTCTTCTACACTTTCATATATTTAGTATAGATATAATATATTGATTTTCCTTATATATTTATTTAACAGATGAGATCATATATATTAACAACTCATAGTGATTTTGAGCATAACGGTACTTGATAACACTTAAATATTGATTGGAACATCTCCCTCTATTGCATGCGTCTTTCATGTAAACATATAATACAATCTTCTTCTTTTTTTCTCTTTACATGTGTGCGCAATTGGAGAAGATGGATCAAAATGAAGATAAAGAATATCTATATATATATATAGTGTATATCAAATTTCACTTTGATTATTTATCAATACATGAATGGTCTGCCTGCCAGTGAGTAATTCTATTCAAAAGCGCTTTTGTACATTTAAACATTACTTTAAATAACAATTATTTCACGATTAATTTAGAAACACTTTTCGATACATTTCTTTAGAAGTATTTGATAAGTACTCAGAATAAAGTACTTCGAAGAGTACTTCACACAAAATAACTTATCAAATAACGATGAGTTAAAATCTGCATTTAAATGCATAGAAACGATTAAACACTCAGTTCATAAACTCACCTCAACTCAACGGAATATTGAGGAGAACTTCACTATGTACATGACCGTCCTCCATCCTAATCCAAGATTTAATGGAGAAAGGATGTTGAGTGAGTTCCAGGATCCTAGCACCTCTTGGCCAGTTTCCATAGCCACCATAACCAGTATGCCTTGCATAGCACAGCCATAACGTCTTGTAGGGGCAACACCAATCCAATCCATGATTATGTCCTACGAACACTGCCTGCCAAGAATATTTAAACAAAACTACTCAACATGAATCCTTTACATCTAAATAGTTTGATCATGCTGCTGATCTTTTTATGCAAGTGTCCAAAAATCATGAAATTCTGCTCTTTTCATATTCCGAATAGCTCCTAGGTTTTGTTCTTGACTACTATTTCGAAAATGAAACTGGTGTTTTGAGCGTTGGGGCCCGCTCATGGTGGACATAAACAAGAGATGATTATGTTTAATATGGACTATCAATGTTATTTTGAATGGTACATATTTGTTTAAGAAAATAACAATTGTTTAAAGGAAAGAATTTGAAAGCCGTGCTGACTGAATTCAGACTATTGAAAGTAAATTCAATGGTCTAAATTATACAAACATGACACCCTCACATGAGGAGATCCAAATCAGTAACACACTCTTGACATAAATAAACATTAATTTATTTTGGCATGGTTTGAATTCAACAACATGTTTAAGAATTTTTAGGAAGTCTATCTAAATATAGAACATCATAGACAAAGCCAAAAGAAGCTGAAGTATCCATTTATTAATTGTTCCTAATTTTTATTCTACCATTCACCTATCAGCAGCTAGAGAGCTAATCTCCCTTTTATTTCCAGTGATTGTTCAAGGCTTCAAGCTATATTGATTTTGGTATCTGATCTCATTTCTTTGGTATATTGGCCCCTAAGCAAATGATATCCACCAGTCTCTAAAAATACGGAGAAAAGTCATTACCCAAAACTGAGTAAACTTCAAAAAACTGGCTCAGCAGTCAGAAGCATACCGCCGCAGGTTCACGCTTAAATTCAGGATTGATCCTAGCTTCAAACGCATGACTAGTGCACTTACTGCACACTCACAAGCTCCCCTTCATCAGTAGACTACCTTACTGTGAGTGACCGATTACTTAGAATAATAATCATTTTCACAAGCCTTCCTAATTCCCAAACACTAACCGTCAGGTACCTGGGATATAATTAGTCATGCATAGCATACGCTACTTGATCAAAAAGTTCTCATCCAAAAATCTTTTTATGAAGATGCGTGTAGATGTACACGCATGTCACTCTGCATACATGAAAGCACATGAAAGAATTAAAAAAGAGTTACAAACATAAATAAATTTCCTTACCTTGACAGAAGATCTTTTCAGAAGTAGTTTCATGATACCGGTTTCGGTTTCTTGAGCAGCGACCTTCTCCTTGTTGATCGAACCAACACAAGGTTTATGTATGAAAAAAGGAGCTACATCCTTATAAGCTTGACTTGGTATATGCCAAAACACGATTTCAGGGATCCTGACAAGTGATTCTTCATTAAGAAGATCAACAAAACAGTTTTTGTTTTAAATAAAATAACCCCACTTTATTTCAAATAAAACCTCAAGCTAAGAAGCATGGACATGGAGAAGAGACGCATACACAACACAATATGAACTTGTTGACATGCAATTTCTCACAATATGCATATAGATAGACCACTCGTAGGATGTATCAAGACATTCATATGTTTATTTATTTTTATTGATCACTATTATTTAAGCATTCATTAATTTTCCTTGTGAATACTTCTATTGTTTATTTTTTTAATTCAAACATCTATATTCACATTATGATACAACCTATATTAACTTAATTTTGATAATCATTTTACTTTAAAAAGGAATTTTGAAAATATACGTAATGTATTATAAATGTCTCAATATTTTAGTGTTCCACGTATGTTAGGCACATTATAGCACATGTCATAACTTAAGGTATCGACATGCTAGACAACATACACAAGAAGTGTTTGACAAATGTCAAAAAGCGTCAAGAAAGTGTCAGTGTCTGACACGAGTCCAACATGGATAAGCTAGCTTAGAAGAAGTATACGCGCTTCATAGCTCCAAAGAAATAAGGGGAAAAGAGATTCACTTTACATCTAAATGATCCAGTTCCACTATAACATCACCCTTTATGCTTAAACCAAATATGACAAAAATGATTTTTCATTTTTCATTTTCTCCTTCCTCAGAGAGTAAATAAATGACCTATCATTAGCTTATCATGCACAATTCTACTATATTCTTCATCTACAAAGGATAATGCACAATTAATAATATATATATGAGCTAATACTTTCTTTCTATCATTTTGTACCTGCAATCGGGATTAATTAGTTTAGATTTATGCCGAAACCACTCCACTTGAGCACTTGAAATAACTTCGGGATAGGAACCACCACCAGAATCTAAGAAGTATAGATACGCAACTGGTGATCTTGGATTTTCCGTCGATGAGATTTGGAGGACATAGTTTGAAACACTTGGCCATAGTTCTATAGGACCACTTTTAGAATGTGATAATGAACTCTGCTCAATCTCAGATTTCATCAGCTGTAAACGCTGGGTGCCTCTGAAGCTACATGCTTTTTGTTCTGCTTTTTCTCAAAGAAAGAAGTTACAATTTTCTCAGAATTGACTGCAGAAATAATCATATAAGCCAGACTGCCCTTTGTATAAGCCATGATGAGACAATTTAATACCTTAGAGACTTTCACAAAAATAATGTATCACAATTTAAAATCATTCGTGATCTAAGATTCGAAAATGTACAATACAAGTTGGGGCCCTTAAAATTATTTGTGTAGATTCTAATAAAGAGGAACATATAAACATGAATCCCTAAAGTTAATATGTGCATAAAGATGATAGCAAAATAATGAGACCAAACATAGTTTATTTAACCATAACTACATTCTCATTATCTAACTACTGCATCATTCTGACAGCCAGGACTATAGTTTATTCAACCATAGAAAATAACTTAGGTTTACATCATCCATTTCCTTTCCCATTTTAGTGATCCGGATTCAAAGTTATAGGTTAATTCCTATTAATGTAAAATTGCAGTTTGAATATGAGTGCATTTGAATGAGACCAAACGTATTTTACAAGACACTGATAAACACTGACATTACAAGAAAAAATTGCATCCATTAATCACTAAATTTATGTCACAGTAGATAAACTTCACTTTCACCTGATTTTGACAAATGAACAGCTGGACAACGATGTTGAGGAATACCAGGAGCAGAAAACCACTCAATGGGCCAATCGAATGGCGCATCATCATGATTCCCAAATACACTAGCCCATGGAATTCCCCTAGCTTTAGTTGGATAAATTGCCTGATCCCAGTACAGGCTTGCATTTGCAATCGGTATGTTGTTTGCTGTAATGACGTCTCCAAGGTATACAACAAAATCTGCCGTTCGAATACTCTGTTAGCATCTTTAACACAACTCATAGAAATATGAACATGGAAAGCGAGAATTGCAACTAGTCAGCATAATAGCTCATATAATTGAAATTTATCATGCAAACACACGGTTTATCAAAATCTAAAAATCGAGAGAGAGAGAGAGAGAGAGAGAGAGAGAGAGAGAGCTGACGTTCCAATCTATCCTTTAACTTCCTCAACAAACACAAATTAGGAAGCAAAAAAATTCAAATGAAAACTTTAATCCAAAGTCATTAACAGAACTACGTGCAATTTGGCAAAGAAAATGGAAAAGCAAGACCTGGAGTTTCATGATCGAGAACCGTGGACATGACTTTGATAGAATTCACGTCTTGAAGAGGACCCCAGTCCGTCCACGCATTTTCACCAAGGTGAAGGTCGGCAAAGATAGCAATCTTGAACGGCGCCCCAGGCCGAAACTGGAGGTGACATTCCGGCGACCTCCGGAGAGTGAGTGTCAGGATGGTCTGGGCAAAGCAGAGGCATAGAAAGGATAAGATCGTCGACTTAATTCGGTAACCGATCATCGTAACAGAGCAGAATGCTGTAGGTAGTGGTTGTTAGTTGTTTCAACCTCAGTGGGACCTCATCCCATGCAAATTCAGGCCCACTGCCGAGATGCCTCGATTTAGCTACTTGAGTCGGCAATGCCGATAAACTCTCATGAGTCGTCGTAGGCCGTTCGTTTTTTAAGTTTGTCATTAACAAAATGACAAAATTACCCTTTAATCTTTCATTCTACTCTCAACACTTTTAAAAACTGATTTTGACGTTTTTTAATGGGAGGCATATTCTTGAATCTACTAACAAGAAAACTGTTACTAGCTAAATTCTCCAGCATCCTCGGCATATTCGTTCTCTTTCACTTTGTACACGTCGCAAATTATCCTTTATAAGATATAAGTAGATTGAGTAGTGTAACACCACAAATTTACGTCATCGTTATAAATCTTTTCTTCGCACCTATGGTTTACGTAATTTACACGGACATCATTTTAATTTGATAAATGACAAATAAATTTATTATGTGAAAAAATTAGTTTATGTGTGAAAAATATAAGATTCTGTCTATAACCGATCCGACCCAACCATTTTTTAATTTGAAACATAAATCGATCAGGTTGTTTCAGGTTTAAGTGAATTCGTGTTTGACTGTTTGGATATTAAAAAGTTGATTTTGACATTTTTTATTGAGAAAAATGATGGGTAATTTTGATATCACATGTTATTTTAAACGGCGTTACTTTGAAATTTAACAGGTTTGAATTTTTTTGTCACCAAAACTAAACATGAAGGAAATCTGATCATTTCTCAAACTAAAATAGTGTATGTGTCATTTAAACAAATTATATGAGATATTAAAAAAAAGTCTACTAAGTTATATACAATGTTACATGTATTTATATACATTATCAACTCACAGTTGTAAATAGCATATTTTATCGTAAATAACATTTTTTCTTTACGTAAGAAATTATTGTTAGGAATATAAATCCTACAAATACTAGAAATTAATATCCATGGATGATAGTAAATCAAATGACAGGAATAAAAGGTAGGAAATCAAATTTAACATAAAAAATCCTCAAGCTAAATGATTATTTAATGACTCTAGATGAAGTTGGAAAAGTATCATTCCAAAATCCTTACTTTAAAACATAGGATGGGTCCAACTAAGTAAAATGATAGATACCGTACAAACGAATAAAAAGTAATTATACAAATAGATAATTTTTAAAAATTAATTTAAGAAATATAAGTTTTTTCTAAATTTTAAGTAAATAGAACTGTCACGTCATCAATCAGTTATTCACGAAATTATAATTTGATACTTTTAACTTTTAATATACATATTTCATAATGTAGTGTTGTGGTCCTTGTAAATAATTAAAAAATATGATAATTAATAATATCTAATTCAAATGTTATTTTATTAATTTTCTAAATTAAATTAGGAGATAATTAATAATTGATTATATTGTCTTTAATATTAGCTAAAATTTGTTAAGGAAATATTCTTGAAATTAATGGCATTATCAATACCAAGTATTCAACAATTTTGAAGGAAAACCCAGTTTAGACCGTCTATATTCTTTCTTCATAATATATAAGCAATTTCCGAAGCTACAATATTGAGTTCTTCGTATATATACCTCTGATATACCTAAAAAGATTGGTATATCATCTTTCAAATCGGTATATCAAATTTTAAATCAGTATATCAACCTTATACCTCTGATATATCCGAAAAATCATCAAACACATCATATATAGATTATGTATTTCAAATTTCAAATTTTGAGTATTAATTACATCGTTAATTCTAGTATCTTTCAGATCAGTATATCATTTTTATACCTCCGATTTACCTGAAAAATCATCAAATACATCATATATAGATTAGGTATTTCAAATTTTAAATTTTGAGAATTAATTACATCTTTCAAATCAGTATATCATCTATATATCTTTGATATACCCGAAAAATCAACAAACATACCATATAGATTAGATATTTTAAATTTTAAATTTTGAGCATTAATTATATCATTAATTCTAGCATCTTTCAAATCAGATATATCATCTATATACTTCTAATATACCTGAAAAATCATCAAACACACTATATATAGATTAAGGTCATTTTATTCTAAAATTATCGACAGATTCAAAAATCTGCTATTTACCTTAAACTACTGAAAAATTGTTATTTCTTAAAACAGACCCAAAAACTTGTTTATTCTGTAAAACTTCCCAAGAATAAATGACATTTGGATCATCTTACGTGAGGTTTATAAAAGATGATTTCAGGATTAATATTAAAAGTAATTGCATCAAATAGATAAGTTTTGAAAGTCAATTTAAGAAATAACAGTTTTTTTTATCTTTAGGTAAATAGACAATTTTTCTTGTCACGTCATCAACCATCTGTTGATGAAATTATAGTTTGACGATTTTTCTTACGTGAGGTTTATAAAAGATGATTTTAGGATTAATATTAAAAGTAATTGCACCAAATAGATAAGTTTTGAAAGTCAATTCAAGAAATAGACAATTTTTCTTGTCACGTCATCAACCATCTGTTGATGAAACTATAGTTTGACGATTTTAATCTTGAATAATAGATTTCGTAATCTGATTTGGTGGATCATTTTAATTAATTAAAATTCTGATAGTTAATGATTTTTAATTCAAATATTATTTCATTAATTTAATTTTTTAATTAAATTAGGAGATAATTAATGATTGATTATATTTTCCTTAATCTCAACTAAAGCTTGTTAGAGAAATATTTTTTCAAATTAATGACATTATCAATACATCTAATATACCTGAAAATCATCAGTATATCAAATTTCAAATTTTCAACGGTTATGATAAATCAATATGATTATTGATGAACGGTTATGGTAAATCAACTTACAAATCGGTATATCACCTATATTCCTCTGATATACTCAAAAAATCATCAAATACATCATATATAGATTAGGTATTTCAAATTTCAAATTTTGAACATTAATTACATATTTAATTCTAACATATTTCAAATCAGTATATCATCTATATAACTTTGATATACTCAAAAAGACATCAAATACACCATACATAAATTAGGTATTTCAAATTTTAAATTGTGAGCATTAATTACATATTTAATTCTAGCATCTTTCAAATTGGTATATCATCTATGTACCTCTAATATACCTGAAAAATTATCAAGCATATATAGATTATGTATTTCAAATTTTAAATTTTGAGTATTAATTATATCATTAATTCTAGTATTTCTCAAATCGGTATATCATCTATATAATTATGATATACCCGAAAAATCATCAAACACACCATATATAAATTAGGGTCATTTTAATAAAAATTATTGTAAAAATTAAGAAACATGCTATTTATCTAAAATTATTAAAAAACTGATATTTCTTAAAACAACACTCCAAACCTTATCTATTTTACCCCTAATATTAATCTATGTATAATACAATCTTTGTTTACAATTCTCGTTTTAAGCCGATGGGGTGGATTCATAGCAACAGAAAATAATCTCATCAGTTTAGGGCTCATGGTCAGGCAAAAATTAAGGGCAGTATTTTTTTGGAAGAACTGTAAAAATGACCAACTTTACAACTTAAACTGCAAAAAATTCCTGAAAAATTTTTAATTGCAAAAATGGTCAGACTATGGTAAATAACTTGTTTATATATATGTACTTTTGGTAAATAAATTTTTTATTTATGTCATTTTCAGCCATTTTTTAAAAAACAATCTACCATTTTTACGGTCTGAACTGAAAAATTGACTTTTCTTGTCATTTCCAGTATTTTTATTTTCCGGAAATTGTAACGTTTAACAATTTTTGTAAATCTGTTTAGATTACTGTAAATTATGGTTATTTTTTATATTGTTTATATTTTTTGTACTTATATATTGTTTGACAGATATTTACACTTTCTTAAATACGGTTTTGTAAGATTGAGATAAAAGAAAACAAGATAAACTTATCTATTTGTTTTTGCTGCCGTTATCAACCTGTTTTCATTGCCTTGGAACCAATTTTAATTTTTTTTAGCAATATATGGTTAAGCTCTGATAAGTCCTGCCTTCTACACCATTTCCGGCGCAATTCAAGTTTGTAGACCTAGTTATGCGATTTTTCTTAATTTAATTAAGACAAGGACAGATCGAGGACTCGATTTTAGTGGGGTCATTCCGCTCCTCCTATATTATGTTTATGATGATTTTTATATCATTCTAATATATATGCATATACACACATGTATAAAAGACACAGAATCATACCAAGATATAAAACTACATTCGATAACTTTTCATTAAAATTCAAGTTTACAATTGTCATATGAATCATAAAATTACAACTGCCCTCGATGACTTTTCATATTTTAGAACCGTTGTATGATTACTCCATTCTCAATATTATGAAAGACATCTTACTCAATGTAGGTAACCAAGCAGTCATCCGTCCATTGATCTCTCATCTGATTGCACAATCGATTTTTGATGAACTTCATTGCAGAAAATACCCTTTCTACTGAGACAGTTGCAATTGGCAATATTAATGCTAGTTTTAGTAGTAGATACACCAATGGATACACATAATTTCTTTTCGTCTCTACTAACTTTCTAGCAAGATCACAAATTCCTTTGATTTCTAAAAATTCAAGGCTTGTCTGCATATCAATAATATAAAGTTGGTCATCAAATTTCATGAGATCTATTAGAGTAAAATCAGATGGATATATGTGAGCAAGACGAAGTAACATTTGTTTATCAAAAGCACAGAATGAATCACTCTGATTCAAACAAGAAACACCGAGAGGCAACTCAGTAGTCACCTTATCGAAACACTGATTAAGTTCCTGAAATTGCATATCAATGATGGTGTAAATCAACGAAACAATGCATGTTCGTATACTCAATTTGAGGGGCTTTACGTTGTGATCTTCCTAGAACCACATACCATTCATCCATATTTGGCACTAAGATACCATTTTGTCACAAAATGCCGCAACTTCACTTAATAAAGACTCTCAGCCATAATCCAACCATCTGCAATCATTGTTTTACCACCTTAACCTGTGTCATGGCGTTTACAATGTCTTGATCTTTTCTTTGTAAGGCTTGGGATAACTCATTTGTGATATCCAATAATTTTTTCATCATGTAAACAGTGAATGCAAACTCAAAAGTCTAAATTACATCCATGAAAGTACGTGGGCGAACTCTTTGTTCGTGCTTTACTACTTCATCAGTCTAACACATCAACTATAGAGGAAAAAATTAAAATCACATTCATAAGTGAATGATACTGGGAGCCCCAACGTGTATTTCTAGCTCGTTGAAGACTAGTTTCTTGGTTCAAGCCTCGCCCACTTTGGAGTTCACCTTTTTTCTATTTCTTCCAAAATTTTATAAGTTTGTTTCTCTCGAAGAACATCTCGACGCTTACAATATGCTCCAACAATGTTTACCAAATCAGTTATATTGACAAAAAGATTAGAAACATTGATATGATTTTTTGCAGTCACTTCAAGTGCCAACTGAAGCTGATGCGCTAAGCAATGAATATGATGTGCATATTCATTCTCATTCAAAATTAAAGATTTGAGACCGTTGATTTCACCTTGCATATTACTAACTCCATCATAACCTCGTCCACGTATTCTTGATAAACTCAACCCATGTGTAGAAAGTAAGGACTCAATGGCTACTTTTAGTGATAAAGTAGTATTAGCTACATGGACAATACCAAGAAACCTTTCAAGCATGCACCCATCCGCATAACGTAAAAGATCATCCATTTGCTCCTTGACAGAGATGTCACGAGACTCATCAACCAAAATTGCAAACAATTCATCATTAAGTTAAAAAATTATAGCTTCGGTCATTTTTAAAGCAGCTGCATTTACAATATCTTTCTAAATCTCAGGAGCCAACATCCTCTGATTGTTCATACTATTTTCCAATGCAACCTTTTTAATGTCTTTGTTGTTGTTAGCAAGAAGTTGCATAAGTTCAAGAAAATTTCATCTATTCAAAGAACTAAATGATTCATTATGGCCACAAAACGGTTGTCCTTGGTGAAGAATATGTCTTATACATTGAACTAACGCATCAAAGTGAATCCAATAATCTCATTTTGCTTGATCCATTTGTCTACAAATAACGGTTTTGATATGTTGTTCTTGTCTCATCAAATCTTCACACTTCTTCCAAACTTGATTATGGGCACTATTAGCGATTCCAGCATGAATGTCTAACCTACCCTTTTTATTCCAAGCAGAGAAACCATCGTATGTCCCCTCTGAATGCTTTCCATTGATTTTTTCTAAATAGATAACAACATAAACAAAATGCTGCATCTTTCTCTATACTATCTTTCAACCAATTGGAATATTGTTTAAACCATTCAGGATTAAATTGACGATCACTTCCCACCATTAACTTTTGAGAGAACTTATGGTTGAAAGGTTGCCAAGGACCCTTTTGAATATAAGTTATTCTTATTTTATCTTGATCATTTAGATGATAATCAGTTATTCGAATCTGTAATCCAGGATCCGAAGATAGATTATTCAAGTTTCATCTCAAGATGATTTTGTCTAGAACTAGAAGATGGTTGTGAATGTGAATACACTTATTCCATTGACTTATGTTTTACATACCTTTTGTCTTCTAGTTTCATCTCGATCAATGGCTCCCACTATTGAGGGTTATGCCCTCAAAGCATGTGTATTGACATTTTTATATAAAATTTAATGAGGATTATATTTTTCTTATAATTGTTCTTTTAAATTATTGTTGAATAATTTATATAAATATCTGAAAATTTCATATTCATTAATGAGATCATGATCTTGTATTAGTTCGAGAGGATTAAGATCATAGATAATAAATAAAATTGTCAGCAACATATTAAAGTATGAAATATTAAATGAATGGTCGCTAGTACGGTTCACTAAACATTATGAATGTGTGTGATCTAGATTCATATATTGATGTGGATAGATATCTTAGTGAATGTACTTTATGTAATGAGATTATATATAGCTGGACCGATGTGAATTAATATATTTATCAACATGCCGTTTATAATAAATATTTAATACACATCAATTCGGTGATCATATATAGATCACTCTGAATTTGAGTAGTCATGAACTCCTATACATGTTTACTGGATCTTTTGATTCGCTCGATAAGGTTTATTTGTAAATAGGCTAGTGACTTTTGTTTTAGAGATTCAGTGATATGGATGACTGGAAACATGATCTTACAGGATTTAGAATTCAATCTTTCCTAACAGATCGTATATTGCTTCACTTAAGCGTTAATTCTGGAACTAAATGGTTATTGAGCTCAAATTTGTAATAAAATTATAGATTAGACATTCATTGGTGGATTAATGGTATTTAAGGATCAAAAGGTAATTAGAATGGTAAATAATTTTGATAAGTTCTAATTTACGAACCAATAATTAAATGATAGAACTATATGAATTGATTATATCAGTGCACTACATGAGAATACTCTGTAAATACATTCCATAAATCTCTAAGGGTTCAATTTCATATTTATAGTGGAGTAATAATAAAATTAATAAGTAAAATTATTTAATTAAAGAGTTTAATTAATAATATAGTTTATTAGAGCTTAGGATTATAGGTCCATGGTCCCCAAGTTACCTCTATATTACGTAGTCTAGGGTGTGAATATTTTAGGACATGAGAAAATGACTAACTTGTAAATGAATTTTTATTATGGGGCAANAATTATTATATATATAATATTTATCGATTATTTTTAATTATCGATAAGTGAGACAAAATATCTAATTTATGAAATTAGATAATTAAATTATTATTAGATAATATTTTGGATCAACTAAATCTGTTATTTGTGAAATAACAAATAATTTAGTTGATAGGGGTAATCAGATATGTTAATTTTGAATTAACTAATATCAAGATATTTATCTTATTACATATATATTTAATTTACAGTAATTACCAAGTGTCAATCATTGATTCGGTATCAGAGATTGACATTGACTATTGTAGTGTCATGTGGTATTACAGTAGTGGGGGTGCAACACTGTAGTGTCACATGGCACTACAGTGGTCCCGTGAGGCACTGTGCTACCTCACGGCACACTGCAGTGCTATGTGGCAATTCAGTTGTGTACCATTATACAGTGGGTCCCCGTGTATTGGGTAATTTGAAATTAAATATTAAATTTTTAATTTTAATTATCCCTAAATATCTTATACGCCATTATCTAGAATAAGATACATATTTTATTCGAATGACATTAATTGATAAATGAATTGATCAGATCATCAGTTGATCAGATCATCAGTTGATCAATCAGATAATTGAGTTGTGAACACAATTGCTCAGAGTGATTTTTTTCAATGATTAAGAATTAATCAAATCTCTAAAAAAATAATCATCATGTTCTTTTAGAGAATCGCCTCACAAAAGTCATCACAGTAAATCTCTAGATCTCATGTGTTGAGAATATTTAGAGACAGAAAAATGTCTTGTAATATTCTGCATGCGCACACGTCCTAGTGCGTTAAGGATTGACTTAGAAGATCTTGGTGTGGATCTCGGAGTCTACTGATCGTTGGAACGGTTTTGTGGGACGGATGCTCGATCGGTTTTGTAAGGGCGCTTGATTAAGACTACAAGACGTATATGATCCATGACTGATTGAAAAGATCTTTCAATAAAAAGTTTTTTTTGTTATCGTGGGGTCGCACATGTTTTTGTTTTTATCGAAAAAGATTTATTTTATTAAATTTTGTTTAAACGTCTCCGCTACGCCTGCACCACATTTTCCAACACCCACTCCATCGGCTCCTCCTCCGTTGAGCTACACTACTGCTCCTCATGTTCCTACCTTGGTCAGTTTTTTGGATGATGTCCAATCTGCTCACATACCACTCGGGGCATTTCGTGCGATGCAGACACCGTGATGACCCGCAACAAGAACGTTGGTGAGCTCGTCAGTTCACTGAGTCACGATTTGGTCAGGGTAAACTCTTTTTCTTTTCCTGTTTACTTCCAAATTTTCATTTTCTATGTTTTCCTTTTGCTCATACTTATGCATTTTCACTTGTTTTCTTCTTTCTCTAGGACATTATTCATCATAATGCCCTCTAAGAGCATCATGCTCTTTGTGAACAAGCCTTGATGGACTTTCGTAATGAGCTCACTCAGAGTTGTGGCCTCGTTGCTAGACTTCAGGCTGAGATTGAGCAGTTGAAGAAGATCGAGGCTGAGCTATGCGAAGTCGTAGAGAAACAAGCTCAAAGAAGCGACAGTCGTGAGGGTGGGGAACTTTAAATTTGCAAGTCTCTGAGAGCAGCTGGAGAATCTTTGATGGCAGTTGAGCTCGAAAAAGTTTGAGGAATGGTGGAGAAAGAAAAAAAGGTGGGGGATCAGTACCAAGTAGCCTTTGATGAAGTCGAACAAGTCATCTATAGCTTGGGTTATAGAGACGACTCATCAAAGGCTCCTTCCAGAAATCCCCTCTATGACTTGCCTCCTGAAATTTAGGCGAAGATCAATGGCTCAATTGAGGATGTTGTCGTCAACCCTCTTAAAGTCATTGCTAATCAAATGAAAGGTGCTGCTACCAACTCCGTTGAAGATGTTGTTGTCATTCCCCTTGAAGATGCTTCTGTTAGCCCCACTGAAGATGTGGTCGTTGATGATACAATCGTTGTTTCTTAAATTTCTTTTTCTAATTTCCTTTCCCTGTTTTGCACTTCTTTTCTCTTTGCATTTTCCATTTTTCATCAATGAGAAAAGGGTTGTTCTTTTTCTAATAGCTTAACAATTTCACTTATGTTGAAATCATTTTCCGGTGCATTCTTGTTTTCAAAGACAGTTATTTTAAGCTTCAATTTCCTTAAAAGAACAGCTATGATCCGTTCTTAAGGACTTACAAAGTTTAATTTCCTTTAGAGAACAACTATGTTCCGTTCTCAGGAACTTGTAAACTTTTAAGCTTCAATTTCCTTTATATAACAACTATCATCTATTCTCAAGGACTTGCAAAATTTTAAGCTTCAATTTCCTTTAGAGAACAACTATGACCCATTCTCAAGGACTTGCAAAATTTTAGACTTCAACTTTCTTTTAAGAACGACCACTTTCTGTAGCATGATCTGCTCTCAAAGACTTATGTTTTACATATCTTTTATCTTCAATTTCCTTTAGAGAACAAATGTTTTATTGCAGTTCGTTCTCAAGGATATGTTCATTGTATAACCATGACCCTGGTTTTCTTCAAAGAATAGATGTCCATTGTAGTATAGTTCATTGTAGAACCATGACCCCATTTTCTTTTAGAGAATAGATGTCTACTGTAGTGTAGTCCATTCTCAAAGACTTAGGTTCATTGTAGAATTATGACCCTAATTTTTTTTAGAGAACAAATGCCCATTGTAGTGCAGTCTATTCTTAATGACTTCGGTTCATTGTTAACCATGGCCAATGTTTCCTTTAGAGAACATATGCTCATTGTAGTGCATTTCGTTCTCAAGGGCTTATATTCACTGTAGAACCATGGCCCTAGTTTCTTTTAGAGTACGATTGCCCATTGTAGTGTGGTCAGTTGTCAAGGACTTAGGTTCATTGTAGAATCATGACCTTATTTCTTTTATCATTTACTGGAGGAGAAAGAAAGTTGACATCAAGAATTTTATATAGAAAACCCTTACAGGAAAAGGTCATGGGAAAACATTCACTATAATGAGTTTACGATTTAGAATAGTGTCTTTTCATATGCGTATCATTCTAAGCTCTCCTTTTCTGATTGTAGTAGGTCATTTGGATTAGATACGTTTCTCACCATTCTTCCAAAAGATCAAGGTTTTACTTCATTAATTCCACAGTCTGAGGCTTGTTTAGACTTGATTTCATAGTTAGACTTTCAACCTCGACAGGTATTATGGCTTTTGTTCCGTATGCCAAGGCGAATGTGATTTCATCTGTTGACTTCCTGAGAGTGATTTTGTACGCCCATAACATTGTTGTAGTTCTTCTACCCATTTTCCTTTAGCTGATTCCAGCCATGTTTTTAAACTTTTCAGTATAATTCAATTTGATCTTTTCGCTTGGCCATTTCGTTATAGGTAGTATGACGTAGAAATTCAGTTGATAATCTTTAAGCCTTCACAGAAAGCCTCATCTATCTTTCCCATAAACTTAAGCTCAAAGATGAGTACTCATGGGATCTCGTACCAGTATATTATGTTTTTCCACAACAACCTTTTCACTTCCTCTTCTCGAATTCTTACATACGCTTCAGCTTCAATCCACTTTGTGAAGTAATCTATTGCAACCAACAGAAAGCGCTTGTGAGTAAGTGCCATGGAAACTGGTCCAACGACATCCAAGGCCCATTGCATGAACGATTACGAGCTTGTCACCGTATTGAGTTCTCCAGGTGCCATTTTTGCTATGGGGGTGCACCGTTGGCATTTGTCGTAGCTCTTTTCATATTGCTCAGCGTTTTGATGCATTTTGGGCTAATAATACCCATCGTTCAATATTTTGTGCACCAATGACCTTCCCCCGTTGTGGTTCCCATATATTCCTTCGTGGATTTCCGCCAATACATATTAAGCCTCTTTCCTTTTCAGACATTTTAAATACGCACCTGAAAAAGACCTTATAGATAATGTTCCATTAATTAAAGAATATATGGCACTTTGCTGCCAAATATTTCTCCCTATATGTTTGTCTTCAGGTAATTCTCCTTTTGCTAGGTAATGGATTATGTCATCCTGCCAGCTCGGTTCCACCTCGGTTTCCACATCTGTTACGTTGACAACAAAAAATTCTATACTTGACTTGTCGAGAAATTCTTCTAGTATGTTTCTTTTGTGAAGGAATTGTAGCGACAATCCAAAGTTCGCCAGCGCATCTGCGTGCTTGTTCTCAATAGTTGGGATCTGGTGGATCTCATAGTTCTTTAGAAAACACAACAACTCTTTTGCCCAATGCAAATAATCCATCATTCTTACATCTTTTGCTGCAAATTCTCCCGTTACGTGTTTCATGATCAACATAAAATCACAAAATATATTTACATATTTTACCTCGAGTTCCAGCAGGCCCAATGCAAATAATCCATCATTCTTACATCTTTTGCTGCAAATTCTCTCGTTACGTGTTTCGTGATCAACATAAAATCACAAATATATTTACGTATTTTACCTCGAGTTCCAGCAGCATGATGAATCATGCTATCAAGCCCTCATATTCCACTTCATTATTTGAAGAATTGAACCCAAAAGAAATGGAGTGTTCATGAGTTTCTCCAAATGGGGTCTGCACCAGTCCCTTTTTTATTTGAGGCCCGTCAACGAATAGTTTTCAAGATCTGTTCTCCACCTCCGTCTGAAACGTTTTGCTTCTTTCCTCATCATCGTGAGTGAAGTCCGCTACAAAATCAGCCAATACTTGTCCTTTGATAGACATTCTTGGATAATATTGAATTTCATATTTGCCTAGTTTAATCGCGCACATTGCCATTCTTCCACTTATTTCAGGTGAGTGTAATAGACTTCTGATGGGCGAATCTGTTAATACTTTTATACTATAAGCTTGAAAATATGACCTCAGCTTCCTTGCTGCAACTACAATGGCTAATACCAATTTCTCAATTCTATTATACCTTACTTCGGCCGCCACTAGACTTTTACTTAAGAAGTAAACGAGTTTCTACTTCCTTTCTTCTTCTGTTATCAGAACGCCACTTACTATCATTTACTATATGGCCACGTAGAGAAGTAGCTACTCACTAGGTACCGGTTTCGAGAGCAACGGTGAAGTTATCAGATATTCCTTTATTCTTTTGAAAGAATCTTCACACTTTTCATCCCAATTATCAATGAAATTCTTCTTTAACTTCGTGAAAAATGACTTGCACTTATCCCGTTGATATTGAAAGAAAGCTATTCAGAGCCACCCATTATCCCATCAGGCTTTGTATTTCCTTACAGTTTTTTGGTGACTTCATCTCCATGATAGTTTTTACTTGATACGGGTTTACTTCGATCCCCCGTTATATTACTAGATTGCCAAAGAACTTTTTCGCTGTTATGCCATATGTGCACTTCTCTTGATTTAGTTTCATGGAACTTTTATTTAGGATTGAAAATGCCTCATCAAGATCTCTAATATAATCTTTCAGTTTACAACTTTTGACCAACATATAATCTACGTAAACCTCCATGGTTCTTCCAATTTGCTCGGAGAATTTTATTCACGAGTTTCTGGTAAGTTGTACTGACATTTTTAAATCCAAAAGGACATTGATTTATAAAAGAAAATACCATGTTCTATTACAAATGAGGTCTTTTCCTGATCAAGTTGGAATATTTTTACCTAATTATATTCTGAAAAGGCATCTATGAAGCTGAAGAGTTCATGTCCCGAAGTCGTATCCACCATCTGATCTATCATTGGCAACGAGTAGTCATCTTTTTAATAGACTTTGTTTAGATCGGTGAAGTCTATATGAATCATTCATTTCTTCTTCTTCTTTATCATCATAACTAAATTGGCGAGCCGTTCCGGGCAGTCCAATTCTTGGATAAATCGGCGTTTAAAAGGTCATCCACCTCTTCTTTGATTGCCGCATTCTATTATGGGGTGAAGGTTCTTTTCCATTGCTTCACCATTTTTACAGTGGGATCCATATTAAAATTATGAGATATTATATTTTAAAGAATACCTAACATTTCTTACGTTGTAGTTGCGAAGATGTCTCTGTTCTTTCACAGAAAGTCTTTCAACCTTTCTTTTTCTGTTTTCTCGAGTTAGGCCCCAATGTTAATCGTCTTTTGAGTTCCTTCTTCAAGGTACACAAGTTCAGTGGCCTCTCCCAATTCGCTCCTTGGTTTTAACATGTCATCTTGATCGCCTTCCTTTGATTTCTATTATCCCGTAGCCTCGGGCTGACCACATAACTTCTTTTTCGTTGCCGTTTGTCTGGCGGATTTTAGTGCTGTTACGACACATATACAAGCAGCAACTTGATCACCTTTATTGTCTTATTCCATCCGGAGATGGATACTTCAGTACCTGATAAATGGTGGAAGGAACAACCTTCCTCTTATGAAACCACGTCCTTTCTAGGATTGCATTGTACAAGGATAAAGTGTCTAGAACCACAAATTTTATCAGGTGGTTTAACGGCTCAACATTCACTAGGACAATCATGATTCCTTCAGAATATCTTACAATCCCGTTGAAACCTATCAATGGCTATGACATACCCTGCAACTTTTGACTTCCCATATACATCTTCCCAAGAGTTGACCGATGTAGGATATTGACAGCAGTCTCATTGTCGATCAGTACTCTTCAGCAAATAGTTTACAACTTATAGTGTAATGAACAGAGCGTCATTGTGACGCTCATCGTGCTCCAGATTCAGCTCATCAAATATCAACGGGCGATTTTCATTGTCATTCCATGAACTTCCTTTCTCTTGATGTCCTTCTAATGTGGGCTTCTTACAATACATCTTTCTCTCCTTCTCGGTTGTTCCCTCATGTCCAGTCAGTGCGATTATCATATCAAATATTCTGAGAGGCTGTTTTCCTTTATCTTGGACTTCCTTCTCTGCTTCCCATTTTTGCAATTCCTTCTGGACATATTGTGGAAGGCATTCGTCCTTTATCAACTCTTCGATATACTTTTTTTATCTAGAAACAGTCTTTCGTGTAATGTCCTTAAATTCTATGAAAGGAACAATATTTAACTTTGTCTTTGTAGCTTGGTTCTCTTATCAATAGGGTTGGTCTTTTCAGCCATGGCTTATTCTTGATCACCTCAAGAATTTGATTTACAAGCATAGTGATGGGTGTATAGACCTTGTCCCCGGGATGGATCCTGTCATCATATCTTTCTCGACTCTCAGTATTTTCCCGTTTGTTTTCTCCCCGGGCATCGTCTCTTTTTTATCTTCCCGATCTCTTTTTCCTAGATCCAGAGCTTTGTTCTCCTTTCCGTTGCTCCTCTATCCTTCGTTCCGTTAGTTTTAACAAACTCTTATTTTCTTCCTCCAACGTGATATAAGTCTGCGCCTATTGGAATGTTTCCACCATAGATAGTGGCTTCAATTTTGATAAATCTTCAAAGAGAGGTGAATTTGGATCCAACCCTCGTCTGAAAGCCAGTCTCACCACTCGGTCATCACAACTTTCTATTTTAGCGATTTCACCCTTGAATATATGCGTGTACACCCACAGAGATTCTCCCTTCTTCATGGAGATGGTCAGGAGGTATTCTGTATCTTTCATCACTGAATGGTACATGGAATAGTGTTCCAAAAAGATCAAAGACATAATGGTAAAGTTAGTAATTGAATGAGTGGGGAGTGAATGATACCATTTTAAAACCATTTCGTCAGGCTAGTAGAAAACATCCTGCACATCAGTTCATCCTCATGTTGGTATAATGTCATTATTTGCTTGAATCGCCTGATATAATCCACTAGATCGGATTTCCCTTCATAGCACTTGAACTTGGGTTCCATAACGTTCTTGGGAATCGGTGCGGCCAGAATCTCTGGACATAACGAAGAACAGGTAAGTGATTCTAGATGAGCCTTTCTCGCACTCCCCAGATCCTTTTCCGTTACGATTTTAGGCGGATGGGTTTCTCCCGCTGTCTCATTCGTGTGGCTTGAGAGTGGATCTCTTCGTTGTCATGCTGCATGTTCCTGCTAATTTCAGGGTTTGCCCTCCTAACATCCTATCCATCTTGTTCTGAACGGTTTTCCCGTTACTCGTTGTTAGTTCGCTGACTAATTCATATGTGTCTGTGCCAATTCTCGTTACAATGCATTAATTTGATCTTCTATTGCTACCATGCACCATGCAGTGTCTCAGTGTTCCATTACTTCATCTTCTGCATTCCCGTCAAAATGGTATGGAGCATTTCAACTAGTGGTGTGGGTTGATTAACATGATAATTCCCATTTCCAGTTCTATTTCCCTCATTGAGGATAGCGTTCAATCTGGTTCTAGACATTTTTAGAAGGGTTTCCTCAAGTTCACTCTTAACGAAAGCACCAAAATGTAAAAAAAATTTCTGGTTAAGAAAAAAATATTACGAATAAATAATAAAGACAATAATTTAGAGAGAGAATGAGGGAATAAGAACTAGAAAGCTTTAGGTTCCTTGTATTCGATTGAATTTTGAGGTTGTACATGCTTGTATTTATACATAAAAATGATAACTACAAAGCAATAAATCCTCATTTTCCGTTGCAAGCTTTCAGGAGCCGATAGGCACTTTTAGGGAATATTCTTCTCCAAATTCCTTCGATAACTACCTAGCCTATCCTATGGTCTATAGTCTATCATTTTCCTTGATTCCTTCTTTGGTCTAGATTCTACCACGTGTGAAGTGTGAATTTGAATGTCCAAAGGGTATTGACGGTATAAAATTATTTTGTAAACTATTTTTTAATTAATATTGACATTTTTCTAATAGTTGTTATTTCATGACGTTAATTTAATTAGTATCCTAAGCTTAGGGGTAGTGTACGGATAATATTTGTGAACCAGTTTCAAGGTCTTTACTTTATGGAGATAATATCGTTTCAAGGTCTTTACCTTATGGAGATAATATCATTTCACATTCTTATACTTATTTTCCATTTCATAGACCGGGATTGTTTATCGTTGACAACCGCGACAGTTGACAGTTCATCATTTTAAAGTTGTCTAATTGCATTTGGACAGCCAAATCGAGTCGTACTACCAACTTAAAAAAAGAATAAAGTTTAGGTTGAAGATAAACCTTGGGAGCTCAAACTCTATTTACATCATGCCTAAAAAATATCTTATACATGAACCAAGCCTATTTATCTAAAGGGAAATTTTACATGATAGATAACTTTAAGGGGTGCTTTTACAAATAGCAGATTTTCAATACATTTAGGTAAATAGCATGTTTCTTAATTAGTCAATAATTTTAGACTAAATTGACCATCATCTATATATAACATGTTAGATATTTAACGTTTACCTTATCAGAATTCGTCAATAGCTGATTGATGATGTAGCACTAAAAATTAGCTATTTATCTTATAAGAATTAGAACCAATCATTAAAACTAGAATATTTTTCTTATCAAATTAGCTAAAAATGAAACTATAATCAATCATTGATTGTTATATAATTTAATTAAAAATAAAAATAAGAAATATCGTTTGAATTAAAAGACAATAAATTTTAGAATATTTAATTAAATACAAGGACCCCGCCAAATCTGATTATGAAATCTTTAAATCAAAATTTAAAATCTTCAACTACAAAATCGTCAATAGCTGATTGATGACATGATACAAAAAAATTGCTATTTATCTTTGTAAATGATTTTTTGGTATGAGATCAAATAATAAAGATCATAATTTAAAGAGTGAATAAAGATACCATCATTTACGTGAAAAAACCTTAAAGGGAAGAAAAGTCACGGGAAGATTGTTGATATTATTTGTGTAAAAGATTTTACATAGTTGTTGATGAGAGAAGAGAGAAATGGCAGTGGCTTTAGTTAAGGTTTTCTTAGGTCTCTCACACTTTTTCCCATGTGCTTGTACTTATAGGCTTGATGATGATGATAATAATAATAATCATAAGGTGATGATCACCCAAATGAATAAGAACGGGGACTAGAGTCGAGAAAAACCCGTAAATGGATAAAGAACAAACCACACACCCTTAGGAAGCGGGAAAGAACGTGAGAACGAAAATGAGCAGGAAATCGAGAAAGAGCACAAAAATGTGAAAAGTAAACCGGCCAATGGGAAAAGATGACTGGTCAACAGGAAAAGACTGACGGGGGACCCACACCTTCGAGAATGGGAAAGGATTGATGGGGCACCGCACCTCTAAAATAGGAAAAGGAACTGAGACATGGAGAACTACTCTAAACGGGCAAATCACTCGCTAAGCTATGCAAGAACAGGAAGAAAATGTGATTGATTAAACGGGAACAGACTAACGGGGAACCCACGACTTCGAAAATGGGAACTGACTGACGGGGAACCCATGCCTTTGAAAACGGGAACAGACTGACGGGGAACCCACACCTATGAGATCGAGAAAATAATGAGGGGACCAACCCCTCTGGGACGGAAAGGACAGGAAGAAGAACGAGAACAAATGAAAGGAATCCATAATGACCACTAAGTGGCTATGATTGATTAGCCCGAACCACGAGAAATCACCAAACGGCTATGAATGATTGAGTGGCTGACGGACTGAGGACAAAACAGCTGAAATGAATGAGCAAAGTAAAGAAGTCTACACCTGCAAGCAATTCCATCAGCCAAAAGATAGAGGGTGTGATCATCCCCTTATTATTATTATTATTATTATTATTATTATTATTATTATTATTATTATTATTATTAACATCATCCTCATCATTAGGCCTATGAGTACAAGCACATGAAAAAGAAAAAAGAGATCTAAGCGAACCTTAACTAAAGACACTGTCCTTTCTCTTTTCTCTCATCAACTATGTAAAATCTTTTACACAAGTGAATACATCAATCTTTTCATGATTTTTCTTCTCTTTAAGGATTTTCACGTAAATGATGGTGTCTTTATTCTCTCATTCTCTCTTTAAATTATTATCTTTATTATTCGTTCTCATACAAAAAGCATTTACATTTTAGTGCTTTCATTGAGAGCAAAAAGAAACCTCAAAGATGCCCTCCAGAAAATCAAACCATGCCTCGAACCAGATCAAACATCGCCCTTAACAAAGAAGACGGGAACGAGGATGAACAAGCCAATCACCCAGCTTCCCCAACTGAGATGCTTTAGGTTATCCTAAGCCGAATGTAAGAGATAAAACAACGAAACGTCAAAATGTTACATAATGCGTGGCAGACAATACATGAACAGATTGCTGCATTGCAATGGGACCTTGTAGAGACACGTGTAGAAGTTCAGTGCAAGGAACACAAAAAGGAGAAGGCGGGAAAAAATCGCCAACCAAAAGTCATGAAGGAAGCTAGCATGAGAGATATTATGGAAAGAAAGATGATGGAACTAAGGAACCTATGAAACACGGGAAAAATTGACCTGGAATCACTCACCAGAATTCTATTAAGTCTAGAAATCTTGGTCACCCCAGTTCTGAAGAAGTTTATGGCACCTAAATTCAAATGTTATGAAGGAAAATTTGAAAATGTAGATCATCTCATACGGTTCAAGCAAGTCGTGGCATTGTACCAACATGAAGACGCTTTGATGTGCAGGGTATTCTCCATAAGTCTAGTTGGGACTGCACTTAAATGGTATCACTCCATCATTGCTCAATCTATTACTAATTTTACTGTCATGTCCACTGTCTTCCTGGTATAGTACTCTATTTACCGAGCAGTAATGGAGGACTCATACTACCTTTCTGACAATAGCCGCCCATAAGGAAAAAGAAACACTTCGGGAGTACACTCATAGATTTCAGGAGGAAATGGCCAAAGTGGAAAGTTGTGACGACAAAGTAACGAGACTGGATATTAGATGGGGGCTGGATCCGGAATCAGCCTTCTTTGAAGATTTATTAAAGATAAAACCTTTGACCATGCATGAGACTTTCCAAAGTACGCAAGCATACAACACGTTAGAAGAAGGAAAAAAAAGAAGCAGGACAACGGATTAATGAGCCAAAGAAAGAAGAACGGGGCTAAAGTGCAGGAAAAAAAGGCAGAATAAAAAAAAAAGGTCGGCGCTTTAGATGCCCAAGGTCTTGAGAGTGGGAAAAAACTTCTTTCTAAAATGTGAAAAAAGGTTAGCGGCCTAGATGCCCAAATCCTTGAGAGCGGGAAAACATTCTCTCTAAAATGTGAAAAAATGTCGGCGGCCTAGATGCCTAAACCCTTGAGAGTGAGAAAAATATTCTCTTTAAGATGTGAAAAAGGTCGGCGGATTAGATGCCCAAGCCCTTGAGAGTGGGAAAAACATTCTCTCTAAAATGTGAAAAAAAGGTCGGCGGCTTAGATGCCCAAGCCTTTGAGAGCGGAAAAAACCTTCTCTCTAAAAAGTGAAAAATGTTCGGCCTAGATGTCTAAGACCTTGAGGGCGGGAAAAATCTTTTCTCTAAAAAGTGAAAAAATGGTCAGCAGCCTAGATGCATAAGCCATTGAAAGCAGGAAAAACCTTCTATCTTAAATGTAGAAAAAATGTCGGCGGCCTAGATACTCAAGCCATTGAGAGCGGGAAAAACTTTATCTCTAAAATGTGGAAACTAAACAAAAAAGCCAAGGAGAAAAACACGTAAGGGATGAAACAAATGTAAGAAGAAAAAGGAAATGTCTTCAGAATAGGAAAGCTTGAAGAACGGAAAAGGAAACGTCTTCAGAACGAGAAAGTCTAGAGAACGAAAAAGGAAATGTCTTAAGAACAAGAAAGTCTTCATAACAGAAAAGAAAAGAAGTTGAGAAAAGAACTTCAGAACATAAAAGAAAAGAAGTTGAGAAATGAACTTCAGAATAGAAAAGAAAAGAAGTTTAGGAAAAACCTTTAGCTTAGTAAAGAAACATTGAGAAAAGAAGAGTTGAATAAAAAAGAGCAGAAAAGAAGAGCTGGAGAACGGAAAAGAAATAGTCTTCAGAATGGGAAAGTCTGAAGAACGGAAAAGGAAACGTCTTCAGAATGGAAAAATCTGAAGAACGGAAAAGGAAAGGTCTTAAGAATGGGAAAGTCCTTAGAACAGAAACGAAAAGAAGTTGAGAAAGGAACTTCAGAATAGAAAAGAAAAGAAGTTAATGAAAGACCTTCAACTTAGTAAAGAAATGCTGAGAAAAGAAGAGTTGAGTAAAGAATGACAGAAAAGAAGAGCTAAAGAACGAAGCTGAGCAAAAGATGGCCATGGGTAAAGGAAAAAAGAAGCGAGAAAAGGAAGGGGGAAATTGAAAGCAGAAAAAGAAAATAAGGAAACGAGAAAATCTACCAATAGAAGTGGGCCATCAAACTCAAGCTCCTACAATGAAATTATGAAGCGGTACAGTCGCCCCTTACTCATTTTAATAAATTATTATATTACCCTTGTACAATATTCATGTCACAGATCTTATAGTATGAGAGAAGGAAAATTAAAAATGAAGAAACGGGGGAAACTCTATCGATGAGCTTGTAGGAAATCAAAACAGGGCCATGACTCTATGGGAGTAGCCTAAGTCCTTGGAAGTGTCCACATACATCGTTCTCACAAGGAAATTAGAAACTTCAAAACAGAAATATCATTATTTAAATGGATCAGACGATGCTCAAATAATTCATAATGGAAACAACTGAAAAAAGCAAAGATGAAGTATTTTTTGAAACTCAGTGGATGATCCTGAAACTCAAAGCCAAAATGAGACCGTTGTTCTTTATTTGAACCTAAAGTCTTTCTCTCATAATGAACTAGAAAAATCTCACATGACAGGATCTAGACCGATGAGTCTATAAAAAATAAGAGAATCAAACCTACTAAAATTAAACATGTGTTAGAAGCATTCATTGCACTTCGATGAACTTCACTGAAGCGCAATAGGGGCAAATGAATAGGAACGGGGACTGGAGTCGTGAGAAACCTGTAAACGGATAAAGAACAAACCACATGCCTTTAGAAAGTGGGAAAGAATGCGAGAACGAAAATGAATAGAAAAGCAAGAAAGAGCATCATAACGGAAAAAGTAGACCGGCCAACGGGAAAAACTGACTAGTCAACTGGAAAAGACTAGCGGGGGACCACACCTTCGAGAATGGGAAATGATTGACGGGGGACCCGCATCTTTGAAATAGGAAAAGGAACCTGAGACATGGAGAACTACCCTAAATGGGAAAAGCACTCGCCGAACTATGCAAGAACAAGAATAAAATGTGTCTGGTTAAACAGGAACAGACTGACGGGGAACCCACACCTTCGAGAATGGGAAATGATTGACAGGGGACCCGCATCTTTGAAATAGGAAAAGGAACCTGAGACATGGAGAACTACCCTAAATGGGCAAAGCACTCGCCGAACTATGCAAGAACAAGAATAAAATGTGACTGGTTAAACGGGAACAGACTGACGGGGAACCCACTCCTTCAAAAATGGGAACAACCTGAGGGGACCAACGCCTTTGGGACGGAAAGGACCAGAAGAAGAACGAGAACAGATGAAAGGAATCTAGAATGATCACTACGTGGTTGTGATTGATTGGCCGAACCACGATGAACCATCAAGTGACTTTAACTGATTGAGTGGTTGACGGACTGATGACAAAACTGCTAAAAGGAATGAGCAAAGTAAAAGAACCCCCGCCTGAAAGTAATCTCATCAATCAAAAGCATAAGGGGTGTAATCATCCACTTTTATTAATATTATTATTATTATCATCAGGCCTCTAAGTACAAGCACATGAAAAAGGCAAAAAAGGGGAGAGACCTAAGCAAACCTTAACTAAAGGCAGTACTCTTTCTCTCTTCTCTCATCAACAACTATGTAAAACCTTTTACACAAGTGAATATCAACAATCTTCCGGTGATTTTTCTTCCTTTTCAGAGTTTTCCACATAAATGATGATATCTTTATTCTTTCATTCTCTTTTTAAATTATAATTTTTATTATTTGTTCCCATATTGAAAAAATCATTTACAGCCTTATCAGAATTAAAATCAATAATTGAAACTAGAATATTTTCTTATCAGAATTAGCTAAAAATGAAACTAGAATCAATCACTAATTATCATCTAATTTTTTAAAAATAAAACTAAAAGATAAGTTTGAATTGAAATACAATAAATTCTGGAATATTTAATTAAATGCAATCACCCCACCAAAATAGATTATGAAATTTGTAAATCGAAATTTAAAATCGTCAACTACAAATTCGTCAACAGCTGGTTATTGACGTGACACTAAAAATATGTTATTTACCTATAATATGAAAAACCTGTTATTTCTTAAATTAACTTTCAAAACTTATCTTATTCAGTGCAATTACTTTAATATAAATGATCATAATAAAATTTTGTCATGAAATAATATGAATTTTTTTTATCCTTGTGAATTTCTCAAAAGAAAAAAAATGAGTACGAACCATAATAGCAAAATCCGTTCCGTTTTGGTTCCAGCATGGGACGGAACAGATTGAGGGTAGTAAATATTAAAAGAGATAACCTTTTTCAACAACAATGTAGTTGATCATTTGGCTAAGCAATTAAATTTTTCTCTCCCCTTCAAGGTTCAACCTCATGGCATGCAACTTATTATTTTACTTCAATTTTAATTTTTTACTTCATATTTGTTTCATAATAATTTTGTAATTTAATATTGCTAATTTTTCTTCTATAATTGATTAATTTTTTTTCTACAATTAATGTTTAGAATGTGTAACTTGTTTACATTAAATGTGTTATTTGTTTATATTATAAATAAATGAGAGATTATTTTTAGATTAAATGATTTCTTTAGATTAATTGGGTAATTTGTATATCGATTTGTTACGTTTTCATGTGAATAATTACGATCATGCTTTTAAATAAATCAGAATGTTTAGAATTGAGTACGAGTTTTCAAAATAAAAAAAAAATTGTTAATAAAATATTTGTATTTGACTAGTTATTTATTATATTAATAAAAAATTTATAATATTATTTTTATATGTGTGAAATATTTTTTAAAATTAAGGATCGAAACATTAAAATATCTAAAAAGTTACCTATTTAAAAAAATTGAAATAGGTATGGAAACAAAATTGATGAAAAACTCACACCGGATGGTGGCCGATAGTACAATGGAGTGGCTAGGAATCGGTCTCCGAGGTCAACGTGGCAAAAATAATCTATATTTTGACCACGTCTTTTTTACTATATTCCTAATCGCCTAACCTTACAGTCAGTTATCATTTTACATTAGCCGACACAGGGTGACTATTATGTAATTTGTATCTTTCGGTAGGGATAATTCTGTCAACATGTGAGAGTGTCTCCGAGGATGGATACCTTCTGATTACACATTATTCACAAGTACGTCCACGTGTCTAGTAGCTATCTGAAGGGCAATTTCCAGTACTTATACCTTTGGCTTACTTTTTTCATCAGATATTATTATAAATAATTTTAAAATTATTCAATAAATGATTTAGTTTTAGGTGATTGTTATTCATTTATCTGTTATTATTTTATAATTTATATTTAATAAATTAATCTATAAATGATCGTTGCATTATTTTAACACTTACGACTTGATTAATTACGTGTTTGATTAAAATTACCAATCATAACTAGTGGATTCTAGTTATAATATATCTATTTTTTTGTAAAATTTATAATATCTTAGAAATTATAAGAGTAAAGGAAAAACAATGGATATATCATTTTAGCGAGTTATAAGAGTAAAATTTATATATGTGAAGGACATATTCTTTAGAAATTTAAGATTAAATAACAAACACTGGATAACTCAGAGGGTATGACATTTTAGTTAAAACACTTACTAAGGATACTATCATAGTTTGAGATTTAATTTTTCATCTAAATTCGAATATATAAAAATATGTAAGAATAAAATAAAAATAACTCTCAATTTGAAGACCACAATATGCAAGTGCATTGCACATGGAGATCAAATGTTTTAAAAATATTAACAAATTATTTAAAAAAATTAAATATTTAAATACATAAAATAACAAAATCATATCGAATTGATAATTAAAAGTTATTATCAATAAATGTTATAAAATGTTGACAAAAAAATTATATGCTTGAAAGTGAAGTGAGAGTTTATCAACAGAAAATGATACATCTGTTGTATGAAAATGTTTTCATACATGGTTATTTTGATGAATTTCATTACCTCTTAATTGCATTGTAAATGTTTTTAGTTTTTACACAAAATTAATTTGCAAGAATTAATGATAATTGATTGTCTCATTGCTCAAAGAGTAATGGTGTTTTAGGAATAATGCTTTTATTGTTAGATAGAGTTGTAAAAAAAAGTTTTCCAACAAATCTCCACTTTTAGAAGTGGTATATATTAATGTAAATTAAACAAGTTATTAGGGGTAATTTCACTTACCAAATCTATAAGAATTTAACTTTTGATTTAATTTTTAAGTTATGGATACAACTAATATTTGAATAATTTTATACCGACAAAATAATTAATTAAATTTTAAATGATCAAATGATGTGTCAATCATTAATAAGTTCATTTATCAATCATTTTAACGAGTGATGCAAATCAAACAATTTTAAAAATCTCACAAACTTGAGTTGTTTTGTTGAAAATAGAGCAAATTATAATGACAAAATTACATATTTAGTAAAAATCAAAATAATGACAATTATTGATCCACTTATCTCATTATGTATCTAATTTTTTAAACTCTGTAGGTGAAAACTTCACTCAACAAGAAAAAAATGTATTAATTACTAAAATTAGAAGGGCAAAAGGAAAATTAAGTTGATGGTTTCAAAAAACTAGGAGGGGTAGAGTTTATATATTTGACTAATTTAAGAATTTAATATCTACTAACACAAAGTAATAATATGTTTTTTTACAGTTAGAATTGACAAAAAATAAATAAATTAACTTACGAAATTTGCAAGTAAAATATTAATTGCAGTAGGCTTTGAGTTTTGTTTAAGGATACTATTTTCCAATTACAATTTTGCTACTTAGTGGTCCTCCAGTTACCCAACAAGTCTACAATTAAATTAACATAATTGTTAAAAATGTTGACATAACACATAAAACGTGTAACATGTCTTATTCCATTAGTCATTATAGAGTAGTCTATTAACAATATAATTTCTTAGTTGTACACACTGCTTTGGCACATTTATGATAAAAAGACAGAGTGTTAATTTAGTTCTTGAAATTTTAGTTTTATCGAGTTTTTGTTACTGATAATGAATTGATACAAATGATTAATTTTTACATTCATAATTTCGAATCACACATATTTTAATTCTGATCTTAAAAATAAAAATTAAACAATTATCATCATCATTAAATATCTATTTATGTTATGAAAAAAACTTTATTTTTAAAGCAGGTAAATTACCCTATTACCTGCTTAACAATAATGTTGTTCCATATGTTGATAGTAGTTCATGTATGATAGATTATTATTTATTTAGTATTAAATGTTAGTGGGATTAGGAACTCCATCTCGACTGATTTTTTGTGTACTCCTTCAAGTCATTTATTATCAGTGTTTTAAATTATAATCTACTATTTATATGTTGAGAGGGTAAATAAATAAATATTTTGAGAGAAAAGAATGAGTGAAATATTAAAATCTAAGAAAATTATAATGGGAGTGAGTATATTCGTTCCAGTTTTTTTTCGTCGTCTAATAACGACATAATCTATAATTAGATTAGATCTGATCATTCAGTTAAATTTAAATAAATACTCAATTATTTTTATATTAAAATATTAATTTTTTAACAGATCTCATCCGATGTTTCTGAACGGATATATATAACATCCCTTCTGCGGTTGCCACTTTAACCTCCGTCACTTTATTTTTTGAACAAAATGTCATAGCGTGCTCAGTGGTGTAGTTTGTAAATTAAAAGCAAAACCAATGGCAAAAAATAATTTTAAATATAAAAACGGGAAAACATGGACTTTTTCTTAAAGCACCCGCTAACATATTAGAATTTAGAAACTTTCTCAAAGTTTCCTCTTTAATCGCTTCAGAAGCTGATCAGTTTCTGTTTTGATTTCGTCGAAGAACCAAACCTCCTTTATATTCTCTGCCAAGGAACTCGCGACCCCCATTTTGCTAAAGCTGAGGGTTTCTATAATTGTTCCTTTTCTTTTGCTTTACACTGTTTTTCTTCTTCTGTAGCCATCATCGCCACCTGTTCTGTGGTTTTTCTTTTTATTTTTCGTTCTTCTGGGGGTGTCTGCCTTTTGGTTTCTATTAATGGGTAGCTGGAGAAGACAAAGGGGTGAAATTCGTCAACAAGAGATGAAGGGGTCACGATCATGGGACAGAAAGCCACCTCTGGGTAATGATCGTTTCTGGGCTTTTCTTCTTATTTTTTTTCCTTTTTTTCTCGCTTTAGTACATGATTAATGATAGCGATGTTGTCTTCTGTAATTGGCTTTCCAATAGTTTTGCTTTGGCGGCTTCTTTGAATGTTATTAATGGTTTTTAGGTTCAATTATAGCCTTTTAATGGAGTTGTGTATTCCAATTTTTATGGGCTGTGGTTTAATTTTTGTGTTTTGGTATGTGTTGGAATTCGTTTCTTCTAAAAATTTCATGATGGTGTTGAAATTTTCTCCTTTTTCTTCCTTTTTTTTGTTAGCTAGAAGATAGGGTGTGTTGGAATATAGGCTGATGTTCTTCTGATTATAAGAGATGTTAAACTTTTAGATGCTGCTTCCTGTGTATCTCTACAGTCAATATATCTTTTTGTTATTTGGGGAATTTCTGTAACGAGTTTTCTGGAAGGGCCATGAGAAGTGGCAGAACTTAGAAGAGAAACAATCTCTTAAGTTGTTTGCTCCGTAGTTTAATGATAGTGATCAATAGGTGATGATTAAGATTAAGAAGATGAAGCTCTAGCTATGAGTTTCATGTTGCTTATGTATAAGAATCTAATTAAGCTTGTTACATCATGTCCACTCTTCACGCTCGGTGCTTCATTGGGGATGTTGAGGAAATAGTCTCACATTGGTTGAGAATATGTTGTGGGCTAAGAATATAAGCGTGGGGAAACCCTCAACTCAATAAGCTAGCCTTTTGGTATGAGATAGCACTCAAGACTTTAACAGTGGAGAATAATGGCATATAGATGTTGTATAACCTGTGAATTTGTGTAATGGGTTTTAAATATATTAGGCGAAATGGATTGTCCTTCAGCTTTTGCATTTACTCTTAATTGATCATTCACCACATCCAATTTAGATTGTAATGCCAGTTGGATGCAGAATTTTTCGCACTTCTTTGGTTGTCTGGTGTAGGACTTCTGTGTCCCATTAATTAAGATCCGTTTTACATATCGTGTTCTGCAAAATCTTTTGTGGAAACTTGTTTAATTATCGAAATGAGTATTCTTATTAATGAAGAATTTCTGTTAATTCAATCTCCTAGGTAATGGTTGCTCTAGTGTGCCAGCATGGGAAAAGAAATTTTGCATCTCAGTCGGCTCAGTTCCTTGGCGAAAACTGATAGATACCAAGAAGTGTATGTACCTCTACGAAAACGTCCTTAAATGGGACGACTCTGCAGGCGAAGAGGCATTTCACAATGCGAAAAGCCGGTTCTGGGCAAAAATTAACAACTTACCTTGCGAGATATCATTGCCTGACCCTGATATATATATTGATGAAATCGATTGGAACTCGAGCATTGACCCGGATCTTCTTTTGGACTTAGAAAGAGAACCTAGTGCTCCAGTCATTGGAGATGATCATGAAAGTGTCAGTAATCTGAGTAATTCCCTCGGATTGAATCAGTCTTTTTGGTGCACTGGATGGGGGGAAGCCGAAGAAGATCTTCACAGAGCTACTGACAAAAAAGAAAATCCGTGGGAAAATAGTTGTTCACCGAAAAACAGAGCCAATGAAGATAAAGAATGGGATAACGGTTGGAATATGAGAAATTGCGGCTCAAATAGCTGGAACAAAGGTAGGGACTGGTATAATCCGAGATGGAGAGTTCACGGTGATGAACATAAAATGGAAGGAGAGTGGAGGATAAGAGGAGGAAGAAAGTGGGTAAACTTCAGTCATGCTTCAGCATGTTGGGAATTCAATTCGTGGGTACCGGTTAGCCATCATGGTTCAGGAAAAGGGGGTCCATGGGGTTCAGACAAACCAGTTTGGTAAATGTTTAAGCATAAGGATGATAGAGTATTGAAGAATTCATTCTATTATATTCTTTCTTTCAGTGTTTATCGGCTATATGGTATATATAAGAGATTGACTGTAATGTAGTATAAGTTTTGCATAAATGGGTGAGAGTGAGAGAGGCCGCATTCTGAGTTCATAAGTTTGTCAATTTTGTATTAGTTTTATATGTATAGATATTATAATGAGAAATTACATATTGTAGGAGATATTGTGTGTTGGGGTGATTGGTATGTTTTGGATCCTCAATTTTAGTGTTAGTTGGACAACTTGGACTGTGGCTGCAGATAGACAAATTGTGTACTGTGTTGTTTCTTCAGTTGTCTTTATAAAAATATAATGTGGTCCTTCAATATGGGTTCAATTGATGATTCTAGATCCTTTTTGGAGAACCCGTAGAAAGCGTCGAAAAGTACATCCGAAACATGTATTATATTAATTTGAAGTATATGTCGAAAAATACGTGTACATCTGAAAAACGCATTAAACTAATTTAAAGTATAGGTAGAACTTAAAATTAATATTCATGTTGAGAAAAATCCATCACCACTATTAATTATTATAATCTAAAGTTAAAAGTAGAATAATAGTAAAATATCAAATATATTAGTTTATTTATAATGTTGAAATTGTATTATATAATATTATTGTTCAAATAATATAGAAATTGATTTTATTTTGCTACTTTATCATATTGATAAGAAATGATTATATCATGAACTAATTTATCTTACTAAAAAATATTATTATCTTTCTCTAAATTTATTTATATGAATGTTCATGTTGGGGATCATAATAAAGGGATTACATATTGTTTAATTTATAAAGGCTCATTTAGGGAAATAATCTTTTTTTAAAAATAAGTAAGAGAATGACAAAAAAAAATTGTATTTGTAAGGATGACTAGTTTTTTTAACTGATTTTTTTTTATAAAACAAGAAAAAATTTATGTACAGGCATACTATGCATATAAAAATACATCATCAATATATCGTATTATATTTTTATATACTATCTTTGGTATACTATGATATATTTATATACTATAATATATTATAATATATCATCAGTATATCGTAGTATATATTTATATTTTTATATATCATCCGTGATAATCATACATCATACTAATACCATACTCCTTATCACATCCAAACCTGTCTCCTCCTTTTTCACCTATCTCTTACTGGATTATCTAATTCTCCACTTCAGAGCTTTAATCTCTCTTAAATCAAACAAGAAAATCAAGCCAAAAGCCATACGAGGGAGAGAAAACCATAATACGAGGGCAAGTGCCCAAAAATTAGATCTTCAAAACTCAAACCAGAGCACCCAAAAAATGCCGACGACGAGAGCACAATGGTGAGAAAATAAGGCGACAATCGACAAAGAACCCTGTGAGAAATAATAAACCAACAAAGACCGCGAGAGAGAAAAAGGAGATTGCGAAAGAGTGTGATATGAAATTTGCGACCATATCTGTAAAATAGGAATAAAAAGGTCATTTAACAAAATTAAATAATAAATTACACTAAATACCTAATTTTCCTTTTTTTAAGAAAGACTAGAATAATGTAAATATCTTTATTTACATATATGTAATTTTTGTAAATAAATTATTTACTTCAGTCATTTTCGTCATTTTTATGAAATTATATTTTTTTGACTATCTTTACAGTTTTAGATGAAAAATTAATTTTTCTTGTTATTTTTTATTATTTCAACACGTGATTTCAATGTCATCCTTAATGAAGACAAGAACTATAATAACTCTCCAAAATGATCTTCCGTGAGTATAGAATCAACAACTGAACCCACATAGAAGGACCACACCACCCCACAATATATTTTCATAAAGACAACTGAAGAAACATCAGTGTATATAATTTGTACATTTGTGGGCAGTCTAATTACGCCAAAACTGAGGATCCAAAAAAGTACCAATTACCGCAACATATATCACAGTTAGATGCGTAAATGTTGATGCTTGATCATCTAGGAAGGCTGTTTTGAGGGAAATTACATAAAGGAGCCTCTCTCAAACTCAATAGCTCTGTTTCGTGTTCAACAAATCTGTACTATATTAAAAAAAGTTTAAGAGGGAAATTTTTTTTATTTCCGACTTTATCCTTTAAACTCCATTATATATATATATGATCTTTGACATCTTTATATCATAACATTATTTTAGTCAATAACAATGAGTTATTTAGTCTATTTCTAAGATTTTTATTTAGTTATTTAATTTTTTTAGTTTTATAATAAACGTAATAGTTTTCAATGTCTATTACCTGTAATAAAATAATTTTTCAGATTTTATTTTTCACTTCTCAAATAAATTTTTTACCTTCGTTTCATCTCATCCTATGGTATAAATTTGTTAAGATTGTGCAATCTTTAATTCAAAATTTTTTACAATATTTAATAATCTCTCATCTCTAGATAATGCATGACTTATTCAAATTTTTTTTTATCTGTAATAGTTTTATCATAAATATATCATTTTCAGATGATACATGATACGTTCAAATTTATTTTTATTTGTAAAAGTAAAACTGTAAATATGAGAAAATTACCATTATTTTTTGTTTTAGATTTTAAATATTTTGAAAGTTAATATATTTATTTCAACGTTAATAATAATAATAATTTTAAAACCTATTATATAATCTTAAAATTCTTTAATAGGTGCAAAGCACGTGCTTTTCAACTAGTTATTATAAATAAGGCTTCCAATATCCCTTTAAAACATAAACTTTTTACATTGGTTACCCGTACCGAAATGAGTTTTCCATACTCTACCTATAAAATTTTTGTGAGTATTGTGGTGGCTATGAGGATGAAAAATGTTCATGGGCATGAGTTAGGTAAAATGGCATGACACTTATATTATCATATCATACCCTACCCACTGGCATCTTTAGTGTGCGAGTAAAGTTAAAATTAGGCGGGTGAGGGTGACAGTATAATTAAGACAAACTACATGAGATTGATATATATTTTAAATATAATTATGATAGCTAAGACAAATGTGTCAACCGATCTCATCTTACTTAGTTTAACCAGTAATAATCTATGTAACTCAATGCCATTGTGAATGAAAATGACAGTACGGTGATATATACTTGTACGATATTAAAAGATATTTAAATGAGAGAAACTTTTGATTTCTCTTCTTACCTTGCTAAAATATAATTCAAATTAGGTATTTCACATCTTTCTTATATAATGAAATTTTATTTTCTATTTAATAATATTTTGTTCATAAATAGTTAGTAAAACTAAATATTTTATAATATCAGGATTAAAAATGTGGATATCCTCAAAGATAAATTTTAAGTCTTCTATTTAAAGTCAATAATAGTTTGCTCATAAGAAATTTATAAATGGGAAAATTAGTTTTTTAGTCTAGTTTATTATTTACTTTTGTTAAATGACATTTTTTTTCCTATTTTGCATATATGACCGAAAATTTCATAACACCCTCTCTCGCGGTCTCCTTTCTCTCTCGCGATCTCCTTATTTCTTTCTCGCGATCCCTGTTGGTTTCTTATTTCTCATCGGGTTCTTCGTTGGCTTGTTGTTCGTCGATTGTCACATGATTTTCTCACCATTGTGCTCTCGTCGTTTTTTGGGTGCTGCAGTTTGGGGTTCGGAGATCTGATTTTTGGGCGCTCAATTCTAGTTTCTTGTCCTTGTATTCTGGTTTTCTTACTTTTGTATGATTTTTGGTTTGATTTTCTTGCTTGATTTCAAAAAGATTGAAGCTCTAAAGTAGAGAATTAAGGAATCCAGCGAGAGAGAGGTGAAGGAGGAGACGGGTTCGAGTATGGTAAGGTAGGTATGACATAAGATTATCACGAATGATATATAAAAATATACTAAATATATACTACGATTTACTGATGATATATTAAAATATACTATGATATATAAATATATCATAGCATGCCACGAATGGTATATAAAAGTATATTAAAAATGTGCCTGCTTTTTTCACTGGCCATCTGTTTGTTCTCATAAAAAAATTTCAATTTTATCAAAAAAAATTTACAGTTAAAAAAGCAGATCATTCTTGCAAATACAACTTTTTTTTGTCATTCTCTTACTTATTTTTCAAAAATGAACTATTTCCTTAAATGAGTCTTAAAAAAAATTTCGATCATTTTTACAATTTACGATCTCTTCTGAAATAACTGTGACACCATCCCCATACCCATGAATTCACGGCGGCCCATCTTAACGCCAAAGGAATGGCCTATCCATCAACTTTAAAGGGCTAGTTTCTCATATCTCTTTCAAAGGATTTCACAAGAATTATAGTATGAGAACGAACAGATGGCCGGTGAAAGAAGCAGGCACCCAGATCGAAGAAGAATAAGTTTCACTGTTTTTTTAGAGTTATAGTGTAATAGGAATAGAAGGATACAATTTGGAAAGGCAAGGCCGAATCGGGATTAATTTCATTGGTGAATGTCAAAATACAGAGTTTTCTCCAAAATTGTATTGTAACCCCAAAATAAATAGCAAAATTTGGCATATAAGAAAGCCAACTTCAACACCTTCTACCCATAAAAAAGAACAACTTTAACACCAAAGCAGAACGTTTAGGCAAAACCTTTTTCCCCAACCTGCATATATCTAACCTTAACTCTAAAACAAAGCACAGGCTCTCTCTGATAGTACTACAGTTTGAGAATAAGGCCAATAGGACAATGATCACTGCCCAATACATCAGGAAGAATGTACGAGTCGTGCACATTCTCGGCTATTGATTCTGAGACAAGAAAGTAGTCAAGCCGCCAACCTGTCTAAAAAACTTTGTAATTATAAAGAGACTGAAAATGGGACAAACAGAGAGCGTAAACATGAATTTAAGAAGAAACAAAACGAAACAAAAGAAGTTGACCTCTGTTTGTTTTGCGCCCGCCATGACGATAACCCCAGTAAGTATAACCGACGACACCGGGATGTTGATTTCTAAAGGTATCAATGAACCCCCTTGATAAATAGTTTGTCTCAAATGATTGCCTTTCTTCATTTGTAAATCCAGCACTTCTTTTATTTCCCTATCGATATGAAGCTATACATTTAACTATACACTAGAAACTTTAAGAGAGCTACGATATGGAAAATTTATCGCACTTTAGCAAGATGAGACTGCAATGTACTTGGATCTAACGATATATATATATTCGAAAGTATGTAATACATCTACTACAAGATTAGAGAGAAAGGTCATTCCAATAACGTTAAGAATGTTACACAAAAAAAACCATACGCAGCACTCAGACTTTTAAATCTATCCTCATACCTGTAAAATCCCAAGTAATATTATCAATATTCTTCTTTCTAATATTAATGGGAAATTTTTTTGACTGTATATGTGTGCACGAGAGCGTGTGCGAGCGTGCGCGTGCTTGCAGCGTGTGTTAGAGGACATAACCAACAATTTCTCAGCTTTCTAAACTAAATTAAATGCCTTTTTTCTAAATAACCTGAAGGCTGCCCATTGATTTCCGATTTTCTTTTTTTTTTTTATAGGTGATTCCTAGTTATTAAGGCTTCAATCTCAGGCACATAAAACAAGGGTAGACGCAGAATTAAAATCTGAATCACTTACGGCAGGATTGTAGATGTCTATTTCTTCGTGTGCACAATTCAAATCACCAGTCAAAACGACAGGTTTTGACTTTTCCAATTCCTATTGCAAGCAAAATAAGAATTATGTTATATCAAATGACCTGCGTTTCCGAGGATAATAACAATAGCATTTGACATTTCCATTAAAAAGGAACAATAATCATAGTAATAATTCCAGTCAAAGATACCTCAAAATTGTATTACTTGTTTCTGCTTTAAAATTAGACTAAACAATTTTGCTGAGTGCAGGCACGATGTCATTAAGAAGGCACAACTTCAAAGCATCAAGTTGACATAGATAAAAATATTCCCAGTAATCCAAATTTTAAATACTCAAGTTGGATGTGGAGTAAGATATAATAAATATGCCACTCGACTTGTTTATGTAGAAACACTAAATTGAAGAACAGGGGATGCACACAAGTATGCTTACTTTCATGTAATTGCTGAGGGACCGGTCCCATTCGGTAACCCTGTATGACTAGAATTAAAGGGAATTGTCAGTTCAAGATGGTCCCGCTAAGATTCATAAAACAATCATAATGATCCGTGAAAATGATCCGGAATGAACTAGGCTAATAACAAAGGACAAGAGCTTGATGTCAAATACCAGTCTCTTCAAGCCATCTCCAGAATTGGGAACGTAACTGCTTAATAAATAAAACGAATCAAATTCTGCTGTCACAAGACGCCCCTCACTATCATGATCTGATATGCCTAAACCATATCTGACTGAGAGTGGTTTAACCTGTCAGTCATATCGGAAATTTTATTAGCGAGTAACAAAGTCATTACAAAAGCCAAGATATTGGACATCAGATACAATTACTGCTGAATATTTATCTTTGAATTTGATAACATTTATAATAACGAAACAGCAAATAAATTCTGTATTAGAAAGTCACAGAAATAACAATAACTGTCAGTTAGCATTCACAGACAGTATTAGCTGTTCTTACACAAACAGAGAAAAAAGAACAAGAATTATAAGCATTTTTATATACGAAGGAAACAGAAGAATTATGAGCATTTCTTAGACAAAGTTTTACGCTTAAATCAAAGAGATGGCTTTTCAGGTTATTTAACTCTAGTAGGACATATGGGCTCTACTTCTTACTTTATACTCATGACAGGCAGAATCACAATATCGACATTTAAGCACAAACTACATAAAAAAGAGAGAATCTAAAATATTTGTTGGACAAACCTTTATATTTAAACCAAAGGAAGAGAAGTCCCTAGATATTCTAAGACAATGAAATTCACTGCCTTCTTTTAAAGAAGGGAAAAACATACCCGGGAGATAATTGCTGTTCCAGAATATCCGAGCTTAGAAACACTGCAGGTCCAGAAACTATCCTTGTAGCCATCTATAAGACACTGCCTGATGTCCTCAACATCTTTCTCCTATTCCAAAACTCATAAAAATCTAAACTAAAACTAGCAAAAGCATTTTAATGGTCATCACTTCAAAAATTAGTGAAAGAACTAAAGAAAATGTGCTTTGTAAATTGAGGCTGCATTAATTTATGATTTAATGAAACAATATGAGAATTCTAATACTTGCCTGCAGTTTGGTCTCTTGCAAGCATAATACGTCAAAATCTTCCCTTTCGGCAAGTTGCAGGGCCGAGAATCCCTCTAACTTCAGTAATGCCCTTAATCCATTGACATTCCAAGACAAAATTTTCAAATTTTTTGTATCTCTGTTAAGAGGTGGAGGCCTCATGGTTCGAGGATTGTATGGGATCCAATCATTTTGAGGCTTCTTGTGGGCAAGAACTGTCCATGGTTCATCTTGACTGGCATGTACCTCTTCCTCATATTTTATGCTACTGGAATCAAATTCAGTAAATGCCTTTCTCTTTGTTGTGGTCAGCTCCAAACCTAGAGACATCAGTTTCAACACTAAACCCTTTTCCAGAAGGAAACAATTTATAGGACACAACATGTGTTTAAGAGGAAAGAGAACAAACATGTGAGTAACTAAAGAGAGAATGATTTTCTAGATAACCAAAAAAGAATGTTTTAGTCACACTGTTGAAGGAAGTGCATAAATTTTGTAGCACCTGAAACCTCATTAGATTCAATTGACACCTTCTTCTTTGTCGTCATGTTTGTATTGTTAACTCTAATAGTTTTATCATTGGCTTGGGATTGTTTTGACCTTCTCTTAGTCTGTTGAGGTTCAGGATCTCCCGATGCAGCATTGAAGTCATGAACACCAGCTTTTTTAGATGAATTCTTAGCTTTCTGACTCACCGATAAATTTCCAACAGAGATGGAGGATTCTTGCATTTCTAATACCTCAGTACTTTCACCTGGATATGAAAGGAACCCCCATCCAAAGTAAACTCATCAATTTCTCCAATATCGTTAACTGATTTCAAATATTTAAGAAAATGTGATTCATGCAATAGCAATACTATTAGATGATTTCAAATATTTAAGAAAATGTTAACATAAACATGAAACGTAGAAAAGAAAACTTTAATTTGCGTGGCTTTGTCTATTCAGCAAAGCATCATATAATGATTCTGGGAAAACATAGATTCAATTTCAGATTTAATCTCACGCACCGTTCATCCTATTCTCCAGAAAGCACTTGAAGGCAGAGACAAGATCATGTTTCCTTCCTTTAGAAGGAACACCAACACTCCTGATAAGAATTCCAAATCATTAGAACTTTCGAAAGTTTTAACCTTTATAATTATGACAATATCATTCACAAGAGGAAAAAGAAAGAAAGAATAAAAATCCCTTGATGGGTTGTAGAAGGAGAGAGAGTAGTGCGTGTATGTGTGTGTTGGTGTAATATTATAACCCCACACAAGTGACCAAAGCAAGTATAAAAGACTATGAGAACTGAAAGCATCAGTCCAATCCTATGAAGTATAACCATAACACAACTTAAAAGAGGAATTTAAAACGATTACAGAAAACTCAAATTGTAACTCTGACCATTACCCAAATATAACATCTTAAAGACCATATTCCAAAAGTTTTTTAAGAGCCCATTAAAAGTGTTATCTTGCCACAAAGCAGTTAAGCACTCACTAACCTCAATTTTGTTCTGAGTTCTTGAACCGTCATAGCCTCTATTAAGCCTGTGTCATCCTTACAACTAAGAGTCTCAATCGTACAATTTTCCACGCCATTATCCTACAACCATCAACACTAAGTTATGAAGTACTCGAAAAGACTTAGAAGCGAAAACGTCACCATGCACATATGAAAGCAATCAAGTTTGAAAAAACCTTGACAACAAGCTCATCAGAATTTTGTTTGGAAATCTTTAATCCTTTCAATTTCTTAGCTTTCCTGTCCTCAATGATTGACACTGCAGGTACCGCTGAATTCGACAAAGATCGTTTCGACTCCATTGCACTCACTCTAAAATAGACTGAACCTAAAATTCTCAGACTGTTCTGAGTAGCTGCAGAGCTACAGAGTTCTCAGTAAGTTCAGAAGTGAGACACTCAGGCAATACAAAAAGAGGAAAAAGAAAAGCAGAGAGTAATGCTAACAATTTAAAAGACAAAAAAGCCTCCAAAAATGAAACGGATAACCCCATAAGACGGACCTCGAAGCGAAAAGGAAACTGTTAACCCTAATTGCAGGGATTGATTCATTGACTAGAAAGATTAGGGAAGAAGATGAAGACGCAATGTACGTTAAGCAGGGGGAGGCCCGGATAAAAGTATGTACGCAAGAGAAGCAACCGCCAAAACTGAGCAAGGGACACTAATCAGTACGGTCATGATCCTGCGTTTTATTTTTTTAATTTATTTAAGGTTGGCTTACGCCCCTCAACACAATAGTTATAAAATTCTCTCCCCGCAGGAATGAAACTCTGGTTAGTCTAACCACATAGCCTCATTTGGTAACCGATATTAGACATTATTAAAGTCTTTTGGTATTGTCTAATATTTGACTAAAATTTTTAATCCATACTAGTTAATATAGTGAAGCTCTTTAGTCTCACCTACATTAGATAATTTAATTTACTCTTAAAAGAGAGGACTAAACGGGACTAAAGCTACTTGAATTGTCGAACCCTCACGAACACATCTACCATACGAAGAACTAGATAGAGAATTCATTTCATCACGCAGCCTCTTCCTGTCGCCGACGATCTCTTCTTCTTCCTCTTCGTCAGCTTCTTCTTCTTCCTCTTCGTCAGCTTCTTCTTCTTCCTCTTCGCCAGCTTCTTCCTCTTCCTCTTCGCCAGCTTCTTCCTCTTCCTCTTCGCCAGCTTCTTCCTCTTCGACGTCGTCAGCTTCTTCTTCTTCCTCGTCGTCAGCTTCTTCTTCTTCTTCTTCTTCTTCCTCTTCTTCTTCTTCTTCTCCTCGTTGCCCTACAATAGATATGAAACTTCATAGATCTTCTTTGGATTCTTTGCCCTCTCTCGATGGAGTTGGTATGAGTTTTTAATCTGAAACTTCATATAATCTGAGTTTTTTTAATTCTCTAGCTATGGATTTAATTCTCTATCTAGTGCTTCGTATGGATTTAGATTTTTCATTTTTTTCTTTTTCAATTTCTTATGCGTTTTTCTTGCTTCTTTGGTTGTTGTCAGCTTCTTTGGTTTTCATATTTGTCTTGTGGTATTTTTCTTTGTTATTGATTGATATATGTTTTATTAGGAATGGATGGGGATAACAACCAAAATAATGAGCAGGCTACACGGAGAATCGGTAGGCGTTCTTCGACCAAAATGGAAGAAGATGCATTATTGGACATACTCGATGAAGTAGTTGTAGGAGACCTTCGTTGTGATACTAGTTCTTTTAAATCTGGTACTCTAACGCTTATGGAGAAAAACTTGAATGAAAAATGTCATGACTCTGGACTAAAGACTAGTTCATATATTGAGTCCAAGTTAAGAAATTGGAAAAAAATGTATGGAATCGTTATTGACATGTTGTCCAAGAGCGGGTTTGGTTGGAATGGCGTTGGAAAGTGTGTGGAAGTGGAGAGTAATCAAGTATAGCATATTATGTACATGTGAAACTAATGTTATGTTTATTTGGCTTGACGTCATGAAAATGTTGTCATAATATTAACTTACATTAATTTATTATTCTTGTAGCATAACAAGGATGCAGAAGGATAGAGAGACAAACATTTTCCATACTATGAAAGACTTGCTTGTATATTGGGTAAGGATCGTGCGACATGACTTGGTGCTGAAACTCCTAATAATATAGTTGAGAACATGAACCGAGAGTACGAGGAGGCTAATTTACATGGCATAGGTAAAGATTTGCCTACTCTCCTCTTTCAGTACCACAAAATTCAAGTTCTCAATAAAGTAACAAGACTCAATCTCAACTTATTAGTAAAAAGAGAACAAGATCATGGAGTAACTTTCATACTGGCTTGAATCAGATTGTGAATGTTTTTGAGAAAATGTTTGAGAAGTCCTTTGAGAGAATGGAAATGATTAGTAGTAGAATCGTGGGTGATGATAAAAATTGCACTGACATTATTGATGAGTTATAAAGTTTCGAGCTTTCTGTTGATGATGTGATTGATGCTTTTACTCTCATTCTAGTAAAATCAGAAAATGTGTTGGCTTTAGGTTTTTGAAGACGAACGCAAACGAGCATTTATAGCAAAACTACTCCGTCATAGATAAATTTTGGGCTTCCTTTCATACTTATTTTGTGGATGCATTGTATTTTGTTAAATAGTGAATTACAAAAGTTTAATGTCATGATTTTTTGTGATGTCTTAGTGGATGAGCATTATAGGGAGCATGTATGATATATGTGATGATTATTTTGTGATGCCTTGGTGGATGGGTGTTATATGATATATATGTCGTGGATATGAAAGCTTACTTTATGATGGTTGAAGAGATTTGTGAACAGAAACAAGAAAGCACAGATCGAAGGAGAAACAGAGAAGAAAGGAAAGACGAAGAAGAAGAGAAGAAATGTAATTGTGTTCTAAACTAGAAAATAGAGGATTAGTTCATATACAAAGAGAAATTAACTAATCTATCAGCTAAAAGGGGCAAAAGACACAAATGCCCCTTAACAAATAGACAAACTCAACTAACCACTTAACATCCCTCCTTAAAATGATCCTGAGATCATGGATAAGTTTGTCCCTAAGAAAATTAAATTGTTTAATAGACAAAGGCTTAGTAAAGAGGTCTACAAATTGATATTGAGAAGGAACATGCTTCATCAAAATATTCTTCTTCATAACTCTTTCACGAACAAAGTGATAATCAATCTCAACATGCTTTGTAGCATGGAGCATCAGATTTGAAGCTAAAAAGATTGTTGAAGTATTATCACAGTAGATAATAGGGGCTTGTGACTGATAAATGAAAATATTTCAAAATCTGTCTAATCCAACTAAGCTCAGCAGTTATGTTGGCTAAGGACTTGTATTCGACTTCAGTTGATGACCTGGCCACTGTGTTTTCTTCTTAGCACTCCAAAAGACAGCATTGGACCCTAGAAAAACCACAAATTTGAAAGTAGATCTCCTATCAGATGGATCCACAGCCCAATCTGCATCATTAAATGCTTGCAATTTAAGATTTCTAAGTTTAAACAGTATGTTGTAATCCAAATTACCAATTATATATCGAAGAATACATTTAATTATAGCAAAGTGTGTTGTGGTGGGAGAGTGCATATATTGATAGCAAAGCTTAAATCAGGCCTAGTGAATGTTAAGTACTGAAAAGATCCAACAATACTCTTATATAGAGTGACATCAGAGAATGAAGTGCCTACATGACTATAAAGAGGAGTTTTAGTAGAGCAAGGTGTTTTACGTTGCTTGGAATTAAACCTACCATCCTTAGTAAGTAAGTCTTTGGCATACTTATGTGGATTAACAAAGATACCTGAAGAATCTCTAGTAATTTCTAGGCGTAGAAAATATTTAAGATTGCCTAACTCAGTCATATCAAAGTCTTGTTTCAAACCATGCACAATATCATCTATTTGTTTGGGATCAGTCCCACTAACAATAATGTAATCAACATACAATAAATGATAGGTAATAGAAGACGGTTTAGCATAAACAAACAAGGAATCGTCAGTCTGAGAAGCATAAAAATCAAGAGAAAGAAGATGACTAGTAAATTTCTCAAATCAGGCTCTAGGAGCTTATTTTTAATCGTACAAAGATTTATGCAATTTATAGACATAGTCAGGATTTTTAGAATCAATAAACCTTTAAGGTTGACACATATATACTTCCTCAGAAAAATTACCTTGCAAAAATGTATTTTTAACAAGAAATTGCCTAAGAGTCCAGCCAAAAGTACTAGCTAAAGATAGTACGATCATAACAGTGGGTCTTTTAAGAACCGAACTAAAGGTTTCACCATAGTTCAATCCATCTTGTCGGTGAAAGCCTTTAGCCACCAACCTAGCTTTATGTCTAGCAATGGTTCCATTAGGATTATACTTGAGTTTATAGACTCACTTAGACCCAACAAGATTCCTGTTAGGTGGTAAGGGAACAAGGGTCTATGTGTGTTGAGAGATGAGTGCATTATACTCATCACTCATGGCTTTAGTACAAGCTGGAATTTTTGAAGTAACATTGTAAGAGTGTGGTTCAATTTAAAGATGTTAATCTAAAGGTGCTAAGGTAAGAAGAGCTTTTCTTTTATGTATGTCAGATTTCGATCGTGTTTGCATATGATGTGTAGAGTGTGTGTGGGTGGGAACAAAATGAGTCCTAGAACTAGGATGCTCAATGTTAAGATCAATGGAGAGATTAGAAGAAATATCTGGCAAAGCAACAATATTACAAAGCTCATTGGAATGAGAAACATGCACAACATTATCTAAAATAGAAGTATCACCAGAATTAGTTCAAGAACTAACACTAGTATCTAAAACGTAAGCAGAACAGGGGAAATTATTGAGCAAATAAGTATTAGCAGATAAATCAGTATGCAATTTAGTATCAACAGATAAACCGGTTGCAACAATAGCAGAATCAGTATGCGACTCAGTGACAGTATTAATACCAGTATGCTGAGCAATAATAGGTATACTATAATTAGGAACAGTACCAGAGAGAAAAATATTACCCGGAATAGAAGAAAAAGGTCTGAAAAGGGGAAGAAAAGAAGTATACCTATCATTTGATGTAGAACTAGCATGCTAAACCTGTTCCTTAAGAGAAATGTTAGGTGTAGCAAAGGAAAATGATTGCTCATTAAATAAAACATGCTTTGATATATAATATTTCATGGAATGTAAATCATAGCACAAATATACTTTTTGTTTAAAGGCATAGCCTAAAAAGACACACTGAACAATTTTAGGATGAAATTATTTGGCATATATGGCCTGAGACAAGGATAGCAAGCACAATCATACACTTTAAGCTGATAATAGTCACAAACATTTTCCAAAACTTTTAACAAAATGTGAAGTGTGTGAAATAATATGACTCAACATTCTATTAATCAGGTACACAACAGTAGCAAAATAAAAATTCCAAAAATTAGAAGGAATAGAGGCCTGATGCATTAAAGTAAGCCAAGTTGCAACTAGGTGTCTATGCTTCCTCTCAACCACTCCATATTATTGCGGAGTGTAGAGATAAGATTTTTGGTAGACAATGCCACTATCATGTAAAAAGTTTTGAAAAGAGAGGCTGATGTATTCATCACCTCCATGAATGCGTATGATCTAGATCCGGATCATTGATGTGGATAGATATCTTAGTGAATATACTTTATATAATGAGATTATATATGACTGGACCGATGTGAATTAATATCTTTATTAATGTGTCGTTTATAATAAAAATTTAATACACATCAATTCGATGATCATATGTAGATCAATCTGAATCCTATGAAATCCTATACATATGTCTACTGGATCTTTTTTTTCTCGTAAATGTTTGTTTGTAAAACAGGCTGGTGACTTTTATTTTGGAGATTCAGTGATATGCATGGCTGAGAATATGATCTTACAAGATTTAGAATCTAAGCTTTCATAGCGGATCGTATATTGGTTCTCTTAAGTGTTACTTCTAGAACTGAATGGTTATTGAGCTCAAATTAATAATAAGATTATAAATTAGCTATTCACTAGTGGATTAATGGTACTTAAAGTTCTAGAGATAATTAGAAGGGTAAAATAATAATTTTGACCATTTCTATTTTATGAACAAATATTTATAGGACATAACTACATGAATTGATTATATTAGTGGAATACACAAGAATACTCTGTAAATACAATTTATAATCTTTAAGAGTGCAATTTCATATTTATAGAGGAGTAATAATAGAATTAATAAATAAGATTATTTAATTAATAATATGATTTATTGGAGCTTAGTACTATAGGTCCATGGTCCCCATGTCATCTCTATACTAATCAATCTAGGGCGTGAATATTTCAGGACATGAGAAAATGACTAACTTATAAATGACTTTCTTTTCTAGGACAAGTACATAATTATAAGATAATTATGTGTGATTAATTAATTAAATTATTTATATATATAAAAGTAATTTTTGGAATTAATATATATATATAATTATCGATATGTGAGACAGAATATCTAATTTATGAAATTAAATTATTAAATTATTATTAAATAATATTTTGGATCAATTAAATTGTTATTTGTGAAATAACATATAATTTAGTTGTTAGGGGCGATCAAATATGTTAATTTTGAATTAACTGATATCTAAATATTTATCTTATTAAAATAAATATTTAATTTGTAGTTATTGTCATATGTGAATCACCGATTGTGTATCAGAGATTGACATGGACTACAGTAGTGGGGGTCCAACATTGTAGTACCTTGTGACACTGCAGTTGTGCACCATTATACAGTGAGTCCCATTGTATTGGATAATTTGAAATTAAATATTATTTTAGTTTTTTAATTATCCCTAAATATTTGATACGTCATTATCTAGAATAAGATACATATTTTATTCTAATGACAAGAGTTGATCAGTGGATCAGACAATCAATCAATCATCAATCAAGAGTTAAGAGAAAAATATAATTTTCTCAAAAAGTGATTTTTTCTACGATTAAGAGTTAATCAAAATCTCTAAAAGAATTATCATCATGTTCTTTTAGAGAATCGTCTCACAAAATTCATTCTCAGTAAAATCTTTAGATTTCATGTGTCGAGTATATCAACATACAAGAAAGTGTATTCGTTATATTTTACGTGCTCACACACATCCTGGTGCGTTGGGATTGACTTGGAAGATCCTGCTGTGGATCTCGGAGTCTGCTAATCGTTGAACAATTTCGTGGGAACGAAGGATTGAACGGTTTCGCAAGGACACTTGATTTAAGTTACAAGAGTTATATGATTCCTAACCTTGTATATTGTTAATTTAATATATAAATATATAATGGATCCTAACTGATTGAAATTAATTTTCAATAAAAAGTTTTTTTTGTTATCGTGGCGTTGCACAATTTTTGTTTTAATAAAATATTTGATTTTTATTAAAAGTTTAATTTTTTAAAATAGTCATGCGCCACACGCTTCCGCCGCAACGACCAACATGTGGTGTCAAAGCAGTCTTTATATATTTATATGTAAAATGTTGTGTGAGTTCTCTTGCATTGTTCATATAATATGTGATATGTATGAATGAATGAATGGTTATGTTTTTTGAATGTATGAAAAGTAATATATCGTTAATTATATGGTGATTATTGAGTTAGGTTTTGATTTTTTAATTTTTTTTCTTAGATCTTGTGTAAGCCGTTTTGAGGCGTAGAAATTTTTATAATTTATTTTAAATATTATTGTAATTATTCCGAATGTGAGAAGATGAAAGACGCATGAGACGAACATGGGCATTTATTGTTCACATTATTATTGTTCACGACAGAAATTTACTATTCATGAAAAATTTACTGTTCACGCAAAAAATATTGTTCTGGCACGATGGTTGGAGGCTGCCGGCAGTGGGACTGGTGGCCGTCGATGATGGGACGGCGATAGGAGAGTCTTGTCGTCGGATGTTACTCTTATCACTTTTAGAGAAGTTTCGTACACCTGATACCAACCAAACCTATCACCATGGAGTTTGATGGTAACCCTCAATCTATCAATAATCTTTTTAAGTTTTGAAATTAATATAATTTTAAAATTAATTTTTAATTTTATGAAAATTAAAAAATAATAGGTTGATTGAGTTTGACCCAAGTTTGACCAAATCAAATTAAATGTTTATTTAATTAATTCAAAGTCGACTATTTTAAAAAGATAATTATAGAAATTAATTTTAATTAAAAAAATTGTTTTTCTTAACTAACTAGAATTTTGTTCAAAGCTTGGAGATTATAAAGATAGATATCAGGAGGAGTAGGCAATATTTGGAAAATATGTATTCTTAAAGTCCGTTTTGTAATTTTATTTATTTATTTCAAGGGTTATAATTTAGATAGTCACTCGGTTCATTATTATTTTATTTAATTATTTGAATTGTTATGTTTGATAACATGTCCATGCATTAGTCGATCACATGTCATACATGAAAATCTCAAACAATTTTATTTAATCATGCACCTCATCTTTAGAAACATGATTTATTATGATTGTTCTAATATGCTTATATGTATTGTTTTATGAAATCAATTGCATGTAAACTGCTAAGCTTTAATTAGTTAAAACTTGGTAATCACACTACACTAAGGGCTATAGTAACATTTAAGATAACCGACTTTAGTAAAAGAGTTTTATTAAAATTTGATGAATATACTTAATTAGTTAATCTAAGCTCACTTAATTATGATTTGAGCGCTTTAGAATGTTAAATGAACTTAGACCAATGAGATTAACATAACTGATTATTAAATATTCATAAGGTTATTATTTTAACTATTAATTAATTAGTTAAAATGAAAACATATAATCCTAAAATAGTGAGTGAGAGAAGGTTGACATGTCAATGTAACCTACGGTCTCCATTATTAGTACAACACTACGAGGTATAGTGAGGGTCTCGAGATGGCCCTGTTTTCATCCCCCTAAGGAAAGTTTTGAGCTCTACCAATACTAACGTTAGACTTCTTAAGAAGATATAAATAAGTGATGTAGTTTAGTTTTGACAAACTCTAAGGCGGCATATTTTAAATCAAGTATGGAATCTGAAATAATGGGTGTAAACTCACAAAGTCACAATTAAGCTTTCATGTGGATAGTTGTGACTTGACCAAAGAAGCGATACTTTGTTGTTAAAAGAGAAAATATGAGATGTTTTAAGTTTTAATTAATAGAGATGAGAATGTATCATAGACAATCTGAAGTTAATCTGACTCACCCTAAGGCAACACATTAATCATTGGGTTGTTTTATTATGATTAGTAAATGTTAAATTTTATGGTTTATTATGTTGTATTCATGCATCACGTTTACTTTTCAGAATCTAGATATTTATCAATTATATTGAATATTGTATGTTTTAAATTTTAGTTATCATTATTATGTCTACCATGGACAGCCTTGCTACTGCTTTACTCGCTCTAGAGAAATTGAATGGTGATAATTTCATACGTTAGAAATCAAATATGAACTTAATGTTAATTTGTGAGAACCATAAGTTCGTTCTTATTGAGAAATGTCCTAAGAAGCCCGTTACTAATTCCCCTAAGAATGTTAGGGACAAATATGATGCTTGGATCATATAAAACAACAAGGTGAAGTGCTAGAACCAAGCATGAAAGCATAGAGACTGCTTATGAGATTATGGAATCTCTACAAGTTATGTTTGAGCTGCAGTCTGAACAAAGTCGTCATGAGACCACTAAGAGCTATATGACAACTAATGAGAAATGATACTTCTGTGCGAGATCATGTTTTGAACATGATCAATATAATCCATGAGGCAGAAGTACATGGAGCGACCATTGATAAACGGACTCAAGTTAGCATTATACTTGAGTCACTCACACCAGTTTTTCTTACGTTCGCAACCAACTATGTTATGAATAAGTTACAATTCAACATGACCTAATTATTGAATGAACTATAGACTTTTGAGTCATTCAACCTTAGAATGACCAAAGAGTGCGAGGCAAATATTGTCAAGCAAAAGCCTTCTTCCACTGCTGTTAAAAGTAACAAGAGTAAGAAGATCAATGGTAAGGGAAAAAGTAAGAACAAGAAAGGGAACAAAGCCAAGACATCATCAAAAGCCAAGAAGAACGAAAACGACAGCAAGCCCAAAGGAAAATGTTTCCACTGTGGGGTTGAATGTCATTAGAAGAGAAACTGTGACAAGTATCTCTCCGAGATGAAAAAGAAAGGTATTTACTTATACTTGAAAGTTGTTTAGCGAAAGTTGTTATCATGGATGCTTTATTCAGGAGTCACTAACTATGTATGTTCTTCTTTACAGATGCTTGATTCGTCAAGGGAGCTGGCTTATGAGGTCGTTTTGAGAGTTGACAGTGGTCTGCTCATGTCAACTAAAGCATTAGGGACAATCCGTTTACTTTTTGGATATAATTATATAGTTTTGAACGATGTTTATTATACTCCGGTTTTTTGAGAAATTTGATTTCTCTTTCATTTTTGCAAGAGCAATTATTTGAAGTTTCTTTTATTGATAAAGAGATTATTATTTCAAACAATGGATTCAATATTTGTCATGCAAAATTATAAACGGACTGTATATACTTAAACCGATTGAACGCGCATTAAATAATTCTTAATTATTTAAAGTAGCAAAACCTAAAAGTAACAAATGACATAGAGTTTCCCATGATGATGATAACACATATCTTTGACATTTTAGGTTGGGACATATTAATCTAGATATGTTAAATTGGTTAACAAATCATAGTGCTTTGAGAGAACTAAAAGTTGGAACTCTTCTTGTTTGTGAATCCTGTTTAGATGGTAAAATGACCAAGAGACCTTTCACAGGAAAGGCTCAAAGAGCCAATGAACCACTTGAGCTAGTACATAGTGATATCTATAGATCGGTCAATTTACAAGCTAGAGGTGGGTATGAGTATTTCATCACTTTTATTGACGATTACTCAAGATATGGTTATACTTACATAATGCAAAGAAAGTCTGAAACTTTTGGAAAGTTTAAAGATTTCAAAGCTTAAGCTGGAAAGCAATTAGGTAAATCATTGAATACCTTCGATCTGATAGAGGTAGTGAATACTTAGATTTAGAATTCAGGGATTATTTGCTAGAATGTGAAATCCTATCCTAGCTCACAGCACCTGAAACACTATAAAATGGTGTTTCAGAGAGGAGAAACCGAACCTTATTGAATATGGCTAGGTCAATGTTAAACTACTCATCACTTTCACTTTCATTTTGAGGATATGCACTACACACTGTAACTTACATTTTGAATGTAGTGCCCTCTAAGTCTGTAGACAAGATGTATTTAGAATGCTCCAAACCTAATTTGCGTCATTTCTATATATGGGGGTGTCCAACTCACGTTCTTAAACCTAACACCGGAGAGTTAGACTCTAGGTCTAAGGTATGCAAATTCGTTGACTATGCTCCATAGACTAGAGGTAGGTACTTTATATTCACAAGGATCAAAAGATGTTTGTATCGATAAATACAACATTCTTTGAGCCTGATTATATGCAAAACTTCAAACCTCATAGAAAAGTAGTTCTCAAGGAATTAGCGGCTGATGAGATCAGATAACCTTCAACTTCTACTAATAAACGACAAACCAGAAAAACCACAGTTCCTGCAAAGGAACCCTCGGTGCAACGTTGTAGTGCGAGGGTTGTGATATAACCAGTTCGCTACGAACTAGAGGCACATGTAAATGATGATCCATTATCTTATGAAGAAATAATGGATTATCGTCAAAATGAGAAATGACAAGATGCCATGAATTAGGAAATGGAATCTATGTATTCTAATTCTATCTGGAAACTTATAGATCCACCTAAAGATGTCAGGCCCATTAGATGTAAATGGATCTTCAAGAAGAAAAGAGGTGCAGATTGAAAAGTAGAGACTTTTAATGCATGGTTAGTAGCCGAGGGCTATACACAAAGGGAGGGTATCGAGTATGAAGAGGCATTCTCCCATGCGGCCATGCTAAAATCCATTTGAATCATTTTGACCTCACCGCTAGTTTTGACTATTAGATATGAAAAATGGACGTCAAGACAAATTTTCTAAATGGCTCTTTTGAAGAAAACATCTATATGATACAACAAGAAGGGTTCGTACAAAAGGGCCAATATTCTACTCATTGGGAATGATGTAGAAACTTTGTCAAAGGTAAAGAAGTGGTTCGCTGAGAAATTTCAAATGAAAGATTTGGGAGAGACAAGCTATGTTCTAGGCATTCAAATCCTAAGGGTTAGAAAGAACAAGCTCTTGGCACTTTCTCATGCATCTCTATATTGATAAGGTGTTGGAGAGATTCTCTATAGACAATTCCAAGAAAGGTCAACTACCGACCAAACATGAAATTGTCTTCTCCAAGGAATAATGTATTAAGAGACCTCATGAGGCAGAGGATATGAAAAAGGTTTCCTATGTTTCAGTAGTTAAAGTCTCATGTATGTCATGTTGTGTACAAGACTGGACATCTATTTGCAATGGAAATTGTCAGTCGTTATCAATCGAATCTAGGTTTAGAACACTAGATTGCATTGATGCACATCCTCAAGTATCTTAGGAGAATGAGAAACTATATGTTTGTTTCTTCAGGTGGAGACTTGAATCACACTGGAAATATTGACTATGAATCAGATAAGGATAGTCGAAAGTCGACGCCTGCGTCATACACCGAGGTGATCTAACTGTTATGAAGATAACATTAGATCAAAATCCGGATGACCCATTTACTGAGACACTTCCTATGAAAATGTTTGAGGGTCATATGCAAAACATGAGATTGAGAGAAATGCCACATTTGCTTTAAGACAAGTGAGAGATTATTGGGGGTTATGCTCTCAAAGTATGTGTATTGACATTTTGATATGAAATTTAATGAAGATTATATTTTTCTTATAATTATTTTTTTAAAGTATTGTTGAATAATTTATATAAATATCTGACAATCCCATATTCATTAATGAGACTATGATATTGTATTAGTACGAGATGATTAAGCATTATGAATGTATGTGACCTAGATCTAGATTATTGATGTGAATAGACATCTTAGTGAATGTACTTTATATAATAAGATTATATATGACTGGACTGATGTGAATTAATATATTTATCAACGTACCGTTTATAATAAATATTTAATACACATCAATTCGATGATCATTTGTAGATGAGTCTGAATTCTGAGTAGTTATGAACTCCTATACATGTCTACTAGATCTTTTGATTCACTCGTTAAGGTTTATTTGTAAAACATGCTAGTGACTTTGTTTTGGAGATTCAGTGATATGCATGCATGAAAATGTGATCTTACAAGATTTAGAATCCAAGTTTTCCTAACAGATCATATATTGGTTCCCCTAATTGTTAATTCTGAAACTGAATAGTTATTTAACTCAAATTTATAATAAGAATATAAATTAGCCATTCATTAGTGGATTAATGATACTTAAGGATCAAGAGATAATTAGAAGGGTAAAATAACTAATAATCTGGTTTATTAGAACTTAAGATTATAGGTCCATGGTCCCCAATTTACCTTTGTACTACCCAATTTAGAGTGTGAATATTTTAAGACATGAGAAAAGTACTGACTTCCAAAAATTTTTTTGTCATGGGGCAAGTACATAATTATGAGATAATTATATGTGATTAATTAATTATAAAGTAATTAATTGAATTATTTATATATAAATTTCAGAAATTACATATAAATATATAAATATTTATATCGATTAATTTTTTAATTATCGATAAGTGAGATAAAATATCTAATCTATGAAATTAGATAATTATAAATTATTATTAGACTAATTCGAATCAATTAAGTATGTTATTTGTGAACTAACAGATAAATTAGTTGATACAGATATTCATATATGTTAATTTTGAATAAACTGATATCTAAATATTTATCTGATTAAAATAAATATTTAATTTACAGTTATTATCACGTGTCAATCACTGATTGTGAATTAAAAATTAACATGAACTATTGTAGTGCCACATGACACTGCAGTATTGTCGTGACACATAGTGGCGTGAGGCACTGTGATAGCTCAGGGTAACTGCAGTGCCGTTGTGCATAATTTGCAGTGGGTCCCATTATAATGGTAATTTTGAAATTAAATATTATTTTAAGTTTATCCCTAAAAATCTGATATATCATTATATATATATATATATATAAGAACGCAGTTGCTATCAGTATGATTTTACCCTGTGATTAATAGTTAATAAAAAACTTTGAAAGAATAATCATCGTATTCTCTTAGAGGATTATTTTACTAAATTAATCATTCTCAATAAATCTCTAGATCTCATGTGTTAATTATGACATAAAAAGTGTCTTTGAATTATTACACATGTCCACACACGTTCTAGTGTGTTTGAGGATTGGTTTGGAAGATCTTGGTGTGGATCACGAAGTCCGTAGTTCATGGGAATGCAAGATCGTTGTTTTACGAGAATGCTTGGTATGGACTACAAGAGGTATATGATCATATCCATGTATGTCTTTGATTTAATATATAATAGATCCTGATTGAAAAGAGTTTTCAATAAAAGTTTTTATTTTGGAAACTGTTACGTCGTGCTTGTTTTCATTTTATCGAAAAGCAGACGATTAACTTTTTTGATAAAATTTAAAAAAACAACCACGCCTCCACCACGTGTGCGTCACGTTTTCCAACAATTGGTATCAGAACGGTCATTATATATTAAATATTATGTGGGTGTTCTTGCATTGTTATTGTTCATAATATATTTTGATATATGTAAATGTACTGTGTTCATCCTGAACGGTGGAGCGGTTGCATGGAGAAATATCAAGCAATCTTGTATTGTTGATTCTACCATGGAACCTGAATATGTGGTAACTTGTGAAATTACAAGGGAGGCTGTATGGCTTAGGAAGTTCTTGAAGACAAGGATTTTATGGTTACGTATATTTCGATGGTTATCAACTTAACAGATCCATTCACGAAGACTTTAAGTAGTAAAGTTTTTTATGGTCATCTAGAGAGCTTGGGGATAAAAGAATGCACACGCCTACTTTAGTTTAAGTGAGAGATTGTTGGAATATGCCCATAAGGTAGCGTGTAATAACTATTTATTTGTATTTAGTTATTTCTCATACATTAGTATTATTGAATTCTTATGAATAAATTGAAAGTTTTATTTTAAATTAAAGTGTGTTTATAAATTATTCAAGTCCTGAAACTTTCATCAACGAACGAAGAGTGAAGACATATGCGTTTTAGATGAACTCTTTTGAGAAAGTTCATAACGATATTCATAGTCTTAGGATCGACTGAGCAATCGAATTTGATTACGACTATTAGGTTGAATCAATGGATGTCAGTCTTGGGCATGAGAGTGGAGACTCAAACAGTTAATCTAGACATATTATGAACATATTAAATAGACCGATAATAAATTAGTTTAGAGCCCAAAATCGTTTACCAAGCTTTAAATCTAATTGTTAGAGCTTCAGAGTATTTTCATAATTACCTTAATCCTGAGGTGAATATGTAGCTTGACTTAGTTAATTACAATCTTTGATATGTCAAATGAGTGAGTTGGAATTGATGGGTAATACCTCGGCTGTTGGGATTGTAATTATATTAAGTTGGAGTTACGTGATTCACAAATATGAAAATTCGTGGTCCGATTGCGAAAACAAAAATATCACCTTATGTTTTATTGACAGGTGTGTGAATAAATTAACCTGACCAAGTATTAAATGAATTGAGTCATTGATTAAGACTTGCTAATTGTACGAGACAATTCATTATTATGTATTTCTTATTCACAATCAATAAACGAGTTAAGTAAATAATAACAATAGGGGTAAAATGATAATTTTATATTTTGCTCTTGTTACTGATATTCACGATAGGTATTATGTTAAAATATTTTGTGGACCGTGAAAATAAAAGGGTTTATTTACACCAACAGAAAACGTAGCGCGCATGAATCGAGAGTTGATTCGGCATCGAAACTATAGTGGAGTCGTATGATGTCAGGATTAAATAAGTCAGGAATTTATGGAGATAAATTCGCCAGGTATTTGAATCCTTAGCTTTGTTCATGTGGATCCATTCGGTCTTAGAAATAGCTTATGAGAACAGAGACAAACGAAGTAAATTAGATCAAAATGTGTTTCGGTTCCAATACATATTTTCTACACTTATATGCGATGAATGATGTCACTTAATTGGTTAAGTGTAATTATATGTATTAAAATTAATTAGTTTATTATTTTCTAATTCTTGGATAATTAATAAATAAAAAATTAATTAATTAATTAATTGATAATGATCAATTAGATTGAGGAATCTCGATACAACTCAAACTCTAGAAAATATTGTAATTTTCGGCAATTATGATATATGGGGTCAAATTTCAAAAATTTAACAATATATGCGTATATTTATAAATATCAAAAATTTCATTTTACCAATATCTAATAACAATCTGATTGCAGATAGATCTTGGATAAGATACAGTTGTTTGTTAACATGCAAAAGGAGAAAAAACCTTTTCCACTCTCTCCCTATTGGCGCTGAAAATTATATTGAAGGAGAAAATTTTTTTATTTTTCTTCTTCAATCATTTTGAGAGCTCACACTCAAATTCTTACACAAAATTCTCGTGAGATATAATTTTGAAATTAACGGGTGGTTGTTGGTGGATGAAATTCGTAAATCATTCTTGGAGTTTAAGTGCGGGATTCGGATCTCGAAACTTGAAGAATACGAAGAATGCTCGAAGGAATTCCGCCAGTACGGAAATTCTCCTACACAAAGTATATGCGAAAAATTGTTTCTAACATTTTCTTCTCGTTTAATGTTGGATATACATAATCACACATTGTTTGATTTTAAGTCATTTAATTTGATTAAATAAGTTAATTGGAAAGAAATTGATATTCCACTCACGAACCGTTCGTGGTTCAAACTTGTTTTTAACTAATTTTAAAACCAACCAGTCCCAACATATTTTGTAGTTGAAGATGTTAAATAACATGTTAATGAGCTCTAAACAGACTTGTTTAAATCAAATTATGACAAATAATTTTACAATAATCTAATATTATGATGTGCCAAACATTGTATAAATAATACAATTTTTTAACTAATAGAACACCAAACACTGGACAATGTTATTTAATCAAGTACAATACAGTACAATACAATCTGATAAATTTTCATACAGTATTATCTAATACTATCTTGACTACCAAATGAGGTCTTATGAGTCATAATCCTATGATTGGCAACCACACCTAGAATCATTTTATTACTATAAACACTGAACTATCTCAGACTTAAAACGAAACCTTAGTGGATAATAATAAATACGATAAATTTCACTGACACCTCTTAGAATTTCATTAAATGACACTCACATCTTTTTTAAATTTAAAAATATCATTCATATCTTCTATAATTTTTAAGTGTGTACACTCACACACTCTCGTTAGATTTTTTGTTAAGTAACAAAACTTAACTAAATATACCCATCAGTTCAGACTCCCTCCATAGCATACCCCTTCCGCTTAGACCCGATCTTCCCTTTCATAAATTCTCGAGCATATCCCCCGCCCAATATCACATTTACTCGCAATACTCGTTTTATTCTGCTTCTCTTTGATAACGGTCTTATTAAGTCTCAGAAGAAGAAAGAAGAAGCTAGGGGGGGAGAAAATGGCGAAAGATATGAAAATAGGGGTGGCTTTGGATTTTTCAAAGAGCATCAAGAATGCTCTCAACTGGGCTATTGATAACTTGGCAGACAAAGGAGATACTCTTTTCATCATCTACATAAACCTTAATTTTCTTGATGAGTCTCGCCTCGCCATCAGCTCTGGGGAAAATCTGATAGTCGGAGATTATGAAAAAACGCGATGTCGTAACTGATATTGAAGTTCTCGATAGGCTTGATACTGCTTCTAGACAGAAAGAGGTGAATATTGTGACGAAGCTGTACTGGGGAGATGCGAGAGAGAAGCTTCTGGAAGCAAATGAAGGTCTGAAGCCGGATTCTCTGGTTATGGGAAGCTGAGGACTCGGTACCATAAAGAGGATACTGTCGGGAAGTGTTAGCAAATATGTAAAAACTCATGCTACTTGCCCCATGACTGTTGTTAAGGATTCAAGCTTCGACCATCATTGATGACTTATTTGAGTTCCTTCTTAAATGGTTTGTCATCTCCTGAACATATCTCGTACCACTCTGTAACTCTATTTTTACATTCTTCAATGTATCCCACTTTATGTGATTTTGAAGCTATTTGGATGTCAATTTGATGGGCATATACTTCTGGATTTAATCTTAATTATGTAATTATTTCCTCATGTTATTGCTAAAAGAAGAGGTCATCGTTGGAGGTCAATGTGTCATCTCTCCAACTGAGAATTTCTAGAATACGGTGGAGACTTATGACTATATTTTACTCTTACGTTTCGTAGCAGACAATTGAGGGGGGGAGGGGGACAATAATTTGAGAATTGTGTTTGAATGTTTCCTTTTTTTAAGTAATAAACTAAGAATTTAATTTGCTTTTACTAGAGATTAACTAAGAGAAATTTAAGGATGAAGAATGAAGGAAACACTTTGCCCGAGGCGAAGGATGGGGTGGGCATATGATGGAGAATTTTCGAAGGGGAGTACGGGACTGAACTCAAAGTGTTTGCTATTGAGGGATGGGAAATGATGATGGATGTTTAGCTAAATTGGATTATTTAACATAAAATCTAACAAATGAGATGTGAGTGTCCATATTTAAAAATTATAGAGGGTGTGAGTGATATTTTTAAACTTAAAAAGGGTGTGAGTGTCATTTAATGAAATTATAGGGAGTGTCCGTGTAACTTTCTCTAATAAATATTAGAAAGTAAAGACTTATTTTAAATCTATCTATAATCTATAATATATTAAAATGTGGAACTAGGGAATGAATTTTTTTGGATAATTATATCTACCTTCATTTTTATTAATCTAAAATTATCCTTAAAAAGTACACTTGACGTACTTATACGTGTCCATCAAATAAATATGTGTCAAAATGTATCAATTGGAAAATGACTTTTGAAATGTGAATTAGATGTGATTTTTGAAATGTGAATTAGAAAGTGACTTTTGAAATGTGAATTAGAAAGTGACTTTTGAAATGTGAATTTTGAAATGTGACTTTTGAAATGTATAGTATGAGAAGTGATTTTTGAAATGTAGTATTCATTCATATAATAACTATTGCATTCATGCGTTTGTACAACATGTTCATATATTTATCTTGATTTAATTTTTATAGTTGCTCTTTGTATATTAAAGATGATTAAAATAATTAATTAGACAAAAAATATTGTATATAAAAAAGTGTCTATACAATAAGATGTTTTTATCTATTATTTTTTTCGTATTTGATTGTGATTATACTATAAACATACAATCTTTTATTCATGAATGACATTAATACTAATAAAAATTATATGTGCAACGCATGTACTTTTAACCTAGTAAAATTACAAGATTTAAAATAAATTCAAATTTTCTAAATAATAAAATTTTGAAGAATTTGAGAAAATTTATAATATTTTGCGATTTTATTGATCTAATTTATGATATATTAAAAGTGAGGAGGATATGAGAATAATTTTTAGACAATTTTGTCCACCTATTATAATACATTACCTAAAATAGTCAAATGATTTTCATGTGGTATTAAATAATTTGTTACCCTTAGAACTATAATAAATTGAAAGTAGGCATTAACTTTTTAAGTTCATTCACCTATTTAATGATTTTGAAAGAATAATAAATCATTAGTAAATAAATTTTAAGTTAATTTTAATTTGATAACTTTGAGTGAATTATAACATATCTATAGTATATTAAAAAGTGGAAGAATGAGATAAATTTTTTTGGACAATTTTGTCCACCTTTATTTTTGCTAATCTTAAAATGTCATTATAAAGTAAACATGACGTATTTCTATTCGTCCATCAAATAAAGATGTGTCAAAATGTAACAATTGAAAAGTGACTATCGAAAGATGACTTTTTAAATGTAACTTTTGAAATGAAATAATAATAAGAAGTGACTTTTAAAATGTAGGAAAAATTCATTTTTACTCCCTTAAACTAAGGGTAATAAGCAGTTTAAATCTTATTTTCTAAAATGTTACATTTTGAACCTAAAACTATACAAAAGTTACACTTTAAGCCTTGAAGTAAATTCCATTAGTTTCTCCATAAATTTCAACGAAATGTTGTCATTTTGAAACACTTGAAACAATGTTTCCCTTATACTCAAATAGAATAAACACACAAACACCCTAATCCCTAATTCATTTTCCCCCTTTTCCTCCCTCACGACATCTTCATTTCTTTCTCGCAAACAAATCCATGGGTTGGTGAGAAACACGTACCAAAGAGAAGCTCATAGAAACAAATTATCTTCATGTCTTTTCCCATTTTCTTAAAACTAGCCCCAAAATTCAAAATTTGTTGAGTCCATTTGTGGTAAAATTGGTAAATGCGTTTAAAAGGGATTTTTGTGAATTAATAGGAAAACCCAAAAGGTAAAAAAGTTTCCTTCAGATTTTCTCACAAACAAAACCTGCATAAATCAGGTGCCATAAGAAAATGTTGAAGCCTTTGGAATGTCAAGCGAGGATGTGGGAGATTGAACGGAGACCAAACAACCCATATCATTGGCTAAGAACACAAACCATTGCCATCTTGGTGTGGCCTTTCCGTATCATAGTTTATGTTTGTAAGAAAACCCTATAAATTTTTACAGTTAGCTTTCCAGTGCATAAGAATAAAAAAAGAGGGGTGACTTAAAACTTTGTGATAGAAAATCATAGTTTTACTTATGAGAAAGAAATGAAGAAATCGTGAGGAATTAGGAATAAGGGTGTTTGGTTATGGGTGGTATTTGGGTAATAAGTAAGAAGACGTCGTTTTGAATGTATTAATGACATTGTTTCGCTAAAGTTAACCGAAGAATTGACAGAATTTGCTTCAGGGTTTAAAATTTTTTTTTAATATTTTAAGGCCAGATTCTATATATCTTTTTCATTCATGACTCATCAATTCATAAACTACTCGATTTTATACAAAATTAATTTGGTTAGATAAAAAAATGACTTACGTGTAGCATTCACATCATAATTGTCATACATCATAAACATTACTATTCACATATAGTATGGACATCTTTATTAAATGAAAGATTCCTTAAATTTAAAGCATTTGATTTTAGGTCTACAATCATCGAGCTGTATCTTATTATAGAATGAATGAACTGATTCATGTGACTCTTAGATTCTGATATTTGGAATGATGTATAAATAGGTATTGAGAGTGGTCATATCTCATCGAACTATAACCTGTAGAAGAAACAACATCTATTAAATTTCTCAGATATGTTGCCTCTCAATTGCGGATACAATATGTTCAAAGATCTTGAGGTGTTTGAGAGAGAATAGACAATAAAAGTAGTGATTATTAGGAAAGGAATGATAGAAACATTAAAAAATTCTAACGGAAGTCTTGAAATCATGAAACTCATCTCGATAGATGAAGAGGTAAACATTTTAGTATGTCTTATGGTACTTTTTTATTATCTAAATGTTATATCAGTTTCTAACAATTTAAAGGGAAAAAGTCCAAGCAATTATGTACAATGATTGCAATAAAGAGATTTAAAAATGTTTTGAAAAAAAATAAGACTGACTTAATTAGAAATGGGAATGTAAAATCAATTGACCAGAGATTCAATAATGTTTATGAAAGAATTGATTTGAGTTTTCAGCTACTACAGAAATTGAAGAGATTGAAGAGATCCCGTTCAATGTAGTAAAGTGCAACATTTTTTAATTTTCAAATGTGTAAAAGCTCATTGACAACAAAAAAATGATTGGTAATGTTTCTCAATTCTATATTGCATTTAAAAGTTCTTACATTTGTAATTTATAATAAATCATTCTATATTTTGGAGACTTTATTGTGGTGGTGATACAAGTATGCCTTATTTTTTCTTACCATATCATGCGCAGTTGGGTTGGAATCCGTGTGATGGTTCGAGAGTGGTTTCAAATATTCTTCGCATCTCTTCGAGGACAATTTTGTCCCGCGGGACTGAGTTAGTGGTCGAGTCATTTTTGGTAATTGACACCCGTCGCATTAGTTTCAATTAAGATGTTACCATTCATAGTGAAGTAACCCTCTTTTTTATGTCTGAGTGCCTTATTCTATCTATCAAAGTCCTTCTTTGTCTATAGCTCGGGTCAGTCTTGATTTTCTCGAACCATGGGGCACGTGGACTCTTGTGCAAGCCATGCAAAGTTCCTAGGCAGGAACTGCTCCTTTCCTTGAGCTCCCTATTTCATTTAGTTCCTCCCACTGCTTGGGAGCTTATGGTTTCATCTTCTATTTAACTCTCCGATGGGGGTTCTTTTCACCATTTCCTCACGGTACGACTTCACTATCGGTCACCTAGGAGTCTTTAGCCTTGTAAGGTGGTCCTTGTTGATTCACACGGGATTCCACATGCCCCAATTAAAATGAAAAGTATAACAGACAGAACAACAATGAAAAGAGACATTATACTTATCAATGAAAAGTAGGTTTCTATAAATTATGTTCATCTTTAGCTGTGTGTTTTTAAATGTGCATATTATAAGTCTTATCCTGCTACAATCCAATGACTGTAAAGATGACACTGTGGGGAGACATAACACAAAATGAAGGAGAAGAATTGGAGGGGAAATATGACAAACATCCAATTATAAATAGCATGCCAATCTCAAGGATTCTCTCTATCAAGGTATTATATCATATCTTTTAAAAAAAAGTTATTATATCATATCAAGCTTAAAGTTTCCACAATAATGCTAAGTGCCATTAGTATTGAATCACAAATTTGAAAAGTAATAGAACTTCGACAGTGGTAATTACGTTCTACATTTTCAAAATTTTTATTATGTTTACATCTGTATAGCCTTTCACCAATTTTGTCATTTTTAATGTCATGCAGAATGGAGACAATATTGGTGGAACAAAATCTTAGCAACTTTCTCGGCCCATCCTAAAAAATTGTTCAAGCACCATTTAATTAAACTAGAGGATATACTACAAGAGACAACAAAACATATGCACTGCACTTTCAAAGCTATAGTTACCAAGATAATTAATAGTGATGCCCCACGGTTTGAAAAATGTAAAATCTGTCATAATAGGGTTGGGTTTACTTATGCTGGAATGAGCCACAAGTGAAATGGGGCAAGTGTGTAATAGTGAAGTGCTTTATGTGAGGAGATATATGTTGAAGTTAATAGTATCAGATAGCACTCTGAAGGTACTCAGAAAATATTTGTAAGTATGTTTGATGCAATTGAGTGTGCAAATTATCCAATATGCTAGAGATATTTTAACGGTAAATCACAAACTCTACATATTACTAGATTCCATTTTATATTTATTCTCAAACTCCTAATATTAATCTTTTTATGTATTATGTAGTTGGAGAAAAAAGAGAAGTCAAAATTCGACAGAAATTTGATTTTGTCAGTTGATAAAGAATACATGTTTTTGGTAAAGACTGATGAAAGCAAGGAAAGAAAATGAAAGAGATAGAACAAGAAAACACCTGATTGTTTTAAAAGGTCATGGATGCAGTCAATTCACCGAAAAAATTAAACTACGGAAATAGAAACTTCTATGTTTTATCAATACTAGTCAGAAAAGCAGAACATAGTTTGTATTATAATTGTCTGTTGCATTTCTTAGATTAAATTTCATGATCAAGTTATTTTTTTCCAGTAATTTCAATATTAAGTTATTAAGTTCCTATTTGAATGTTTATCTCAATTATATATAAAAATATTTAAATTTTATATGTGCATGGCTTCGTCAATATGACATTACAATCTCTCCATATTTCTTTACTCGTTTTTTATAAGTTTCTTGATGATAATTACTATATAACATCCCCCATATTTTTCGTTGTCATCATCGACATATTTTAGTTTAACCTTTTTCCTTAATACTTTACAAAAAAATAAACAAGGAATTTATAAACTTAATGAGTTTATAAATAAGCATCTAAATACAAGTATTTGAAATTAAAGCTATTAAACTAAATTTTGTGTCTTCTGTTTATAAACATGTATCAAATAGTAAGGAATACCAAAAAAAAACCTTTAACAGCAAAATAAAACATCATTGTTCATATGCAAAATTTGCTTGATTTTGCTCCATGAGTTATTTTTAAAATTCTAAAGTAATGAAATTAGTTTTCAACATGCACTATCAGTTTGAAAAAAAAACTTTCAACTACAACAAAGTCATAAAAGATCTATGACATGTAAAAAATTAATAAATGAAGAAGATTAATGAAATGTCGTCTTAAGTCACATGTCATTTTTATTTTTTCTTTTTTTATAAAGATACAATTTCATTAATAATGCAGAGTTACAAACATTTCAAGATCTGAAATAAAATCGAAAGATCTAAATACAGATAAACTATTACAAGTATTAGAATAGACCAATAGAAATATCTTAATGTTCATGGAGGGAAATGTGTACATAATCAGTACATAAAGATAGAGCTCAATCGGCTCGTTCTGAAGATCATCCACCAATCAGTCACAGCTTGTCCATCTAGCACTGAAAAATTTATCTGCATGAAGATATGCAGAATCTTAAACAGATCTTGATAATCCTGATTTGTCGGACCCATTCTGCATTGAAACAATACTTACATTTATAAATTTTTCTTCCCTATGCACAGGCCGCAAGCAGTCTTCCAAAATATCTCTACTCGTCTATGGTTAGTACTTCAGGTAAGAATTCTCTGTATTTACATTATTCCTTTGTCTACTGTTTATCTCCTCATTAAAAACCAAAGCAAACGTAAACAAAATTACATTTAAATTCAAGATAAACAACAAAAAAGATACTACCTCTCTACGCAAGAGATAATAGAATAAGCATATTTTAATCTGACAATTTTATTTTATTTTAAATCCGGTAATGTTACGGTACAGTGATATACTGTAAAAGAATTTTATTAGCCCTTGGATCACCCTCTATGGGGTCCATATGGTATAATCCAATTGTCCAAAAATGTTTTGTACATGCATGTTTCCTATACCGTAGAAATTTCCCTATGATGCCTTCCCTCCCAACCTTGACAAACCTTTACAGCACGTGCTATAGAAAAGGAAATCATAGCTATAAATCTTAATTCGTAGAGGCATTGATGGCTAATGGTACACATTATCTTAGAAGATCACGTATCTTTTTACTTTAGATAAGATTCATTTCTTCTTCTTCTCTCAATTTGAATGATTATATCCTTCCTTTTAATATATTTTTTACTTTCAAAAAAATGCAACATTTGATCAACAAAAAATGGTATATAGAAGAAAAATAATCTAGTGCATGCATATTATCATAATTATGTCATTAGTAAATAAAGATGAGCATAAAATAAATCTAATTTCGAATTGATTCGAAACATTTTGCTTGCCAACATTTTCCTACAAATAGAAAAGCACAAATAAGTTGAAATTAGACCAGTCAAGACTTACATTTAACCATCTCTCTCCCAGATGATTAGTGCTTAACCTATTTATGCTTTTCAATTTATATGTTCTGCATACTAACTGCAACATATTAAATGTAAGTTCATTAAACTATCGGACTTAGTCACAAACACTTATAAGAGAATTAGCTACAAACAAAAATAATAAAAGGATAAATTTAAGTTCACTCACTTTTTTTTCCTTCTTCCCCAGAGTGATTTCCATAGGTATTGAAGCATAAATTTAAATTTGGAAAATGGGTTACATAGACTATGACACTCATGTTAAACTCACATACAAGCATTGAAATTCAGATTGTTTCTACAAAAGGTTACACATTATTATAATTATATATAGGTGAACAAGCTATGTATTGTGTTAATTATTTGTATCGTTTATGTAGAAAAATAAAGAAAAAAGAAAATGAAAGGAAACATAAAAGCTATTCAAATTTGTCCATTGCATGACGAAGATAGAAAATTGAGAAATCTTCCCATTCAAGAGTAAATGCTTTCGTAGAAAAAGATTCTGAAACTGTAGAAAAAACAACTAAAGTCTATTTCTCCACATACCAAATGAACTGTGAGACACGAGGTTCACTAAAAACTTAATGTTCATGAATATATTGTTTTTAATGTAAATAATGTACTAAATTGATGTACCGTTCTTTTTATGAAGGTATTTGTGTCGGTCATGAACAAGGAATGCTTCATCAATTGGAAGAAGTAGCTCCCTTTGTAACGCAAAAAAGTTTCAGTATGAAACTCCAACATTTTACTACTACAACGATGCAATTTATCTTGCTGAGATTGAAACTCTAGATGAATTAATCAGTTTGTTTACATCTCAATCGTAAGAAGGCGTCATGTTCAGAAGAAATATTAGAGCTTATAATAGTATTTTTTTCCTTTACGTCATTTGGAGTAAATTTAGACAAAACCATCACCTCATCAATGAGAGGTGTTTACAAATTTAAAGCTCTAGCACAGATATGCCATGATCTTTCAACATTCCTACCAACGGATCGTCTAAGATACTTTCAATTATATTTCTATGACACTGAGAATAAGTGCACAATAGAATTAATATTCTAGAAGACGCTGGTATTGATAAGGTAATTGTCCAAAAGTTGATTGTTGTTTTTTACCATAATTCATATACACATGTATTCTGTTGTTTGAAGGAGAGACAATCAATCCAAAAGATTCAAATATATATTGCCAGCGACGTTAGGGTCGACCACTGGGTTTATAATACAGCCAATGCAGATCAAGCAGCAGCTATATTGATTGAAGGAAACAATATCGATATACCTTTTGAAAGAGACATTATAGTCCATACACATTCAAGAAATTGTCATAAGATAGAACATTATTTTAGCTGTTATGACTCATTAAAATACCCATTGTTGTTTCCTAGAGGAGAAGCTGGCTAGCAACAACAAACAAGGTAATTGTGGAAGACGCTGGTATTGATTAGGTAATTGTCCAAAAGTTGATTGTTGTTTTTACCATAATTCATATACATATGTATTCTGTTGTTTGAAGGAGAGAATCAATTCAAGACATTCAAATATATATTGCCAACAATGTTAGGGTCGACCAATGGGTTTATAATACAACCAATGCAGATCAAGCAGCAACTATATAAATTGAAGGAAACAATGTCAATATACCTTTTGAAATAAAGATAGTATTCCATGCACATTCAAGAAATTGTCATAGGATAGAACATTATTTCAGCTGTTATGACTCATTAAAATACCCATTGTTGTTTCCTAAAGGAGAAGCTAGCTAGCCTCAACAAATAAGAAGAAGCAATTTTGGTGCTAGAAATTCAACAACTACTATTCGACCTAGAGTAATGTTTAACTCTGCTGCAGAATGAACATCAAGGTAGTATCATTTAAAAAAATCATGTGATATATCTGACATATTAAATATCATTTGTTATATATCATATGCCTCATTGAATCCATTATAAAAATATAATTGTTTTAAATTTACTAATTATTATATACATTTTGGTGTTTCAGGAAATAAAGAAGGTTAGATCTCGTGTAGGGAATATTATTGTTTTAGGTTTCAAATTAGACATTCAACACAATCAATGATTCATTTGGCAGGTCGACTTTTTCAACAATATGTCATAGACATGTATATAAAGCTTTAAACAACAAGACTTGACTTCTTCAGAACACAACAATCTCATATAAGATCTGAATTATACTAAGGATTAATGGATACAGTATTGTTGACGAGACAAGAGCTGATAAGGTGGGAAAAAGAATTGTCCTTCATGCTTCGTTTATTAGAGGACCTAGAGACATGCGCTAAAGATACTTGGATGCAGTGGCTTTAGTTCAAAGATTTGGTGAACCTGATTTTTTTTATCATGATGACGTGCAATTCTGAATGGCAAGAAATCGAAGATGAGCTTAAAGACGGACAACGATCTCAAGGTAGGCTGAATTTGACTTCAAGAGTATTTTGAGCAAAGTTACAAGACCTTAAATATCAAATTTCAAATAAAATATATTTGGGAAGGCTGCAACATACGTAGGGGTGTTCAAAAAGCGTCCAGACCGGACCGAAGTTGATCAATATGGACGGTTTTTTCTCATATTTGGTCAGTTCGATCCAGAATTTTAACCAATCCTAGATCAGACCGACCAGACCGATTGTATAATATATATAAAGTGTTTTTTCAAGTAAAAAGTAATTTTTCCCAATTCTCACATCAGAAAGGAAATAGAGAGTTAAGGTGGGAATAAGTTATAAAAGTACTACATGTACCTCCTCATGATGAAGTAAGCGCCCACATGTGTGTGCTATTAAAGCATGTCTTGAAATAAGGCGTATTTATCACGCGTATAATATGTTCAATGTATTAACCGTGTATTAAACTTTTAATCTAAAAATTATGCGTATTTATCACGTGTACTTAGACCGTAAAATTCGTCTGAACCAACCGTTGAAGTTCGGTCTGATCGGTTCATATTTTTGCAGTGTTTTGGTCGGTTCGGTCCTCCATATAGGAGGACCGTAATTTTCGATCTGGTTTTATTTTCCTCCAAAAATCTGACCAGACCGACCGTTGAACACCCCTAAACATACGTCTATGTAATTGAATTTCAAAAGAAATGATTACCACATGCATACATACTAATAATTTTACAGAGTACACACAAAATAACCAATGCAGATCAGTATGACAAGTATGTTTATGTTGAAATTCCTCACAAAGATGCAAATCCAATACTTCATCGGTTTGTTGTTGGACATATGATACATGGGCCATGCAGGCATCTAAATAAAAAGAATATGTGCATGGTTAATGGAGAATGCAAATTCCATTATACCGAGCCTTTTTTTCTAAAAAAAATAATGCAAGGAAAAGACTCATATCCAATCTATTGAAGAAGAAACGATGGAAAACATGTAACTACTTATATACCATTTAAATTTCTAATTAAACTATTTCATATTCATCATCTCATCCATAATAAAATTGCATCGTTATCTCCTGCAAGTAAGATAATTTAAAAAGGAAAAAAGCTCTTCGTTGACTTCATACTATTTATTTAACATGAGTTTACACGTAAAAGTAAGAAATGACACATTAGACAATCAACGAGTAGTTCCATATAATCCCTTCTTGTTGAAGTTTGGTCTGCTATCAAAGCTGTCAAGTATTTATACAAGTATATCTATAAAGGACATGAAAAGGATGTTGTATTGATATCACATGATGGAGAAGAAAGGATTATAAATGAGGTTCAAAACTTTCAAGATACAATATGAGTTTCTGCACAAGAAGCATTGTGGAGAAATTTTTAGTTTAGATTGAATGAAATATCTCTCCAGTTATAAATGTGCAACTGCATTTACTAAATCCGCAATTGGTTTCGTACTCTGACGATCAATATTTAGAAAGTATCACTCAGTATGAGCATATATCGAAAATGATGCTGACATAATACTTTAAAATGTGCAAAATAAATGGAGATGTAAGAAAACTACTTTACAAGGAGCTTCCTTAACATTATGTTTGGGATAAAAAGGGAAAAAGATTGACAATCAGAAAAAGAGGAGAGGTGATATCTAGAATTAATAGCGCCAATCCTACTAAAGGTGAAAGATATTACTTACGGTTGTTACTGAATTACGTCGTCAGACCAACATCATTAAATTATTTCTTAAATGTTGAGGGGGTTCAATATTCCTCATTCAAAGAAGCTGCACAAAAAAGAGGATTGCTTGAGTCTGATCAAAGTATAATAGAATGTTTGGACGAAGCAGCAACATTTCAAATGTCATATGAATTTCGAAGAATATTTGTGCCTTTATTGGTGTATTGTGAGCCAACTGTAGTAAAAAATTTATGGAATCTTTACTTTGAAATAATGTTTGAAGATTATAGAAGAGAAAGTAATAGTTCTATTGAGATGCAGGCACAACATGTACTCAGAGATTTGAAGTCATTCTTAGAATATGGGGGAAAATATCAACGCCTTTGATTTTCCAAGAACGATGAGGAATCTGAGCAGAGTTCAATCAAACATGAAAGAAATAATAGAAGAATAATCCATAGAGATTAATGATGAATCATGCATCATCAATGTTAAATCACGACAAAAGCTGCTTAATTATGAAGAAATATCGGATAGAATTGTAAGTAATAAAAGTGGAGTTTTTTTCATTGATGGACCAATAGGTACTAGGAAAACATTTTTGTATCGTGCACTCCCATATGATAAGTTTTGCTTTCCTCAATAATTCAGCCTTATGACTTTGTTTTGATATGTTACACATCTGGCATAGTTGCTGTAATTATGCCTGGTAGTCATAAATCGCATTCAAGGCTCAACATATCTTTACAAGTAAATGAGACAACAATGTGTAACATATCAAAACAAAGTCTTAAGGCTGAATTATTGAGGAGAGCAAAACTTATCATATGGGATGAAACACATAAAGCTACGAGACAAACAATTGAATATGTTGATATATTTTTAAGAGATATAAGAGAATCTTCGGAGCCATTTAGTGGAAAAATGTGTGTTTGGATGAGACTTTTGTCAAGTTCTTCCAGTATGGCTAGATCATACCTTAAGGACAACATGGAAAAAATATAACTGAAGAAAAATATGAGAGCAAAGAATGATAAAAGCTTCACATATTTCTTACTAAAGGTTGGTGATGGAGATGAACCCTATACAGAGGATGACTTCATTTTGTTGCCCGAACATATGGTAATAAGAAAATTCCACTCGACTCTATCGTAAGCTCTGGACATATCAATTTTGATCACCACATCGTATTTTTTCCCTTTCTTTTGAACCGAAGAGAATGAAAAATATCACGTGCAACCAAAACATTATCAATAATATGTCGACCAGGAATAAAAATACTTTGACCCACTCCTATAATCTTATCAATGACTTCCCTAAGACGATTAGTAAGAATCTTAGATAATTTTATAAGAGAGACTAATAGGACGAAGCTAAGATATATTCCTAGGACAATTCACTTTCAGAATGAGTACAATGTGCATATGATTAATGTTAGAAGGAAAGAGAAAGTGTTGAAAAACCTCCTACCATAGTGATAACATTTGGACTGATGGTATTCCAATTTTGATGAAAGAAGGAGTTGATTGATAACATTTTTATAGATTTGAAAAATAATGCTAATTCTTCTGATTAAATAAAAAAATCAAGGATTCTTACCATTACAAATGAGTGTGTTGATCACTTAAATGAAACATTAATAGGATCTTTCCTGGGAAAATCAAGACGCTCATGAGCTTCGATCAAGCAGTTGATAATACGAATAATCACTATCAGGAAAATTCTTGAATTCATTATTGCCCAGTGGAGTTCCTCCACATAAACTGACTCTAAAAATAAATTGTTCCATTATGTTCTTAAGGAATTTAGACCAGTCAAATGGTTTGTGCAATGGAACACAAATGGTATGTCGTGCTTTTGGATACCATGTTATACATGGATGAGATAATAATGGAGCAACATGCTGGTAAACAAGTACTTTTACCACACATTCCATTAAATCCAGCAAATCATGAATGATATCCATTCAGCTTTAGGATAAAATAGTTTCATGTTCGACTATGTTTTGCAATGACGATAGATAAAGTACAAGGACAAACAATTCATAATGTTAGAATATATCTGCCACAACATGTATTTTCTTACGGATAATTATATGTTGCAATGTCAAGAGAAATTTCTATGGCAACAACAAGAATCCTGGTGAAATCAAACAATGGGAGGATGGTCGGGTAAATACAAAAAATATTGTATACAAAGAAATTCTTTTACAAAAGGAAACCTTGTGCTCACAAATTACAAATAAAAATTATAAATTTACAATGTCAATTGAAAACTTACAACATACTTTCCCTCTTTTTTTCCGAGAAACGACTTAATGAAAAAAGTTTCAGTGTACAACTAGTTATAAACTGTAAGTCTGTAAACAAAAAAATGAAGTAAAATAAAATTATCAAAGTTTACTTATTCTAACTCTTAAATATTCTTTATTATTTGTCAATTCTTTCATCACGTGAGAAGTAAGTGTTCTTATACTAGTTCAAAATAACTAATAAATGTTGTTATATTTTATGTGTAAATAAAACGAATGAGATTGAAAAAATATTTGCTTTTACTAGTGATTTACCACCATTGCACGTGATTAAAAACGAAAAATATTCATTTACTGACGTCAAAATATACCCTTAACGTATTATGAATTTAGTATCATATACCCTTAACGTATATGAATTAGCCAATTTGACCCCTAAATTATGAATTTAGTATCATATACCCTTAACGTATATGAATTAGCCAATTTGACCCCTGGATACTAACACCGTTAAACTTCAATTAATAATCTAATGGACACTGTTTAAATGTTTTCTCTTCCCTTCTCCCTTCCCCATTCTCTCTTTCCTGCTTTTCTCTCTGCTTTTCTATCTCATTGTTTATCTCTTTCTTGATTCTCCCACTATCTGTTTTATCATTATTTTGTTTTCATCTTTCTCTTTAAATTGATTATAACTCTCTAATTCTCTCTCTCACTCTCTATTTTTCTCTCTCTATGTTTTCGCTCTCTCTCACTCTCTGCTTCTCACTCTCTAGGAAAGTCCCCGACTTTCAAACTTTCATTTTCAATTTAGTAAAAAAGCATTTATTATATTGATTATAGAATGCCAACCTAGAAAATTTTGTCTCACAACTTTCCTGAGCTTTCTTAGCAGACAAATGCAAAATAACCCCCACTCTAAAAAATCAAAATGAAAAGAGAACAAAAATAACAATAGCAGCAATTCAAAATTCAAAATCAATTCAATTGGATAGGGAAGAGCAAAGATTCACAGGCCATTGAAACTTTAATGAAAAATGCAGAAAACACCAATTTAGATATGAATCTTTCGATCTTTCCAAGTAATCAAATGACGTATTTACAAGATTTTTTAAGGGAAGAGAACGTAAAAGACGAAACACATGGAAATATGAATAATAAACCTGAAATCATCATCCAAATGAATAAAGAAATATTGACTCGAATTTAAGAGTAAAATTTCAATCGTTCTAAGAGTTTAATAGTGAAGAAACGCCAACCTTGAATTTGAAGAATTGTGAGAAACAACAGCGTGTTTGATCACTCCGCTGAAGGAAAGTGACTTCGGTATTTAAGTAGAGGAGTGCGGACGATAAAGCCCTATACATATAAGGAGTTATAATCAATTTAAAGAAAAAGAGAAAAACAAAAGAGTGATAAAACATAGATTAGGAGAATCAAGAAAGAGCGAAACGGTGAGATAGAAAAGCGGAGAGAGGGAGAGAGAATCAGTGAAAGATAATGGGGAAGAGGCAATGGAAGAGAAATCCTTTAAACAGTGATAGTGACCGTTAGATTATTAACAGTAAGTCTGATGGTGTTAGTGTCCAAGGGTAGAATTGGTTAATTCGTATAAATTAAGAGTATATAATGTTAAATTTATTGGTTAATTCGTATAAATTAAGAGTATATAATGTTAAATTTATAGTTTAGGAGTATAAATTATCTAATGCTGAAACTTTAAGGGTATGATTTGTATTTAACCCTTAGAATTACTCTAGAAAACTATGGATCTAAATTAAATATGAGAACAATTATATGACATAAATTAAGTATACTCCTTATACTGTAACAATTTTATTCTAACATGACCCATCCAATTACCACAATGAATAAGTGTTGTATCTCAATAAATGTGAGTATCCATTTTTAAGACTTCGACACTTTTCTGATTTACTGACGTCAAATTTTTCATCAGCTTTTTCATTTCGAAATTTCTTTCTTCTTAGGCAGTGCAGTGCCATAAATAACAAATAGCTCCTATTGAAACATCAACTTTTGTCTTCATTTTCTTCGTGCCTGGTTTCTTCTCAAGATTTTTTAAAGAGAGTGCACAGAAGTAAAAAGACGATTGTGTTTGGTAAGAAAGAACCACGCATTTATAGATACAAATGAATCTTCATTTTGTGTACATATAGCACCTAATTAATTTCCCATGCATAAAACTCATTGATCATTGAAAAAAAAAGTGAAAAATTCACTTCAAGTTTAAAAAAAAAAAAATTCTCCAAACTTAGCGTGACATTAACTTCAATCAAACCACTTCAAGTTTAAGGAAAAATGCATCAATTAAATTAAGTAAATGTGTAAAGCTAAATGTTTTCTAAAAGAAAAAAAAAAGAAATTACAATGATGAAATGAGATTTCAAAAGTTTCTCCTATCTTAAAACTATTTTTAAGATATTATGATTTTTTATACTAGTCAAATACACGTACGATACACATAATACAAATTATTCTATTTTGAAGCGCATACCATCAATTTTTATTTGTTACCCATTAGGATGATTATGTTTAGTGTGGGCTAATTTTTATTCTATATTTGTGTAAATGACAAGAAGTTACTTAATTATGCTTGATTAATATTTAAATAAATTAATAAATTTAATTTCAATTAAATTAATAAAATGAGAGAGATGGTGAAAGAAAGAAGTGACATTTACTTTATTTCATGTATAAAAATACGAAAATAATTTTGTTTGATATTAGAATTACAGTTGCATTGTAAATTAGGGTTGCTCTCATTTTCTATTATCTCAAAAGATTATAAATTATGATTGCATGTAAACGAGGATTGCATTCTATTTTAAAGATTATTTTAAATAAATATAATAATTTAATTACAAAAATATTATAATAGAATTATAAATGAGAATAACGTGAAACAAATATGAATTTAAGTAAATTTGCTTAATAGTTAGGCGCTAGTTAAGCTCAGAATCTTGGGTAATTTTGCTCGTCCATTAGACAAATTGAATAAAATCTTGGGTAATTCTTCTCATCCATTAGACATGCAAGTTTAGAATTAGAACTTGGTAGCATAGAGTCACGTCTCCAGTAGAATAATTAAAGTAGTTGCAAAATATATTTCATTATCATGTACGACAACACACATTGCTCACCGAAATTTTTTGAAGAAAGTAAGATCTACTCCCACTGAACAAAAGGCTACAGGTTAGACAAGGAAATGATACAATTTTGGTCGTTGATGACATATAATGGCGTCTTTGACATTCTATCACACATTTGAACGATTGATTTCTCGTAAAGAATACGATCATAGTAGTTGTCTTCTACGAATAGGAAGAAGTTGTCTACAGGCGCAATACCACGGCGTTAGTAGGGCTGAAACAGAGGCATGAAATCTGCCGAACTGTTTTGCTCTAGTTCTGGTCATATCGATCAGGACTTAACGCAAAAACTTGATACTTGGAATGTGATGGAGGAGGAAACATAGGAGATCGTTATCTCCCAGAAGGCAAACTTCGTTGATATAGAGGAATATAATTTGAGCATCCTTGGTTGATTATTCGCATCAAGGAAGTATAACCTTCACGATTTTAGAAGAGCTCTTTCAGCAGCGTGGAATACGAATGATGATCTACGATTCGTGGAGATCGATAAGGATCGCTTTAAGATATTTTTCAGATCGGAGACTATGGTAAACTTTGTAAGTAAGAACGGTCCCTAGTTATTTGAAGAGCAGTTGTTTATTACAAAAAGATGGTTGTCGAGACTGCATTTTGAGTCTGATGTTTTCCTTCTGGCTAGTTTATGGATTCATATTCACCAACTTCCTATAGAATGTCATAACAATAAGGTCGGAACAGTCCTAGGGGAAAATAGGGCTGGTTAAAGATACAGATGATAGCTTTGTAAAGGACGGGTTTGAACTTCAAAGATACATTAGAGTGAAGGTGGAGATCAATATTAGCAAACCTCTTCAGAGAGGAACTTTCTCAAATTTCGATGGGAGGGGAAGCTGGTGTAGCTTTAAGATTGAAAGAGCACCCCGATTCTATAGGTTTTACGGACGGATTGTTCACCTAGAAGGGCATTGTTTACGAAATGATAGTCTGTTGAAGGAAGGCAACAAAAAAGAGGAGTATGATGATTCCATCAAGACATATATATTCAGACTGTAGAGGACTCATACAGTAGGTAACAGAGGTAGATCTGAACACAATTGGGGAAGTGGATGGGGGAATGAAGGAATAACCCTAGTAGATGGTAGGGAAGACCTAAAGATTGGGATGAAGGTAGATCAACTTACTCCGGTGACAACGAAAACTATACCCGCGTACAAAGTCAAACCGAAGGGGATGGCTCCTTCTCTCAGGCTATTATCAGGGATGAAGTGGAAGAGTGCATGGGGTATAACAGTAGAGGCGAATACAAATGGGAAGTTCGAGATTCTACTGTGTGTGCGAAGAAGGGGATAGAGAATGGCCAGCTTGATTCTATGGTGGAGGATTGGCCTCAGTTGGTAGATAGACGGCGAGTGGGTGAGGACCGGAACCATACAACGACGAATACGGAGGAGGATTCAGATTTGGCAGTTACTGAAAATCTGGGGGGGCTTATTGAAGGAGAAGATTTTGGGGAAGATAAAATCTGGATGTGATGATTACTGAAAATTTATCTTCGGAGGGAATCATGGAAAAAGTTATCGATAGGGGGGCCAATAAGGGCAATATGGGTATTGCTTAAGGAAGATTTTTTGGAGAGACGTTGGTGGGTGTTAGTTGTTCACCTCCTAGTCCCATAAGAGGTGACAAAGTGAGTACAGAAGGAAGTACGTGGGTTAATGTTGAGATTATGGATGATACCACAAATAATGGGATGGCTCATGATAAAATCCAAGGCTCAATCGATCGTTTTGGGCTTGGACCATTGTTAGATAAAGAAAAAGGGTCAGAGCTGTGAAAGAGGGGAAAAGGCTGAACATGATCATGTCCTTAGTAAATCCCTGGCGGGAGGTAAAAGGTTGAGCGAGGCCCTTACATGCGATAGTCCTAATTCCCATGATTCAGGTTTAGGGAAAAAGAGGAGTTGGAAATAGAAATTTTGCAAGGTGGAGGTTGCCAGCCCAAAATGGCCTTAATTTGATCAATGACGCTATTGTATTGTAGTTTCCAAGGAGTAGGATCCCTAACAATTCAATCTCTTAGGAAGCTGGTAAAGCTTCACTCCCCAAATGTAGTTTGAGTGAATCTAAGAATTATGGTAAGCGGTTAGAGTGGATGAAGGGTGTTTTTATTTAACTATCAACATGCATGATCTCAGTGGGGGGGGGGGGGGGCAAANGGGGGGGGGGGGGGGGGACAACTCTTTTGTGGAATGATGACAATTGTGTGATAGTCCGTAAATACTCTGAGTTTTTTGTTGAAATTGTTATTAATGACCAGGGAAAAAACAAGTAGCGGCGTCTATTCGGTATTTATGCTAGCACTAATGAGGTTATTCAGAGAGATTAGCTAAACCAATGTTATTTTATGATGATTTTAATGCCTTTTCTTCTCCATCCGAGAAGGAAGAAGGGAATCAAAATTTATGGCCCTCTATGGATTATTTTATTCAGTTGATCTCGGATTTGTGCTTTGATCGATTTGGGATATTCTAGGGTACTATTTACATTAACAAATAGAAGAGAATGATGAGACTTAATAGAAGAACAATTGGATAGATGCCTATCCAATGAGGAGTAGCATGAATTGTACCCTGCGTGTAAGCCATTACATACCCCTTATGTGGGACCAGACCATGTGGCGGTTTTGGTGGATACTTGTAAAGATTTCACTAACTGGAAGCGTATTTCCATTATGACAAACGTTGGGTGAATTTTATGGAGTGTCGTAAAATACTGGAAAACTATTTGAGGAATGGAAGCAGAGATAAACCGATGACAGAGAAGCTTCGTAGCATTAAAAATGGCATGTTAAGATGGAGAAAGCGGGAGTCGCGTGCTAATTCTAAAGTGTTGACTACCAAATTGGAGGATAAATTGAATGAGTTATATTCACATAATTTAGGTAATACTGAGTTGCATACTATAAATGAGTTAGAAAATAATCTGGGAAATGCTCTCTTACAAAGAAAATTATTGGAGGGACTGTTCAAAAGCGGAATGGCTGGCTTCTGGGGATAAAATACCAAGTTCTTTCATATGAAAGTACAAGATAGAAGAAGATGTAATAAAATTCACGGCTTGATGGATCTGAATGGGAGATAGAAAATGAAGCATGAGCTTATTATGTGGGAGGCTCAATCTTACTTTGTGGATTTGCTTAAGTCCACTCAACCCGTGGATATAGACGCGGTAGTCCAGTTCATTGAACTGAAGATTGAGGCAGTGGAAGCAACCCGTCTTGATAGGCCCATGGAGGATTTTGAAATCGATAGACTTGTAAAGGAGATTGAAGAAACTAAATCTCTAGGCCCAAATGGATTCCCGACTAGTTTCTATGCCCGATTCTATAAGCTGCTTAGGGTGGATGTCCATAATCTGGTTAGAGACTTTTTCCAGAATTCATCCTTCCCAGAGATATTAATTACACATTTCTCACGCTTATTCTGGAGAGATATTAACTACACATTTCTCAGCAAAATGCTTCTATTTAGGGGCGTAATATTAGTGATAATATTATGGTTGCTCATGAGATCCTCCATTCACTCACCAAAAATGGGCATAAGGGAGCGAGGCACGTAATATTAGTGATAATATTATGGTTGCCACAAGCATATGACAGATTGGAGTGAGATTTTGTTATTGTGGTTTTGAGGAGCATGGGTTTTTTTGACAAATGGTGCAAATGGATATATACTTATATGTCCACGGAATCCTTTAATGTCTTAGTGAATGGGGGTATATCCAGCATTTTCTATCTGGAGAGGGGTTTAAGACAAGGATATCCGCTATCACCTTTTTTGTTTATTTTATATGTTGAATCCTTATCTGCAATGTTAATTGACGATGACGATTAAAGGGTTATCCATGGCTTCCGAGCTTCGAGAGATGACCTTTATGTGTCTCACTTGTTTGTAGTAGATGAAAGCTCATTGTTTTTTTTTGGGCTTCTGAAGTTGAATTCAGATAGAAAGTGGCTATTCTTGAGAGATACGGGTTAACTACATGCCATATGGTCTAATGTTCAGAAGTGTAATATTATTTTCAGTGACAATATTTCTGTTGCGGATAAAACAAGGTTGGCGGGTATTCTTAATATGGATGTTAGTAGAAGCTTAGGGAAATATTTTGGCTTGGAGTCTGATTTTGATAAATCTAAAGAGTTGTTCAATGAGATCAGAGAAAATGTCATCTCTCAATAAAATGGATGGGCTGAACATTGGTTATCGGCTACGGGAAAAGAATTTATGATTAAAGCAATTACCCATGCTATGCTTGTTGACGATCTTTGGGTAAGGATGGTGAAATATTAGTGGACATGTTCGGTGACAAGACTAGTATTTCTTTGGCTTTCTGGAGTAATCTTACTGACAACAAGGATGGAAGAGGTAGAGCTTTCAATGATATGCATTATTTCAACCTAGCTATGCTTGCTAAGCAGAGATGGAAGATCCCCATGGATCTGAATTCCCTGCTAACTAGATTTCTTAAAGTAAAATACTTAAAAATACGGACTTTATGAATGCCAGAACCGGTTATCGACCTTCTTGGGTCTGGCTGAGTATTCTGGAAAGGAGGAAAGTACTGGTTCAAGGCCTTTGCTGGAAAGTTGGTGATGAGAGGGAGATTGACATTTGGAAAGTCCCCTGGATTCCAAGGCATGATAATTTCAAGGTGATATCCACCCCATGGTCAAGTTTGGAGAAGGTTGAGGAGATATTAAATTCAAATGTAACTCGGGACACTACGTTGATCAACAATAATTTTAACAGAGAGGATTCAATAGCTATTTAATCCATATATATCAGCTCTCGGGAGAATCAAGTTAAAATCATGTGGTGTCATACAAGAGAAAGCATATACATAGTTAAACATGGTGTAAAGTCGCTATCAATATGCTTCATAATGGTAACCTCAGATGTACTGTAAAAGGGGAGTCTATCATATTAAATAATGATTCATATTACTGGCGTAAACCATGGAAGCTTCGAGTCTCTAAAAAAATTAAAGATCTTATCTGGAGATGGGCTAAAATTTCTTGGCAATTAAAACGAACCTAATCAGGAAGGGGATTAACATTGGTGGCATGTGCTCCCTTTGCGGAACTGAAGAAAAAACAACTTCCCATGTCTTCTTCCACTACCCATTTAGTTGTGACTTCTGGTTTTTCTAGCCATCTTCATCTTCGATCCGAGTTATTCGAGAACATGGATTTTTTCTCGATCTAGAAGATTATATGTTCTTCATTCCAGGGAAAACATCAAGGGGAGGAAAATCTGGCTTGGATTGTAGTCAGTTTTTGAAGGATTTGGAAGGCCCGCAACTCTGCATGCTTCAATTTAACCGTACTCTCTCTGGTAGAGATGTTTTGCATCTCACAAATAAACAAGTAAACGAGTTGATCTCAAGCTGGATTAGTAGAGGAATTACCGATGTGAGCTCGGGGATGGTGCAAAATCCAAAGGAGGGAGACGAGTAGAGCTAAATGGAAGTTGTGGGTAGACAGGTCTTGGAAGAATGGTTCAGGAGGGTTTGGGCAGGTTCTTAGTGCTGGTTGTCAAGAAATCATTGCTTGTAGAGATACTTTCTCGACAGAGGCAAGAGCAGTCTACTGGGGACTGAATAATGGTGGAATCAGTGAAGGCGGAGAGGTGGATTTTTTCTATGACTCTCTGCGGTTACTCTCGGAAACTTCTAGCTCAGATACGGGTAGTGATGTTGTGGTCTCTGATATCCTATGTCTTAGAAGTTTTTTTTTTCAGTTGGCTTTCTATCATGTACCTGAAGAACAAAATGATATTGCTCATAATTTAGGCAGGTTGGGTTTTGAGGGTAGATACTGTGTTTGGTTGGACAGCCTACTAATTTGGCTATCCCGGGATTGTAATATCGCACATTACATGTCTCTTTAATGATAGCCATTTATTTTGACAAAAAACGAAGGATTTAGTATTTTGTTGCTGTTCCATCAGTAATACCTTTGTCTTCTGAGCTTCAACATGTGTTTCAACGAGTTTGAGCTTCAACAAGTGTTGTTTTTCAGAAAAGGGTTATTTGTAAATCTATACCCTTTTCATTTTTTGGTTAAGGATTTTTATACTCATTTCTCAAAATCTAGAATTTTACACCTTTGGCCCACGACAATCAACATAAAAAAAATTCAACTCTCTCTTTCTTCATCATTTCATTCCCTTTTCCTCATGCAAAGATCAGATCAATACTCACTCACTCACTTTTCTTCTTCCCCTCATTATTTCCTCCATGATTTCTAGTTCGTTTCCTCCATGCTTTCCTATTCAGCGAAGCAACGAAGGTTTGTTTCCTCCATACTTTCCCGATCTGTGAAATTCTTCCTTTCAATTGCACTGGTTTTGACAATGGCATAGTCATTTAGGTTTCAATGGTGGTAATGGCCGAATGTGTACTTAACCAACTCAGATCTATTGGATCCGATCAAAGTCGCAGAATGGGTACTTGATAGCACAAAGTGTCACTGGCTGGAGAAAACTTGAGGCTTGAGAATTTTTTTTTTCGTTTGGATTTTGTGAATTCTTTTAGACTTCTTTGGATTCTAAGTTTGTTGATTGAAATTTAAGTTATTATAAACTGATTAGGGGTTCAAGGTTGATTACTATGTGGATGGTGTCAAATTCAATATCTAGATTGCTCTTTGTATAAATCATCACCTGAAGGGTTCAGTAGTCATAAAACACTACTTGAAGGGTTCAAGTAGTTGTATCTGACTACTTGAACCCTTCAAATAGTGAGTTGATTCTGAAAGTAAGAAAAAATATTGCTTAAAGGGTTCAAGTAGTTGTATCTGACAACTTGAACCCTTCAAGTAGTGATTTTGATTTTGGAAATTAAAAAAATATTAGTTGAAGGGTTTAAGTAGTTGTATCTGAATGCTTGAACCCTTCAAGTAGTGAGTTTGATTTTGGAAGTAAAAAAAAATATTACTTGAAGGGTTCAAGTAGTCAGATTCAACTACTTGAACCCTTTAAGTAGTCAGTTTAATTGTTACAGTCAAATTTTCAATGAACATGTGACTGCTTGAAGTATTCAAGTAGTTATTTTTTTACTAGTTGAACCCTTCAAGTAGTTTTTTCTCTCTTGAAGTCTGTAGTCCAGTAAAATTGTCACTACTTGAAGGGTTCAAGTAGTGATGCGGACGGTGCATTTGTAGCATTTTTGGAACAAAATAGATCGTGGCACGCGCAATCTTACCACGTGGCCCGTAAGATATCAAATCGAAACTTATTCAAAGATCTACACTGTTTTAAGTACTTTCGGAGGCCCGAAAGTTTTTTCAGTCGTAATTTAGGATTTTTCATAGGATTCAACAGGTTTTGGAAGATCGATTGCTAGAAATCGTGCGCAATTTAACAACTTTGGGTATTGTTAGGGTTTTGTTGAGACTTCTGCTACATCAAGTAGTAATTTTATAACTACTTGAACCATTCAAGTAATTTTTTTTCTCCTAAAGTTTCTTGTCCAGTAAATTCATCACTACTTGAAAAGTTCAAGTAGTTTTTGCTCACTGGACAATAGATTTCAAGAGAAAAAAAATTACTTGAAGGGTTTAAGTAATATAAAATTTCTACTTAAATCCTTTAAGTAATGAGTAATGAGTTTACTGGACAACAAATTTTAAGAGAAAAAAATTACTTGATAGGTTCAAGTAGTAAAAAATTAATACTTGAGCTCTCAAGTAATGATTTTCTTACTGGATAATAGACTTCAAGAGAAAAAAAATTACTTAAAGGATTCAAGTAATATAAAATTACTATTTGATACCTTCAAGTAGTCACTAGTTTTTGGGTTGTTAACTGATCAAACAAAAAATTACTTGAAGAGTTCAAGTAGTCATAAACAACTGCTTGAACATTTCAAGTAATCACCTGGTGTTTGGATAATTGAATGACAGAAAAAATAATTACTTAAAACCCTTTAAATAGTCATAAAAAACTATTTGAAAGATTTAAATAACTATAAACTATTACTTAAATTTTTTAAACAGTCACCCACTATATGAGTAAATGATTGAAAAAAATAATAATTAATTTAACTCTTCCGCTGTACACAGACAACATCCTGTAAAGCGCCATTTTTTGTATTGTCTCTCTTCGTCTTCATCTTTAGTGTGGCTCGGAATTTTACTGCCCTCTTTTGCTTCGTGTTTCTTTTAGGTTGACACTAACTTCCATTGGGAATCTCATCCTTTGCTTCAGAAATTCGACGATTTCTATCATTGATGCAGTGGTGTGCTCTTCTCATTTGACGGAAGCTGTCTCTTGTTCTAATGCTGAGAGAATCAGCAGAGTGGCACCAAGCAATTGATAAACCCAGTTGCACATTCGCCTCCATTTCGGAGAATCTGAAAACCCCATATCAGAAATTATGTTCTACTCTACTAATCACCCTTACCACGTAAACCTCTCGAGCAGAGATGCTCCGATCAACATTATCAGCGTCGCCTTTAACATTAACCATTCAACATTTCCCTCTCCACTTTGCATACATCGTTTGGAAAAGAATGTTCGGCCGCCCTGTTTTCAAATCCTTTTCTTTCTTACGGCAATCAAATTCAAAGCCCATATCTCTGAGAGATCTAAAACAGCTCCATGCGAATCTCGTGGTTTCACAAACCATCTCAGAGGTCCATGTAATGAACACACTTTTGAGTTTATATGCAAAACGCGGTGATTTGAACCATGCACGCCTCCTGTTTGATCAAATGCCTGTGAAGAACGTGGTTACATGGACCTCTATTATCTCAGCTGAAGTTCATACTGGATCTTTTAAAAATGTTTTTGAATTGCTTAAAACAATGCTTGAATCAGGTGAGAGGCCCAACCAGTATACTTTATCGGTTATAATACGAGCTTGTATCAGTGTTGGTTTACTGGATTTGGGTATGCAAATTCATGGATTGATGATTCATTTAGGGTTCGATTCGGATGAGTTTGCTGGAGGTTCCCTTGTAGACATGTACATTAAGATTGGCAATGATCTTGACAATGCTTGTTGTGTCTTTCAAGGGTTGTTGAACAAGGATAATGTCACATGGAATGTTATGATCTCTGGGTTTGCTCAAGCTGGTCATTCCAATGAGGTTCTAAGATTGTTTTCTAATATGTGGGAGGTCAATGGCTTAAAGCCTGATGATTTTACCCTTACAAATTTGCTTAAGTGTTGTTCTTTGGTAAGTGAGGTGGAACAAATTCATTGTCTAGCATTGAAGTTAGGACTTGAGATTGATATTGTCGTTAGAAGTTCATTAGTCGATTTGTACGGAAAATGCGGTGATGTGAGTTCGGGTGTGAAAATCCTCAAATTGATGGAAAGAAAAGATAGTTTCGTTTGGAGTTCCATCATTTCAGGCTATATGAGAAATGGAAAAGGCAAGGAAGCTGTCATATTGTTCACGGATATGTATCAAAAAGGCATTAGACTTGATGAGTATATATTATCAGGTGCTTTAAAGGCTTGTATCGAGATTGAAGACTCGGACATAGGAATTCAAGTCCATTCGCAGACGATAAAGAACGGGTACAGTAGAAATTGTATTGTAGCAAGTGTTCTGATATTGCTCTATGCAGGTTGCCACAAAATGGCAGAAGCAGAGAAGTTGTTTAGAAGGATAGATGAAAGAGATCTTATTACATGGAACTCAATGATCTTAGGTTATGCTCAAATTGAGGAGGGTTGTGCTTCTTCCATTCAAGTCTTTCGAGAACTCTGTCGTAATACATTATTGAAACCGGATGCAGCCACTCTAATTTCCGTTCTAAAATCATGTCATATAAAATTGGATCTAGTTATTGGTTTGCAGATTCATTCGGTAATACTTAAATCAAATCTTAGTCAAGAAACTCCAGTTTCCAACTCGTTAATTCACATGTATTCTGAATGCGGAGCTGTAAACGATGCTTTCAGAGTATTCGAGAAGACCGTTCACAAAGACGATATCTCTTGGAGTTCTATAATCGGAACATACCAACAGAATGGCCTTGAATTAGAAGCTCTTAGGCTTAACAAACAAATGATGGCAAATGGGATTCATTTCACCACTTATAGCCTTCCATCAAGCATTGCAGCATGCTCCGTCCTTGCGGCTGTAGATATCGGTACACAGTTCCACGCTTTTGTTTTCAAGCTCGGTTTCCATAGAGATGTCTATATCGGAAGCTCCTTGATTGATCTGTATGCCAAGTGTGGAAATATGGAGGAATCCATGAAAGCATTTCGCGATCACAAGGAGGAGATCAATGAAGTAACCTTAAATGCCATGATTTCTGGATATGCACGACACGGGAAGGCGATCGAGGCTATAAATTTGTTCAAAGAGATGGAAAGGACGAATGTAATCCCAAACCATGTTACTTTCTTAGGACTACTATCAGCTTGCAGCCATGTGGGTTTATTTGAAGAGAGTTTATATATATTCAAATTGATGATCCACAAGTATGATCTTGAGCCTTACCCGGAACACTATTCATGCTTGGTTGATGTATTCAGTCGTGCTGGTAGGCTTGAGGAAGCATACGAGTTCTTGAAGAATGATTCGAGCGATTGTGCGAGAAGAACATTGCTTAGTGCTTGTAGAAACTATGGGAACACAGAAATTGCAGAAATGACTGTCAAGAAGATGATAGAGAATGACCCTAATGATCATGCTTGTTATGTCCTCCTCTCAAATATATACAGCGGGGAGGGAAAATGGGAAGAAGCTCTTGAGTTGAGGCAGAAAATGGTTAGGACTGGAGTAAAGAAAGATCCAGGAAGTAGTTGGTTGATAATATGATTTCCCCCCTTAATTTTTTATGTTTAGATTTTTGACACGAGAATTTAGAAAGGTTGACACATTTGATTAATGATAATTAAGTTTTTTGTTAAAGATAATTAAGATTTAAACTAGAGAAATGTTTAATGCCAAGTCATTTGCTTGCTACTAGAAAGTTTAACGAGTAAATTAGTTCTGTTAAATTAGTTCTGTTAAATTATTTTTTTAATAGAAGTCAAATTATTTCTATAGAATTTGTGGGTTTTTGGTGTGTGTATATATATAAAATTTTGATACTTTTGAATAATTGAAAATCACTACTTATTTATATAATTTGATGTCACGTGTATATATTTTTTGAATCTGAAAAATATATTCATTCTCTCGTCAATATATAAATAAAATAAAATATATAAATTCACGTGACAATAGATGAATAAGAGAAGTACTGAGACTTAGTCAGTACTCTAGTAGTACTGAACTTTTTTCATCTCTATAAAGTAAGTTCCGGTAAACTTCTATTAATAAAAAAAGTACAAAATGACCCAAAACATGAACACAATCAATTCCAAAAAAAATAATAACGAGGATGGTGGAAATTCATCCAATCACAAAGATGAACATAAAACCACCCGACGGCAACTTTCACAAGGTCATGGGCAGTGTGGTGAAAGATCAAAGACGGTCAATTTGTCTCTTTAATCTTAATATATTAAAAATGAGATGAGAATAAAAATTATTCTAAATCTTTCTATTTATTCTATATTTTATAATTTTAAATTTACCCTTTATGTTTAATGATGCATTAATATTAGGTACTTTTTCTTTTTCACGGTGTATGTTTTGAAAAAGTTTTTCATCTTTTTATTCCTTTATATTTTATTTATAGATATGATCATATTTGATGTTATTTCTTTCCTAAAAAGATATTTTAGAAAATTCAATTAACTAAAAATATAAAATTTATTTTTCATTGACAGAAATGATGTATTAAATATATCAAATTAAAAATATATCCCTATATTATGCACGTGATTTTTTTTAATAATTAGTTTAATTGGAGAAGTTTTGGTGAGTAAGACATGAAGTCATAATAATTATAATTATGATATTATAATTTTAATTACAAATAACTGTATATTCTTTAAAGTTTTTTTATTGACAAATTATATATGAGAAAATAATCAAAATATCAAGAAAAATAAACATGTCACGTGCACCGTACGTATAATTTAACTACTATATTATAAATTAGCAAAAAAATATATAACTATTGATTGCTTGGATAACAAAGATTATGATTGGGCCAACGAAAACATAGATTTTTCATAAAATGTACTAGATGACCCTCTTTATTAAATAATCAGTAACAATGACCCTTAGTTATATACATGTAAAAATGACCATATTTAATTTTAGACATTTTTATATATATTGAACTTACTATTTTACCCTTAGTAACTAACTTTCTATTACAAAAAAATAAAAACTCATGCCCATCTTCTTCAACCTCCACCATGGACTTTTTTTTGTGTGTTTTCAACCAAATTTACAGCTCAAAGATTTCAAGATTTTCACATTCAACCTCTTATTCTAGAACATTTAATAATAAATTAATACTGGAGACTTTAAATTGAAGCTTAAAGAAAATCCATATTCAACTATCGGCTCCAATTTTCTTCCTTCTCTTGAATCAGTATCTCCTCCGACGGCCATCTTCACTGGTAAGTTTTAGTAAAACCTTTGATTAATAAAGGGAACGAACGATCAATGGTTGCATTTTTTTAACTGGGCTTTGATATGTGATTCTGTCTTTCTCTCCTTTCCACTTCTCCCTTTCTCTATTTTTCTATTGTTTCAATATGGCGAGTATTTTGCTGAAATTTTGTATAAAGAGAGGTATGGTACTTTGTTTCTCTCTATTTCTTTCTCTATCTTTCTCCCGTATTTGATCTTAGCCATGTAATTTTTATTTTTATTTTAATATATAAACTTGTTCTTTTAATTATGTTTAGGCATGTAAGACTCATAATTACATATTTTGGACATGTGGATATATTAATCTTATTTTAATATATTCAACTTGTCCATGTTGTATGTTGAGCTAGGTAAGACTCATAAGTGTTAAATCTAGTTATTAATTATTTTATGTTTTTTCATGTAAAATAGTATAATCTATCAATGTCAGAATCTTATTTGATGGATGTGATAATTGTGAGTGTGTATATAATGAGTGCATTTATATTAAACTGATCAAATATAAAGAGAATCTTTGACGATCAAATTGAAACAATTGTGTTGTTTTGAAGTGGAATATATACAGTAGCTCTTAAAATTCATGTCTTCTTCTCTATATATCTATATGTAATAGAAATATTTTATTTTTTGTGAAGTGTAGCATTTATAATTTCTAGTATTCTCTATTTTCAGGTATAATGTAGTTCGCAAGGCAGTTTTGGTCATAATAAAAGGACATGCAAGAACCCTAAAAATTTAGCTGCTAGTCCTTCTCATTGAAAATATTTATTTCGCCAATTTCTATATTGTTCTGTGTTCTCGAAATAGGATAACTACCTGCAGCATACTCTTACTGCTTTTTTTATTTTGAATAAAAAATATCTTGTTAAATATGTTTACAAGTCGTAAACATATTTTTAACGTGTTGAGTGAGGAGTTGCAGTGTGTTTTGTGCATATTTGTTACTGCCTTTGATTTTTTTTCCCTTGAAATACACATAGATTTTACTTGAAATATATATACATATTTGTTACTGTCCTTTTTATTTTGAATAAAAAATGTGTCTGGTTAAATATATGCTTACGACTCATTTTTAACATGTTGAGTTTGGAGATGCAATGTACTTTGTGCATATTTGTTACTGCTTTTTTTTTATTTTTTTCCTTAAAATTCATATAGATTTTACGAACTTGTAATTAATTTTTATATTACCTTCTTAATATTTCAACAATAAACATTTCATTAATTATATATCAACAAATTAAAAACATATTTAAAATTTAACCGTTATTCTTCTATTTAAAAATGTTTGTTTTGACAAATTTTGTACTGCCCTGAAAATAGGTGAACCATCTACAACATACTCTTATTGTTTCTTTTATTTTGAATAAAAAATGTGCCTAGTTAAATAGTTTACGAGTCATAAACATATATTTTACTGGTTTTATCTGGAGATGCAATATACTTTGGTACATATTTGTTACTGTAATTTATGTTTTTTCCTTGAAATACATATAGATCTACTAAGTTGTAATTGATTTTGATATTGTATTCGTGATCTTTCAACACTAAATATTTGTTAATTATATGTAAGAAAGATTGAAAACATGTTTTTGACATATGGATTATGGAGTTGTAAAAAAACAATATTGAGTTTACAAGAAAATAATACTGAGTTTACAAGTAATGTACATTATATCCACAAATATCGTAAACATATTATCAATCACTTCTTTGGTATGTGAAAACTACAGACAAAATCTGAGAAACCCAAGAAAAATAGAAATTTATTCCATAAATGACATAATAACAAAGTAGTAATCGAAACTCACATGCAGACTGTGATGAGTTTAAGACATATTGTAAAAATCATCGGGAAAAGGTTTTGGCGATGATTTCGTCGCTAAAAAATCGTCGGTAAAAGTGCCTCGATAATAACTTTTACTGAAAACTTTTAGTATTCATCATCAACATAACTTTTTATCAATGATGTTTGAGCGTCGCTAATTAGTTTTGCGAACGATTGCATGTTCGTTGAGAATTACTTTTATCGACGACTATAGAATCACCGATAATAGTTTGCTCGACAAAAATAAAATCATCGTTAACTAGTTTTGCCGACTATGATTATTTCGTCAAGAATACCTTTCATCAACGAAATAAATCGTCGATAAATTGTTTAGCGACAAATTTATATGCGTCGTTAAAAGGTTTAGCGACGACACTTAAATTTGCCGTTTTGTCGCTAAAAAACTTACAAAAATGCCATTAAGTATCAAAATATTCTAGTTTACATTCATAATATTATTTATCAGAAGGAATTTCACAACCTATTGATCATAGAAATATATCTAATTTATTATTTGTAGCGGCTAAACTGTTCTGAGTGGCCTCTAAGCTTTTCTGAGTGGCTTGTAAACTGTTCTTGGTGGCCTCTCATTCGCTCTTGGTGACATCAAGTTCACTTTTTGTGGCCATTATTGAAACATGAATTATAATAGTGGTAGCTTACTTTCTTTAAACAAAATAGAATATACGTATAATGGAAAAAAATATAATGAGATTTCTTGTTCGACTGAATAGGAGACAACCCAAATCTTGAAATAGAAGAAGGGTTTGAATAAGATGACAATTATGAGAAATAAATGGTTATTCACTATTAGGCAATAAATAAATACGTAGTACCATACAATTTTCCCATTTCCTCCTCATTTTCGTAAACCACTGTCCCTTGTTTTTTTCCTCTACGTAACTCATAACCTTAGCCCACAACTCTCACCTTCAAATTATGAGCTTGAGGTATGCAAGTAGGGTACTGTACCAAACGAAATCAATCTCATTTCGGAAACTCAAACGACATCATCTTTTTTCATGATGGACTTGGCAAAACCTCAAACTGGAAAACCCGAATCCAAGAAATTCTCACCTCCTATACAAAAGAGTTACCCGTTCTATGGAAAAGAATGGTTAACCATAAAATGGTCCCTCATCTAAGTCGAGCATTATATATCGGAAAGTCCCATAAGCCATGGAAACCGTTGGATAAGGAAAGAAGGCAAATGACAGAAGCAGCAAACTCAACAATTTTTACCCAATAACAAACTGGGTTGAAAAGAACATGCCTATGTTGAAAGGAAAACCCGTCATCAACCCACCAAAATTATCGATCAAAATGAGAAAATTAAAGAAGAAAAAAATCTCCAAGAAGTTAGTAGCCCAATCTCCAGACTCCAGAAGCACATTGACTCAAATCCACTAACATGCATGTACCAATCAAACAATATCAGATGAAAGAGACGTTTACCTTAAGATAGCAGCGGAGAACAATTGATGTCGCGCAAAGAGGGGCTTCGATAGCGAAGATGACTCACAAACTGACTGCGACGAAGAGAAGACGACAGAGAACGGCTTCGCGCAGACAGGGGCTTTGAAGAAGGTAAAGGAAATTTTTTTCCGAGAGAAATGGGTTACTGTAGAAATGATGAACCTGTGTGGTTCTGATCTTTGGGAAGTGATGAGCTTCAGAGATGATGAACCTTTTTGGTTCTGATCTGTTATTGAAGATAAAATTATGTTTGTTTACAATGAGGGATGATGTATATATACAAGTGATTCTAACGGTTGCCTATGATCTCCTATGAATCCAACGGATGCCTACTTGTAGCCTGAAATCGTTTTTTTACCAGAAATGGTTAGACATCTACTGTGTTTGGGAAAGTCTCTGTTCTGCTTTCCTCTTTTGCCTATGATGAAGATTTTCTTCTGAGGCTGCAGCTTTTCCTTCTTCAACAGTTACACAAAGGGCTTTGATGAATGGGGTTTGATTACACAAAAAGGGATTTGAACTTGAAGTAAGAGAAAATTTATGAACAAAAAGAAGGTTAAAACAACGTCGTTTCAACCAGGAAATGACGGACTTATCCCAACTATGCCAAACGTTTGTCGGTAAAAGTCTAACTTTTGGCTACGAACACGTTGGTCCGTCGATAAATTTCAATTACGTCGGTAAAATCCCTTTCACTGGCGCAAAATCGTTTTTCCGGCGGAGAGAACTTTTGCCGACAAAATTTCAATTCCGGTCGGTAAAAACCCTTTCACTGGCACGAAATCATTTTTCCCTAGGGCGGGGAAAACTTTTGCCGATGAAATCATAGTGTCGTCGCCAATATTCTGCACTTTTACCGACGAATCGATCTCACCACTAAATGTATTTATTCTACTATATTTTTTACTGACGAATATACAGTTTCATCGTTAAAGGTGATGAATTTTTGCCGCTTTCACCAAAAAAAACCTTTGGCGTCTGGAATAACGACGAATAACATTCCCTTACAAAACTTTTGTCACCAATAACTTGGTGGGTTTATTTAGCGGCGAGATATATAAGTCGACTCACTTTTAACGATGAAACACATATTTCGTCGGTGAAGATTTTATCGTTAATGAGTGAATTTCTTGTAGTATGAAATTTGACACAGATTATGAGATGATACATAGAGCATTCTACACCACAAATGAACATTGGAGTTACTAAAGATTAATATTTGAATCATTAACAAAGTAAAAAATATATATACACACATAAAAGATGGGATGAATATTAGTTAAAAGCGATATAGTATGTGTTAAAAAGACTTATCTTATAATTATAAAGTTTATTTTAGTGAAAAAGTTAGTCTCACGTTTTTTAATTTAAAAGTATACATTTTTCATCACATGAAAATTGTAGAGTACATTTTCATATTGCACGGGGATTAATGGTAGTCATTGATCGTCTTTAATGAATCTACATGAGACCATCTAAGATATTTTATCTCTGGGTATCGTACCCTATCATATACCTTAGTAAAATTCTACCACACATTTGCTATTTTTCATTAGAAAATAGACATGTGTTCCAACTTTATATATATCTTCTCCCCCCACTTTATCTCTATCTTACATTCATCCTCCATTTTAGTTAATTGTTTAGCTTTTCTTCCCCATGTTCTTCTACTGCTTTCCTTCTATTTTTTTTACAGATCCATAGTCGTCGCGGTTATTTGAAACATTAGTTCACAATGGCTCATTGGCCGTGCCCCTTGTCTCGGTGGCTGCTCTCCATGTCTCCCTGACTCGGAGGCCAGAGTGGTTTTCTCTGTGAAATGGCAACGATGGAGTGTTTGATCGTGTGTAAAGGAGAAATGAGAAGATGATTTGATTCTATTATGTAGATATTTTTGGGATCTCTTATTTTAGTCAGTGGTTATATTAATATATGAGACCTTTCAGGGTGAGGAAAAAAATTAAAACCCTTTGTTTTTTAATGGAATCAGGCATATTTAGCAGAGTAGAAGATAAAAATGTCTAGTCACAAGATTGTGGTCTAGCATTGTTACAATTTACACTCGCTAGGATCTAGCAAAATTATTTTTTGCTACACTATGATCTAGCAGTAAAGAATTTTAACCGAAAAGCAGCGTGCTTCGTACATGTTAAAAAGTTTTAAAATTATACAATACGTTTTAAAATTATTATTAATGTTAAAATAAATAAATTAGCTTTCAAAATACTGTAAATCTAAAACAAAAGAAAATATGATGGTGATGGTAATTTTTTCATATTCACAATTAAACTATTGCAAATAGAATTTTTTTTGAATAGGTCGTGCATCATCTAGAGATGCTATATTTATAATAAAACTATTATAAATAGAAGAAAACTTGAATGAGTCATGTATCATCTCGGGATGATAAATTATCTACGAGAGTTTTTAGTTAAAGAAAACACGATCCTAACAAATTTATGTCATAAGCTAAGATGAAAAGAAACTAAAAAAGAAATTATTTGAGAAGATAAAATTAAATATGACAAACTATTATACTACGGATAATGGATATTGAAAATTATTACATTTATTATAAAATTAAAAAAAAATCATGTCTCGAATGGTGATTCGATTAAACGAAAAAAAATTTATAGATAGACAATAACTTATTGTTATTGACTGAAATAATATTAATGTTGTATGAATCTCTAAAATCTTATACATATTCCTTCAAATTCCTATTAACATAATAATATAAAATATAAACTTTTTATAAAATATTAATAAAAGAATAATTAGTGCATAAAATTATAAATAAATTAAATAAAAAATTAATCTTATACTATATTTAGTGGAGCTTAAAGGATAAAATGAAAAATTAAAAGTTTCTCCCTTAAGCCCATTTTAATATAGTAGAGATAGAAATATAGATTTCTCTTCTCTGAGTAGAGCATGTCTTTGTTGATTTCTTAGGCCTTGTTTGGCTGCCAATACTGGACAGTAGTATATTAGTACTGTTAAGCATTTGGCTTGACAGTCTATTCGGATTAGCAAATATGGTGAGACTAAATAGTACTCATATCATGTAATAACTAATACGGTCCTCATCACTGACACTCGACGGAACTAAGAAACAGAAAAATATGTCAATTTCGCCTGTTAATAAAACTGAAAGAATATTTTACTTATGAAATTTTAATGTGATGATGTCAAGCTAAGATTTTTAAGGTTTGGTTTTTCTTTTGATAGGCTTTTTTTCACATATTTATACAATATTCAGATTTTATTTAATAAATTGAATCTATCTATTATATATATATATTTTAATAATGGAGTGTATTATCTACTCGAAAAAATAAAATATTTTGTTTGTAATTGGAAATATAATAACATGTAATTTCGTGAATAAATGATGAAATACAATTTTACAATTTAATACTATCATATAACAAATAATGTATAAAAATAATTTTTTAACCAATATGACATCAAATATTAAATTACACTATTTAATTCAATATAATATAATATAATGTGACAAATACATTGCTATTTTATACTTCCTCACGCTGAAATGAGACCTTAAGAATCTGTGCTTTAGTAGTAAGGTGGTGCAGGTGGCGTGGCGGTATCTTTGTCTGAATTTGCAGAATTTGAGGATAAGGCATTTAGAAAGGTAATGACCATTGAGAGAGATCGATAGGCCAAACTCATTCAATTCAAGGGCTTGGCGATTTAAGTGAAGAGCTCCAAAATCGTTCTCTGTTTATGGCAAAATTTGCTGCCAAGCCTAATTGCTTACGAAGAGCATGTATGACTAGTGCTTCCTTTAGCTCGAAATGCAAAACTTCTACGACAACCATCAATTCATACAATCAGTTGCTTCTTTTCTCCAGAGTTCGAGCTTCTTCTCATTCCCTTGATGACAAGAACGAGGTCTACAAACAACTCGGTCTGTTTTCTCTCTCTCTCTCTCTCTCTCTGTGTGTGTGTGTATACATCTATATTGAGATGGGTTGAACCCAGTTCGATATCTACTAGATTGATTAATGAGATTACATCTTTCTCACGGAACTCGTTCTTTGAATTCAAACTTGATACTGGCTTTGGCCAGAGTGGCTTGTCTTTCGGAGAGTTGTTTTTGTTGCTTACTGAGAACATTGAAAAATGAAAAGAAAAGAAGGTGGATAGATTTTTAAGTAAATTTTTGGTTGGGAGTTTGATAAGTTAAGTGTTCTTTGAGATGTTTTAAGCTTTTCGTACCACTCTGTAATAGCATTCTTTAATAACATTCTTTTTCATAAGAGCCAAGCTATTATGTTTTTCACCCTTAGTATGTCAGTAAATGCCAATGGGGCTCTTCCTTAGTTGTGGACACTGGGTTACCCATGTTGCTAGTTTTTTCGGGGGTCTTGAGGATTTTTATCTTATTTTTGTTAAAAGTTGTTAAGGATGTTGTCTGCAGCAAATTTGCCTATGTCAAGTTCCTTTTGCACTCAAAAGGATCTTTAGATCAGTAATGTAAATGGAGAATATTACCAATACAAGTCAATTTTTTTTTTTAATTTCCTGTTCTAGGAAGTAGAAAATCTGTTGGTTAATCCGTTAACCAATAGGATGATGCTTCAAGAATTCGAACAGCCATATACCGATATGGTATCCTGAGATAAAATTGATAATTGGATTTCTTTAGGTTTGTTTTCCTTGAAAAAGAAGATTGAAGATGCAGTCCTCCGTGCTGAGACGTCAGCGCCGGCAGCACTTGAACTTGAAGAAGCGAAACGGGTCAAGCAAGAAGAGATAATACGTGACTACGATTTGTGGGATGACCCGGATAAATCCGATGAAATTCTTAACAAGTTAGCTGATAGTGCTAAACTGGTTGATGCTCTCAAAGACTTGAAGTATAAGGTGATGTTCTACTTGCATTAGAATATAAGACTTTACTGGAAAAACAAAATTTACCTGCTTCTTGAACCAGCGGAGAGGAGACAATTTTTCTATATTGGACGGTTCGGATTAAATAGGCTTGATTTCTTCAGCTTCTGAAGGACTCTCAATAATGATTAGTTCTCGGAAAGAACTGTGTCAATCTGATACCTGGTAGTTTGCTCTTTCCTCTGAGAATTGAGACTCTATATTTTTATAAGAAAAATGTATATTTCATTAAGGACAATACTTCCCTCTGGACCACGTTAGGAGGAGCTCCTCCTGATCGCTGAGTTGACCTATTAAAAAAAACAATGTGTTATATCACTTTTTATTTAATGCTTAATTAATGTTATGGTGGGTTTCACTAAAAATATTTTATTCGGTTGGACCCATCACAATTTAAATTAAAAATAAAATATGGTACATGACATTTTTTTATTGGGCCAACTCAGCGGTCAGGAGGAGCTCCTCCTAACCTGCTCAGGAGAGAATTATTGTCCTTTCATCAATACTAAAAAACCTACAAAGAATTATAAAGTAATTTGAGAAATCCGAAAAGAATGGAACATCCTTAAAATGTTTAGCACTATAATAAGCCCACTTTGAAGTAACAAACTTATCATTATCCCACAAATATTTAGCATCATTTTTTCTTTCTTCAGATAATGTAATTCATGAAAATTGCAAGTATAACATTTATGTTCTGTTTCTGTCTCTGCAGGCTGAAGAAGCAAAGCTGATCTCACAGCTGGCCGAAAAGGATGCCATAGATTTTGGGCTCTTTAAAGAGGCATATGATGCATCTTTGGATGTCTGTAAGTTTCTAGATAAGTATGAGACATCCAAACTTCTTAAGGGTCCTTATGACTTGGAGGGAGCATGTGTTACTATTATAGCTGGTCCCAAAGGCATATACTCTGAGGTACGGTGGATTTCAGAGAATTAAGTTTCAGAAAATCACTAGGCTGTTTACAAACTGATATGTTTGAAGTGCAATTTTATAGTTTTAAAATCCTGATACAGGTTTTAGAATTTATTTGCGAAACATGTGTCTCAATAAAACTGGGTTTTTAAATCCTTTATGTTGGACATTTTCCTAGAATGTCCACTCCAATCTCTTGAAGTCTTGCACCTCTCGGCAGAGTCGCTAACAGACGATTATCTATTCTATGGAGATGTTCGATACTAGCTACATTGTAGGTGTTATAGTCTGAAAGAAATATCATAGTTTTTTAAGATCATTTTGGGGAGGTTAATCTTATGTGGGTTAGTATTAAATTCCCAGCTTCCATGTTGGTAGGCGTATGTTCCCAAACTCGTTCAGAGTTACCCCCTTTTTAGGTGCTCTCAGACTGGAGTAAAGTGAACTTGTTCTTGTTGATTGATGATTTCTTATCCTTGTTATCTCTCTCTGTTTTTTTTTAAAATTTTTCATGTAGCATAATATTTGTTTCCTATACGATAAAACAAAACTCATACTATATGATAATGTGATGAACTTATTATCTATATCTCTGGTATTTTCTACTAGCAATAATTTTATGGTTGTATCGTATTACCCTTCTCGGGGTTTCTTTCACTACATTCTACACTTATCAACAAACAAACAAAAAAACATTTTTGTGGTAACATGTACTCGTCCACCTTCAAGGTTCAGCCATATATAAAGCTGTTATGCTTGCAGCGTGTTTCTCGGACGATTCACCGGACTCCCACAGTTCCTTTTGTTGAATGGAAGTCGATAATTTTCTTTTCCATGTAATTTCTGTGCAAACCTCGTTTATTGCACGAGTTTCATTTTTTAGTAACTTGTGAACGTTCCGTTTCTGAATTGAAAATATTTGAAAATTGGTGATTTCAATTATTGTATTTGGTCTCAGGATGGTCTCTTTTCTTCATTATCTAGATGAAGTTAACTCTGGTTCAAATACTTAGCCTATCAGCTTGATTAAGTGGTTTGCTTTCCAACTAGGTTTTGTTAGGCCGACTTGCAATTTGACCCACACCCATATGCTATGATATAGTCGTGATTGTATCTCTAAATTCTCTTTGTTTTAACAACTTCCGATATTCAGATATGGGCAGAACAAATCTTATGCATGTACATTAAGTGGGCCAAGAAGCAAGGTTATGAAGCAAGGGTAGTTGAGAAATGTCCCTCGACCAATGGTGGCATCAAATCAGCAATTCTAGAGTTGGAGTTTAAATTTGCTTATGGATATCTCTCAGGAGAGAAGGGTGTTCACCACATGATAAGATATTCCGAAAACGGATCTATTCCGGATGAGGTATGACTTACCATTCAATTAGTCCAGTTGTGTCTTACATGTGATGTGAGTATATCCAATCATATGATCATTTGCTTTAACTTCTGATAGCATTTTTTAATGAACTTCATGTTGCTTTTTTAAATAGATTTCCGATCCTCTAGCTCCAAATATGAGTGTTATTCCATACTTGACTCAGAGGATTATTCAAAATATTCCTTTCAGATGCTATACTTGTCGTTTGCAGACTGAATTTAGAATTCTTTGTCCTTTATAGCTTTTCTGTAAGATTATTCTCTAGATTCATGATTTTTTTTTTGGTTCGTTACTTGGATCCTTATCACAGTTTAGACTTGTAGAAAATTACGTGCGGGTCTTATCATTTTTACACTCTCTTTTATTCTTCATTTTAATGGAAATCGCCTTTATTCCTGAAGGAGAAAAGAGGCTGAACCAGATATTAAAAACCCAATGACCTCATTGCAGCTCGTAGGGTGGGTGGAAGCTTATAAACATCAGTTTTTTACTCCCTTCTTAGTAACCAAGGACAAAGTCATTGGTCCTTATGGCTCTTCTGTTGCTAATATAAATTTAAGAGAATAGGAAAGCAACAAATGATGGTACTCTGATTTTTGAGAACAGCTTAGCAACTTTTAAAACAGTGCAAGATGGACGGTACAGGTCGTAACCAAATTTGTTTTTAGGATATTATTTTGACTTCTGCAGTTAATGAATAGTAGATTGCTCCTTGCGGTTTCTAAAGTCTAAATGCTCTTATAGTTTCAGTCCTCTTGAAAAACTTAATTTAGCTACCCTTATGTCTACAAAATTTCAAAACATGCAGACTAACTCAGCCGCTGTGGACGTTATTCCCCTGTTACTTGAGAGGGCCCATGACCTGCACATCGACGACGGGGATTTGATGATCTTATCGCCATCAAATCATGAAGAAAACGAGAGCCTTACAGAATCTACGGTTCGTATTCAACATATTCCGACTGGCATTACTGTCCAGTCCTCAGGTAAATTACTCATCTAATAATAATCACTTCTTCATTCATTACTCATTTTCATGGGGGGTATCTGAAAGCTTATGGATGGAGCTCATATTAATTTTGCTATGCCTTGTTCTGTTAAGGACTTCATTTTTTGGGTGAAAGCTTTTAAATGGTGGTTTTTTTTAAATGGGGCCTTTTGTAATTGTGTATTCCTTTGGCTATGGGTTATTTGGAGGGAGAGTTTGAGATTTTGCTGAAAATGACCCTGTTATAGAAATAATAGGCAAAAATGACAATTGGAAAATAGCAGTTCCAAATATAGCTCACTAACTAATATTATATAATGGATGAACTTCTAAATTCTAAAAATACCCTTTAATACCTAAAAGAAACCAACCCCACTTAAAACTTTAAGAGGGTTATTGCATATAAAAAATCAATGACAAAAATGATCGAAAATAATCGAGGTAACTAATTTAGTTACGAAAATTCCATAGGTGTATATAAATTAGTTATGTTAAGTCTATGTAATTTGGTAACTAAGGCAATTTTTGCAAAAAAAGAAGAAAAAAATCGACATTTGCAATGCAATTCACTCTTGTTTTTCGGTCATTTTCGTAGTTCTCCCTATAAAAAATACAATGTCACTTATCATCAAATCGACAACATAATCATTAATATCTGCAGGTGAGAGGAGCCGATTTGCGAACGAAATCAAAGCGGTTAATCGGTTGAAGGCGAAACTTGTGGTTGTTGCTAGGGAACAAGGAGTTAGGAGTATAAGCGAAATAAAGAGTGATGAAGTTGTTGAGGAATGGGAGAAGGAGAGTAGGAGATATGTGTTTCACCCTTACAAAATAGTAGAAGATGTTAAAACTGGAATTCAATTGCCTGACCTTAACTCTGTTTTGGATGGTAATATTGACTCTTTAATTGGAGCTAGTGTAAATATAAGACACTCATTTGATGATAATATTATTTGATCACATATTTTTTATTATTATTCTTCTCTACACATTTTGTAATTTTTGGATGGTCTCTATTACTGATTTGAGATCCAAGTGATTGAGACAAATGATTTCTAAGTTTTGATACAAATGAAAATCAGTTCATCAAAATGTCTAATTGATTGATCGGACCGTCTAATCAGATTTAAACAATTCAAATCTGATTAATTAAAAAAGTATAAAAATTAAAATAAAATTATTTTGGAGCTCAAGTGAGATCTGAGCTGTTTTGTACTATTAGCACAAATTTCCTTATTTGATATTTTGCTTCATTATGTGATCAAATTTAGCAAAAGGGTGAGGGGATTGAACCCCATGCAGGGAAAATCACTGACCAGCAGAGCTAAATTTAAAATTTTCATTTCGAAAAAAATGGGAGTCATACGAGAAATAAGAAAATATAGACGGAAATTAATTTTACAAAATATGACAACTTTTAAATTTTGTAGTTTTAATTTTTTTTCTCAAATTTATTTATTTATTTGGAGTGTTTAAATAGATTTCTACTTACAATATTCAAGTAACTATTAGAAAGTCTAGTTAACTATTTGGGTTCAAAAAATGTCTTACTTACAATGTTAAAAGTGATATTAATGTATTTTCATAATCAAAATGAACAAATCAAGTTGACTTCAAAAAATTATAGAAAATTTCAATACCACTTTCTAGATTGACCATTTATCCAAAATAATATATATAAAACTTTTGGATTATTAGTAATTTAATCTCATAATCTTTTAAATAAACAAAATCACTCAATTGAATAGAATAATTCTACAATAAAATAATTTATCAAATCTTAAGTGATTAAATAATATATTAATTATTTATAAATTAATTTATTCATTAAAATAAATAAATTACTTAATTAAATAATTGAAACTCTAGAATTATTCATTAAAATAATTAAAATAGTCATTTTTATCATTCATATATATATGTGTGAAATTAAAAAAGAAAAAAGAGATCCAATTTTGCTAGAGCTATCTTCCCGTCATTTCCCCGCCCTTTTACTCTCAGCTCTCACTGAGTAAACCTCCTTTACCTGTTGGTGAAGGGATGGCAACAATGTTATTGTCAGTCGCCAAGCTGAGGGCGAAGCTTCCCAGCAATATCACCATGCAAGGAACCCAAACAGGAAGAATTCGTTTTTTGTCAGGTAAATTTCATAGTTTTCCTTCATATTTTCTTCACTTGTCGTTTTCGTCACTCTTTTACCTGTAAACCAAACTCACTTCGCTCCCTGATAGCCATTCCTTTCTCAGGATTAACTGTAGAGGAGAGAAAACAAAATAAAAAACATACGTTTAGAAGTTTAGCTGTAAACAGTCAATTAGCTGCTCAAACAAGTCAGAAAATTCGAAGGAACACTAAATTAAGGAAACCGGTTTTAAGTGAAGGAAGAGACGAGGACGAGAGATTTGGGGATATTTGTCCTGGGTGTGGGGTTTTCATGCAAAATGAGGACCCAAATCTTCCTGGGTATTATCAGAAAAGAAAGGTGGATGTTTCAGAATTGACAGGGGAAGAGGAGGATATAGGGTTTGAATTTGACGGATTTAGTGAAGATGACGGTGATGATAGTGATGGAGTTCCTTTTGTGGATAGTATCAAGGGTGAGTTTGAAGATATTGATGTAGAAGGTCAGTCAAAGATGGGTGATGAGCTTGATTGGGATTCTGATGAATTGGAAGCTAAGCTCATGGAAGAAGATACAGATGATGTTGAGTTGGATGGCTTTACTCCTGCAGGAGTGGGGTATGGGAACATTACGGAGGAGACAATAAAGAAGGCAACAAAGAAGAAATTATCAAAAGCAGAAAAAAAGAGGGTAGCCAGGGAGGCTCATAAGGAGAAAGATGAGGTCACAGTCTGTGCTCGATGTCATTCACTGAGGAACTATGGTCAGGTGAAAAACCAAGCTGCAGAAAACTTGATACCTGATTTTGATTTTGATAGGTTGATAGCTTCCCGTTTGATGAAGCCCACGGGGAACGCGAATACCACTGTTGTGGTTATGGTTGTTGATTGTGTTGATTTTGATGGTTCATTCCCAAAACAGGCTGCAAAATCATTGTTCAAAGCACTAGAAACAACTAAAAATGAACCCAAGCTTAGTAAACAATTGCCAAAGCTTGTTCTTGTTGCAACTAAGGTCGATCTCCTTCCATCACAAGTATCACCTACTAGGTTAGACAAATGGGTGCGGCAGCGTGCTAAAGCTGGAGGGGCACCTAAACTAAGTGGTGTTTATTTGGTCAGTTCCCGTAAGGATTTAGGAGTAAGGAATCTTTTGTCCTTCATCAAGGAATTGGCTGGTCCACGTGGTAATGTGTGGGTTATTGGGGCTCAAAATGCAGGGAAGTCTACTCTAATCAATGCATTGGCAAAGAAAGAAAGTGCAAAAGTCAAAAAGCTCACAGAAGCTCCAGTTCCTGGAACAACTCTTGGGATCTTGAGAATTCAAGGGATTTTGTCTGCCAACGCAAAGTTGTATGATACTCCGGGGCTTCTACATCCTTACCTAGTGTCCATGAGATTGAATAGAGAAGAACAAAAAATGGTTGAAATTCGAAAGGAGCTCCAACCTCGAAGCTATAGAATTAAGGTACATTGCTGTATGCTATCAACATCATCTTAGTTTTCCATAGTTATGTATGTGCCTGGTTGCTTATATAGTAGCTTAATGTATTATTATTATTCCTTATTAATGTGCTCTTTGAATTCCCTACGTAAATGGCTGCAGAAATCCTTCTGAGTTTTGTGATGTTGGCATGTTGAATGTAAACGTTCGCCATATAGCATTTTGAGTATGTTAATCTTTTTCCGGTCTTTAGTTAATCGGTTTTGGAATAACAGATTGCAGTTCCACATTGTGTCATGGTGAAGTAAGGGAAGGATAGACAAGATTACTACTTTTATGCAGTGATTAGTATAATTAGTTTGTTTTTTTCTCCATCGGACTTCTGCTCATGTGTTAAAACATTTGGACTAGGTACCACTTGTAAATTGAGTCCTGTTCATTAGGACTTTAGTTACTTGTTTTTCATAGAATTGGCATGTTTGATATCTGCAGGTAGGGCAGGCCCTACACGTAGGTGGTTTGATGAGACTTGACCTTAATCAATCTTCTGTTGATACAATTTATGTTACTGTTTGGGCATCACCAAATGTTTCACTACACTTGGGGAAGATAGAAAATGCTGATGAGATTTTGAGCAAACATGTCGGGATTAGGCTGCAGGTAATTTTCTTACTCTACTTAAATTCTGAAAACTAGGTGTGAATGTGATCTTTATGGGAACCAATATGAATAACTTTTAACATCCAGATAACTTTTGCGATATGTTCCCTTTGCTAAAACAAGAACTTTGGTGGATTTGACAATGAGTGTACGTCAAAGTTTATTCTTCAGGGGTGTTTTCCTTTCCTTCATCTTCAATTGTTGTGGATAGGATCATTCGATTAATTTCCTTGATAGATCCTAACGTAGCGTGCCGTTTAAAAGGAAAAGGTTCTCTAATTCTATCACCAATATGTTACGTCGATGCATCAGGTTGCTATTGATTATTGAAATTCAAATATTGTTGTTTATCTAATTTGTTTGCACAATTAGCTAGTTGATCCTAGCTTATGTGTCCATAGTTCTAATTTTATTGGAACAATGGAGGAGACTTGTGCTGCTGAATAGCAATGAGAGCTAGAGCTTACAAGCGCCTCTTAACAAACAAAGAATTTCCTTTGAAATTTTATGGGGATGAGTATATGTATGCGTGCACACACACACATATAGGGATAATACGTTTTTAAATTTGTGTTCACAAGATTCATTGGTTATGTATGTACAAATGATTTCTTTCAGAGACTCAACATTTACATTGTTGGGAATATCAAGCGAATTTCATCTTCTTAAATATCCATCAAATGATTATGTTCAGTTAAAAGAATATGCCCGTCTTTCTCCCCAAAATTTATTGGTTAAGCAAGTGGAGCTATAAAGCATTTTAGCTTAAAGATACATACCAGTAATAGCCTCTGATATGTTTTGACTAGTTTATTCTTTTTCTTGTTTTTTGTTGTTTGCAGCCACCGATTGGAGTCGAACGTGCTTCTGAACTAGGCAAATGGGAAGAGAGAGAGGTGAAAATCTCTGGCAACAGTTGGGTAGTGAATAGCATTGACATAGCAGCAGCAGGTTTAGGTTGGTTTTCTTTGGGTCTTAAAGGTGAAGCAACCTTGACATTATGGATATATAATGGCATTGATATATCTTTCAGAGAACCTTTGGTTCTTGACCGGGCACCGTTCCTCGAGAGACCTGGGTTTTGGCTACCCAAAGCTATATCAGAATCTATTGGCAGCGAGAACAAACTTGAGGCTAAGAAAAGGAAAAATATTCAAGAGGAGATTACAGAATCCCTTTCGGATGTATCTGTTTGATAGAAAACGAACATCGTTTTCTGCCCGTTTTCTTCCCCGGAAACACCGAGCTCGAGTTTTGTATAGAATTCGAGTTCTGCAGTGATTTTGCGTTTGATTAAACTTAAGGTACGTAGAAGAGAAAATACCCGGTACACCAGTACACTTAGAGTATCGAATATTCAGGAGAATCTTGATTGGCTGATTTTGCAATTTGAGACTGGGGAGAAGGAACGCATCGGCAGCTTCATTTTACATGACTGATATAGGAATGATAGTGCATATGTATGTTAGCATTCTGGGGATGTTTGTGTTACTAATACAAAGAGAAAAAAATTTAAAACGGGCTACTGAGAAAAGAACAAATGGAATTAGGACTATAGAAGATTTACATTCATAACGATAAGTATGTGTTTGTTTAGAGAGATCATCGTAACTGATTTGAGTTTTTATGTTGAAATTGATGATTGCTAGATTGAACTCTAGATAAAATGTTTTACTACATCTGAAGGTGTTAATATTAACATTAAAATGTTAGATCATAATTTAACAAAAAAAAATTACTAGATTAAGATCACGTTAACTTTATATTTTTAAGAAAAAATATCACATTTTGTTGAAAAAATGTCTGAAAAAAAAGCCACATTTCATTTTTATTTTTTTTCTTCTCTCATCGTAATTTCTCTAATATGAATGCAATTTTCTCCATGTACATCTTACCACGGACTATGTTTGAATAACCCTCTTCAGTGAGTGTTTTATAATACTGTTTAAGGGAGGGTAGAGCCCAGCCGATAGCCATGGCAAAAATGGTTTTCACTTTTTTATATCTGTAAACAAGATATGAAAATTATAGTAGACGACTCTTTTTGTTAAATACTATACAACAATAACCCATAAATTTATTACATGTAAAAATGATCATTTTTAATTTAATTTTTTAAATTAATAGTATTGTTACTATTTTACCCTTTACTTCTTTTAAGTTCAAAATTTAATGTTGGTTTAAAAAATATAAGGTGTAAATTGTGGATCAATAACCCAATGTAAATAATATAATAAACAATAAAATAGGAGAAAGATCAAAATTGCCTAAGTGGTGGGATGAATTAGGAGGAAAACACAATGGTAAAAGAATGTACTCGTAGCCACGCCATCAACGGTGGCTTTGTAAGCCTACAAACCCTCACAGGCTGATCAGAACTTAGCAAGATCATTATCTGGAGTTAACTTGATTGCTCTGACAATGATGGTGATGTGAGGCTCAAATTGGGGCCCATCAAACTCCGATCTAAGGCCGTTCATCAGGATTTTCAGTCTGGTAGCCACGTCATCCGGTGGGAGTTAGCACACGTGAATGAGGAAGAAGCATAATTCGTTTGGCGAAGGAGGGGGAGGGTGCCCGTGGATTGGTTTCGTGAAGGAGAGAAAAAATATTAGATATTTTGGTCTATTATTAAACAAGGCTATTTTAGTATTTCCATTTTTGTAGCTACCATTATCTATGAACTATTTTTAGTTATTATTTCTAAAGTAATTGCACCAAATAAAAAAGTTTTGAAAGTTATTTTAAAAGATAGTAGATTTTTCAAAATTTTAGTTAAATAGCAATTTTTGAGTAATGCTATTTGACCCAACTTATGATGCATTACAAATTTACGTGGCGAAAATAGATTGGTTATAATTTTTTAACTTATCAAGATTCACCAATCTAACTATGCCATGTAGATTTGTGATGCATCACAAGTTAGGTTAAATTATGTTTTTTGTAATTTTTTGATGACACGTCATCAACTAGTTGATGATTTTAATCTTCATTGACAGATTTAATAATCCGATTTTTGTGGGGTCATTTCACTTATGAGATATCACGATTTTAGAGATTCATTAAATACTATCCTTAATATATATTATTTTTAATTTAAATTAAATTAATAATAATTAGTTAATTTTGTTTCATTTTTTTTGCTAAATTCGGTTAAAGAAAATTTCTATTCCATTAGTGACATTATCAAATCAGGATATTTAGCCATTTTTAAGGAAGACCGGTGTTGGATCGTGTTTCTTATTTCTCCATTAACGATAAGCAATGTTAAAGCTATTCAGTTCATTTTTACGAAATAAATCTGTGTAATTCATGTTTATTCTTCCTCCATAATTAATAGACAAACTCGAAACTACACAGTTGCATTTTTTAAGAAAAACCAGTGTAGTTTGTGTTCCTTCTCCCTCCATATTTGTTAGATTCAAACATTGAAGGTTAATTTTGTTATCATCTTATTATTCATCCATTTTTAGTACCACCTCATCAATCAATTATTTGACAAATTTGTAGTTGAAGCGTTTTTCTATTGATGGAGGATTCGATCTTCAAGTTTTGGTTGATGACGTTAATGACTTCGTCATCTCACTTATGTAGAAGACTAATTTCGTCATCAATCAGATTTTTAATGCTACATCATCAACCAGTTATTGATGAATTTGTAGTTGAAGTGTTGTTCTATTGATAGAAGATTCGTTCTTAGAGTTTTTGATGGCGTTAATGACTTCTTCTCCTCACTTTTGTAAACGAAGAATGGTTTCACGGAAAAAGGTGGTGAAGATTTGGTTTCGTGTGATTACAATTTTTTTAATTTATTTTTAAACATTTATTTGATTGGTTGGTTGATGAGAGTTATTTTTACTATGTTAATTGGTGGTTACCAAAATTGGATTAGTTTATTTTTGTTTTATTTTTTCAGTAATATATGATTGGTGGAAAACAAATTAGTTATTTTCGGTAACATCTTATTGGATGTAAGTGATTAATTTAAGCATTTTTCAAGGGTTGATTTCGACGGGATTTTCAATTTTTTTTAATTTTACAGTAGTTACTTGATTTACGATTATGGTAAATATAACTAAAAAAATATTCATTACACACATAATTTTAGTATAATCGAAACTAGTATATCACCTATATACCTTAAAAAACAAGCAATATCTATAAATTTCTTGAAAGATCTCTCCAATAATATTTGTTGATGGAGTTCACTGACATACTCAAAGAATTATTTGTTTTTAATAAATATTTTTTTAAATAAATTTGCATGTGTGATGGAAGTGTTTAAATTTTTTTTATAAATTTAATTTAAGATTTATTAATTTTTTTAATTTAGGAGTTAATTGATTGAAGGAAAGTTACTAGTTCAAGAAATTTTTATTGTGTAGAAATTATTAAATACGATTTTCAAGATTGTGTTTCATTGATTAATGATTATAATATGTTTGGATTTCAAATAATTATTTCTTAATTTATAGGATCTATCAATTAGACATCTAATTTTATATTGATGACATACCCAAAAAATTTGACAACTAATTTATATAAATGAGGGTAATATTAATTCAAAATTATTGATTAATCAAGAAACTATTTACCTAAATTTATTGTTATTTCTTAAAATACCCACTTAAAGTTGCTATTATACAAATTTTCTATTAATTCTATAAAGGGGCTATCCCATGCCGAAAGCCCAACAAATTATATCTCATTGAAAGGTAAATGATGAAAACATTTTAAATTGGATTGTTAATATTTATTTCAGACCAAATTGGAAGATTGAATAAATTTACCGAAGTCTGTCACAACTGCAAATATTGACTCTGATATTCAGACATCACATACATAAATACCAGTACTTTGTAAACATTTACTACAACATACAGCAGATATCAAACATATGAATCTACTTTAGACCACCACTATGTCATGTCAGGATAACACAAATGTCTGGAGATTATTACTAAACTAATATACGATCATTCATCAACGGCAATATCACAAATACACATCACCCATACACTTCAAACAAGTTTTTCAAACAGATAGCGAATCCTCAATTAAAATTAGAGACAGAAGCTGGAAGCTCGGTGCATGGCATATGATTTTATGTTTTACCAGCTGGCGGCTCGTGTGGCCTTTTCCTCGGCGGCTGTTCCGGGTCTAGCTTGTCTTTTGCCGACTGATTCGTCTCTCACATCATCTCCTATCTCGTCTATTCTCCTTTTACTTGTTGTATTGACCTTCAACGATATGAATATGCTTTAAGTATATAAACTAACATATACATTTCAGCATATTGAGAAACTTATAAATATACCTGTGTTATGGCCGTAGTAATCGACACACTTTTATCGTTTTGTTCCTTGGTCATCATCTCAGATCTTTCAACATTATCCTGAATTATTAAGTTAATATTTGGTTAAAAATTTCTGACATACACTATTATCAAAATTTCTATTTACTAATAATTTACTTCATCTTTTTTACCTGTGTACAAAGCACATATCAAGAAACTTATCAATATACCTGTACTATATCGGTTGTAGTTATTGACACAATTTTCTCGTTTTGCTCCTCGGTCCTCATCTCAGAACTTTCCACATTATCCTGCATTAATAAGTAAACATTGGGTTAAACATTCTTAGATACACTATTGTTAAATTGTCTATTTACTAAGAACTTACTTACAGCTTTGCCTCTGCTAAAGAAACTTATCAATATACCTGTATATCAGTCGTAGTAATTGACACATTTTTATTGCTTTGTTCCTCGGTCCTTGTCTCAGAACTTTCCACATTATCCTGCATTATTAAGTCATTATTTGGTTCAACATTCTCACACACACTATTATTATATTCTCTATTTACTGAGAACTTACTGATTACTTAGCCGGTGTGCTCAGCATATTAAGAAACTTATCAATATACCTGTATATTGGTAGCAGTGGTCGACACATTTTTATCATTTTGTTCCTCGGTCCTCAGAACAGAAATTTCCACATTGTCCTGCATTAATAGTTCATATTTGGTTAAACGTTCTTGAATAGAATATTATTAAATTGTCTATTCAATAAGAATTTACTTACTGCTTCGCCTGTCTGCTCTTGGTTTTGAGATTCTTCAGTCCCTTTGTCACAGTCAACATCCTTGGATTCTGTACCACCACCCTCCTTACTGCCATCATTGTCTTTACCATCATTTTTTCCGTCGTCATTTACATCTTCATCTTCTTCTTTGTCTTCTTTCTCCTTATTTTTACTTGCATCAGATTCATCTACTTCTTCCTCTTCCTCAACAACGTAATAGAATACAAATGTTCAATATTACACAAACTCTCTACTGAACGAAATATTAGTATGACTAATAAAAATATTTACCTTCTTTTGCCCTCCATCCTTTAGCAGATGATCAGTGAGTTCGCCGAGCATTTTGTGTATTTCATCCACCTTTAAATTCATCCAATTTTGTTCTTTCTCCAATATTTCAAACTTAGCAAACAACTTTTTCATTTCTTCACTTTCCTTTTTATTTCCATTGTCCAAGCTCTGGGGGAGAGTGAGCATTAGACTGTCATACGAATCTGCTTCGGGGTCATCACTGCTACTTGACTCAAATTCCTTTTGTTTCTTCGAGGTTCTTTTCTCCTTTTTGAATGACTCCATAAATGGTGCTTTCAACTCCTCCTCCGTTGGAACGAGTTCTTTTACTTCAAGCTGAGATAATTGCGCATGGTCAATGACTAGTGTATAAAATTGTGTATCAAACTAGCAAATAATTCTACTCACTTTCTCTTTCAGCTCTTTTACCACCAGTAAATTAGTTACGCACATTGTACTCAAATCATGTTCAAATACATTATAACATTTAAACTGGAAATAAGTGCACAAAAGCTCATCTTTTACAATCGAGCAGCAGTATGGTCTAAAAGTATAACAATTGCAAAAATGTCTCATATTGGACTTTTATGCATCATTCGCCAATGTAGCATAACATAATTGAGATTGTAAAGATTGTGTGAGTATTCCGTTATTATAGGAGTATACGTGTAAAATAACTTCAATACCTCAATTAATTCAAAATGAACACACCCAACAGCTATTTTTGCAATTTACTTAACATTAGAACATATATTTTTAAACTCAAATTAAAAGGTGGCACATTATGTTTCTAAATGAACTACGTACTTACTTGTTTACTCTCAAAGACTGAGCTTTGGAGTTCCCTCCACTTAGGCTGGATGTTCGACTCCCAATTGCATATTCTTGGTATCCCATCTCCTACTCTCCTTGCATAGGTGTTGAAATCGGGGGAGAGAGTGGGGATTACCTCGTAAGCCCAAATGATTAGAGCCAAGGGAAAACCTCCTATTGCATTTCCTGTAGCTCCTGGGCTGTTAAGGAACTTCTTTACATACTCAATGGTAATTTCATATGACAACCTTCCCCATGGATATGTGTCAAACATCTGATTGTCATCCAGCATGTTCATATGATCAAGATTTATTCTGATGCATTCTTGTCTTGGGAGCAATACATTTTCCAAGCAGTAAAGCTTGGCCATTTTCAACTTGTCCTCATCGTCCGCACGACGCATGGCGTTGAACGCAATGTTGAGGTTCTTACGGCTAACAGCCTTTGCATTGTCAAAGTATTTGGTCAGTAGCTGACCGTTTGGTAATCTCCCCTTCCCAATGAATGGTAATTTGCCACAATTTAGGCCGGTAATTAATGCAAAATCTTTCAGTCTAAACCTTATTATATTGCCCCCAATGTTAAAACACAACTCGTCATCCTTGTCCTGTTGGCATTGTCTTCTAAGTAGCTGCAACATTAGCTGAGATGGGAATTTTGTTACTTTTAAATTCAGGAGATGACCCAAGCAGCTTCTTTGGAATTGTTCCAATAGATTTGGACTTAGATACTCCCGCAATACGGTGATACAATCTGGTTTTGAGTATAGCAACATTTTTGGCGCTGATGACCAGAGTCGTTTAGGCACTAGTAACGGCCTTTCCTGCAATATCATTACAGAACATACATTATTCAAAATTATTTACTAGTGTTATACTTGATGCTAACATTTCATTACTTCAGGTTTTACATTTTCCTGCTTCTCCTTTTCATTTCTTCTTGACTTCCTCTTCAATTTCGTTGCTTCTTGCATGTCCAATGGGGTTCTTGGAGCTTGTTTGTCCATCACTCTTCTACTTGCTCTTGTCATTGCCTCTCCTATGTCCATTGGGCTTCTTGGAGCTTGTTTATCAGTCACTCTTCTCCTTGCTCTTGTCTTGGACCTCATTTTCTGCAGATTAAATTATCAATTCAATAGTCATAATTTATGACAAACACAATTAAACATGTCGAAATAGTAAATAAAGTAACTTTTTTCATTTACTAGAATATAAATATTTATTGAAGTCAAAATGTAACCATCTTTCATACCTTTTGATAAATGTGGTAAACTAGTTTGGAAGTTAGTCTATGTAACAATCTATTTAGCATCTACTACTGGTTAATGAAGTATTATACAACCGACTATCATCCTGCAATGGTCCACCACACCCACAGCCAATTAGAATGGCAAATAATGTATTAAGGAGGTAAACAACTTAATTATGGTTTAAGAAACTAGAAAAAGAATCAATGCATTTAATAAAAGATTGAAAACTTCAAAAACTTCCAAGTTATAAAGAAAACCGTATAATTTTGCACCCACTGAGTTTCGCGAAATAGGGAGATTTTAACTCCAAAACGTTTATCGAAGATAGAGGTTTGAGATTTCATTTACCCATCATAAGTAGCTTTCTGGAAATTTATTTAAGTATATAGACTATTTACTACAGAATTTTCCATATACCAATTAACAATTACCTAAATGCATACGAGCAGAAAATAAATTGTTTGCATTAGAACAATCTATAGAAACACAACACTTAAATCAGCATATTCACCAAAAAGAAACCAAGAAACGGTGAAATAATCAGTCGAACTGAGTTTAACAAAACTCAGCCGAAAATCGATTTACTCAAATCGAAATAGAGATTCTGTTTGATGTACCCTAAGAATTTGGTTGCCGGATTTGAGACTGGTGGTAGTTTCCGAGTAGATCTCTACAGGGACGAAGAGCGATTTCTTCAAGACCTAGGGTTTTCCGATTTTCGCAAGAATCTTGAATCTCAACTGGATTTTGTTTGCATTATTTCTGAGAACGTAGATATTTACCAAAAGTGAGTGGGTTTTAATCAGCAATAGCCCTTTTGTAGAAAAGTTAAATTGAAAAACACACCCTTCTCTATTTTAACCTTAACTACACTCATGGTCTACATTTTTATGAACACCCCAAGTCAATTCCCCTCTTTACCCTTGCATTCCTAATAACACCCCTTCTTTATTTTGCTCCATTGGTGGGTAAGCTTGAGTTCAAGCTTTGTGAGCAAATTATCTCACGTCTAGCTGAAAATATTTCTTATTTAAGAATATAAATTTGAGGTGACTCTCAATCTAACAATTTTTTTTTGGGTTTGAGTATGGATCTAAATTTTAATAAAATATTATAACCGACTCAAGTACGACTGCGTTCATATTATATTTTCACGTGAAAAGAATCAAGCAAACAAATTATATGAACGTGACAGTAATTATTAAAAAAATAATATCATATCGATTGAGAATATGTCTTGAACTAAAAAATTAAAATATATAATATTATAAAGAAGAGCCATCTTAAGAATTGAAAAATAAAAAATGACTCAAAGTTTTTAAAACCATTAAAAATAGTCTCACTACAATTATAACCATAAAAAAAAAGACTAGGAACCTCTCCCCGACTAGCATCCCCACCTAACCACTCCATGGAAATTTCACGGTTCGATCTTCACAGATGACAAGTTTCACGATTGGACGACGAACATCACGCCCATTGACAGAGAGTTTCGCGACATGGACGCGCAAGCTTGGCAGTCATGGATGAAGAGCTTGCACCCATGGACGGTGAGTTTCATGGATCGGACAACGAGTCAACGAGGGAAGTTTGTGTGATTAAGTTGAACAACACCCATGGATGGTCAGCTTATAGGGAAGATGAAGATCTAGAAAAAAAACTACACAATGTAAATAGGATATAAACACAGTCTATATATGTATACTTACGTATATTTTTACCGTAAATACATTTATATATCATATATATTCAAAACCTGTGGACTTTTCAAAATCCTTTGTTTTCGAAAATCACGCCAACCACCCACGATTGTCATTTTGTTTTTGTTTTTTAATTTTTTGTTATTCTTTAATATTTTCTTTTGAGATTTTTATAATTAAATCGAAAATTATTCATTTACTATCTTTTTCTAAAAATATAAACATGACACTCTTAACTTACTTACAAGATAGTTTTTAAGTATGAGTCAGGCCTCAAGAATTTAACAAAGCTGAAGTTGAGTATGTTGTTGTCTTATTTGAGAAAGTTGTATGAATAAAGAGATACGAGTTAACAATGACTTTGTCTTTGACGTAATTCATATATGATATATACATAATCATGTGTTATGATTTGCTATGCGATGGAATTCAACTTGTAACAATTAGAATTTATAAGCACAACTCATGTGAATCTATGTCCCCGATGGAGGCTCCAAGTGCAAAGTTTAGATTTTTATCCTTCTTTCTAATAATATCATACATAAAAAAATTGCAAATCTGAAATTTGATCTTGGTCTAAATGTTAATGGTCCAAAACTTGCTTTGGACTTTTGTAATCTATGATGGGTATATTAGTTTAGGGGTGTGCACGCTCGAGACATGTATTGAGATCTTTTTGTCACTTCTAATTAGAAGAAAAAATCGCGTGAATAAAACAGTATGTCCCGTAGTTTGGTCTAGGATGAACAATCACAACGAACTGCTTTGGGTTGACGATTTTTGCCGGTTTAAAAATTTTGGGTAACTAGCTTTGGGTTAGTTTTGGCCGGTTTCCACACAAATTGCTATATGGTAGAAACTTGATACAAAAATGTTCTATACTTAAAATAATCATCAAATATAACCAGTTATTATGAACCCACTAAATAGAAGTAAAAAAATGAGACTTGATTCCTATTATACCCCATGAAACTTATGATCTTTCTCTCCTAAAATCTCTATCTCTCCTAAACTCATATATATTTTTACACATATATACATCTCTATATGTAATAAATATATGTATATAAAGATATCATATATACATATATGTAATATATATAATATATGTTTTATAAAATAGATATGTATATATTATATGCGTTCCAACATAAATTATAACATATATACATATATGTTGGCAATTGTAATATATATGTTGGAACGCATATAATATGTACATATATATCATATAAACATAACACACACACATATATATATATATAAACAACATATAAATATATATGTTATATATAATATATAACATATATACTACTATAGCATGTTGACTAATTTCTAAAAAATTTTAAAATTCCCTCTACACTCTCCCACTATTTTCGAATATTTTTCTCTCATCACTCCTAAAGTTTCAAAAATCCTCTCCTCCTGCTCCATCTATCCCGACCTCTCTTAATAAACACAAAAAATGAATTTAAATATTATATTGGTTAATATTTAGAATTTCCAACCGAATATACCCTATTTAATCTCTAATTCAAAACAATCTCAAACGAAATTTTCATATATAGCATAAAATAGGAATCAAAGTACATGAAATATACCATATATATCAATTATCATATAAAATAGGATTCAAAGTATATGTAGGATTGATTAAAGTCTACCACTTAATAGTATATCATTTTATAGTTTTTACTATTAAAGTATAATATTTAATAGTATCTCAAGAACTCTCTTTCACTATTAAATTGTATATCATTTAATAGTTTTCACTAGTATATCAATTATATGTCTTTCTCAGGCATATGCATATATTATGCATAATACAGATTTTGGGGGGAGGGAGGGAGAGAGAGATGGAGATTTTAAGGGATATAAATAGAAAGAGAAAAATATGGAGGATGAGACAGTTACATATAACAATAAAGAGAGTAAATTAGTAACTACATAAATAAAGAAAACTATTTGATTTAATTAAATTTACTAGATAATACTTATTTATAGGAAAATGTTACATATGATGATTCTTTATAATTGTATACAAAATTATATTCAAAATGCGAAAAGATGTTTAAATAATATCATTCTTGTTAGATTCATTTAGAGAAATATGCAATTTTTTAAAATATAAGTAAGAGAATGGCAAAAAAAGTTGTATTTGCAAGAATTGTCAATTTTTTTCATAACTGTAATTTTTTTTTATAAAACTAAAATTTTTATGTACAAGTGGATTATAGAATATAACAATATATCATGAGTATATCTTTATATACTATAGTATATTTTAATATATCATGAATATATCGTAGTATTTTTAATATATTATCATTATATCGTAGTATATATAGTATATTTTTATATACTATCAGTATATCATAGTATAAATATAGTATATTTTATATATCATCTGGTACCATACCCTTTCCCACATCCAAGCTCGTCCCCCATTCTTCTTATTTATCTTTCTCGCTCGAAAACCAGAAATCTAATCGCAATAACTACTACTACCACCAATATCGGAGCCACTCGTCCCTTTACAAACTCATCAATGACAAGATTCATATCTCCAAAACCTCAACCCCATCAACTTCAGTACCCTCCACAATTTTCTATTAGAACTTCTAATTCATAATTTTTGAAGTCCCTTCAAGACTTGACAGAGAGAGAGACAAAGAGAGATAGAGGAAGAAGCAGAGAGAACAAGAGAGAGACCGAGGGAGAAGCAGAAAGAACAAGAGACGAAACAGAAAGAGAGAGAAATTGAGAGGGAGAGAGGGAACGAAAAAAAGTCATTTGTGCAATTGAATTTTTTTTATCATTTTCTAAAACAGTAAAAAAAAAGCCCATTTTCCAAATTTTCCCTTTTTGTTAGTTCTATCCACCACGTCCGATGTAGGATATGCAGCTAATCTTGGCCCATATTTTCTCCTGTCCCTCAGAATTGAGGGAAATTATAGTAAGTTACCATATTTTAAGTTTCAATTACAAAAATAGCCATCAAGTTTTCAACTGCAAAAATGGCCATCAAGTTTTTCAATTGGAGAAATAGCTCTTTAAAAAATAACCAGATTCATCTTCGTCGGGAACGGTAAAATAATATGTTTTATCTAGAATTAAACATGTTGTTTACATATAGAAAACGGCAGGTTCACTAAGTAAACAAATGGTTTATGTGAAATATTTTGATGAATTTCTCCAATAATTAATAATTTTATATGTGAAATATTTTGGTGAATCCCTTAAAATTCTCTTTGTATCCCACTATGAATTTGGTGAACAACAAAATACAAATCTATTTTGGTGAACCTCTACAATATTTATTAATTTTGTAAGTGAAATATTTTGGTGAACTTCACAAGATTCCTTTTATACCCTACTATGAAATTGGTGAATACTAAAATACAAAGTCGATTTTGGTGAACCCCTCAAAAAATTATTAATTTTACACGTGAAATATTTTGGTGAATCTCTCAAGATTCCCTTTGTACTCCGCTACGAATTTGGTGAACACCAAAATACAAAGGCAATTTTATTGAACCCCTCCAAGAATTATTAATTTTATACGTGAAAATTTTTGGTGAACCCATCAAGATTCCCTTTGTACCTCATTACGAAATTGGTGAACACCAAAATATAAAGGTAATTTTGGTAAACCCCTCTAAGAATTATTAATTTTGCACGTGAAATATTTTGGTGAACCCCTCTAAGAATTATTAATTTTACACACGAAATTTTTGGTGAATTCCTTAAAATTTTCTTTGAACCCCACTACGGATTTGGTGAACATTAAAATACAAAGTCAATTTTGGTGAACCCCTCAAGATTCTTTTTGTACCTCACTACGAATTTGATGAACACCAAAAAACCCAATCACCACTCTTCAACTTCCAAATGACATTCTTTAGCCTCTAAACGTCATCCTAAAAGTGCAAATCACCATCCTTTGTTATCAAACACTAGTTTAATTGCTCTAATCGCCAATCAACACCCTAAACGTCATTTCACAACTGGCGATTGCTAATGTGTCCACTAAACGTCATTTATTTGGCTCTAATCGTCATGTTTTTTTGCCTTAATCGCCATCTTCACTAAATATCTAAAAATTATAATTTTTAATTAATTACCGTACACCAGACTAGTCATTGATAAAATAGAAAAAACTCATTCTATAAATGCAAACAATCACCATATTCACTTATTAAGTGAAATTATATTGGATTAAGTAAGAATTCCTGTTACAATTGAACACTTATTCATAAACTCGTTAAAAGTTGACATTGATAATGTTGTTGTGCTTTTGTGACAAGTATCGAGTGAGAAGTGAAATTATATGTCGCGACGTTATGATGACCGGTAATTTTTAAACATTTAGTCATTTTCACAAACTTACTTAGTCATTTTCAAACATTTAACCCATTTTCACACACTTAGTCATTTTCAAACACTTAACAATTTTCACAAACTTACTTATTTTCACACACTTAGTTATTTTCACACGTTTAATCATTTTTACCCACTTCTTCATATTTAAACACTTAGCCATTATGTGAAATTAGATTGGATTAAGTTGAATTCCTGAAGTAATTTACAACTTACCAAATACACTTAGCAATTTTCACATAGTCTCAGTTGCTATGAAACACTTGGTCATTTTTACAAACTTAGCCACGTATATGCGCTTAGTCATATTTTCATACACTGAGGCAAGTATCACACTTAGTAATTTTCATACATTAATTATTTGTCACTTAACTATATTTTCATGCACTTAGATATTTTCACATACGCTTATCGATTTTTCACACACTTAGCTATTTTAAAAGATTTAGCCACTCTTATTTTCTCCAGTTTGTTATTTTCAAGAACTTAGTCATTTTCACACACTTGATCATTTTCATACCTGTAGTCATTTTTTATACACTTATTTATTTTAACAGATTTTGTAACTTTTCATACACTTCCTCGTTTCACTTGTACTTGGTCATTCATATTGCTTGTCTCATCTATAATGTATACTCTTCGCAAAGATCCTTTCATTTCTTCAAGCTCTCTTCAAAGACTTCACATACTTAGTCATATTAAAACTCTTAGCCATTTTTATATACTTGATCATTTTCACATACTAATCTCATTGTAAGTCTTTATGATATAATAACTCGTTGCTAAATAAAAAAAATTAATTCAGACTTTCCTTTAAAAAAGTATATCATTCATTGGTGTCACTGTATATACATATTCTGTTTTCGTTACAAATCACTTCTATTTTAAACTCTACAACTTCTAACTTACTTTCTGGTTATAACACAAATACAATGGCGAAGAATTTTTAATAATTGCTTCAGCTGCGTTGTTTCATTCCAAGTTGGATATGTACTCTATTCTTTATAGATGTTCTTCCATTTCTTCAATTCACTATAATTTAAAAAAGATGGTTTTAGGAATATGCATATCTCCAAATGTTGGTCATTGGTAACAAAATGGTCCAAATCAAATGTCTTAAAAGGTTAGCCATTAAGTTTGGCATTTTCATTAGAAACATGCATTTCAACAATATTCTACAAAGATTCATAATAATTGATATCATAAATTCATTTTATTGTTTATTGTTCCTAAGTCCATAGGCTTGCCAATTACGAAAACCAATTTAAATGGGGGCATACAGAGTAGAAAAGTTTAATGAGAGAATAAAAGGTATCCTACAAAATGAAAGTCACTGAAGCCAATTCTGAACTTTGAGCAGATACATATGCAAGTAATATACCTCTTACAGAAAATGAGGAAAAATTACAATGCTTGACCAACAATTAAGCACCTCAAATCTATAAAAAAAATCAAAGATTTTCTACACGCACTAAAGATGCTAATAAAGAGTTACTTTACTGTCCATGCTAATAAAGAGTTACCAGGAATGTTCAAAGCAATTTTTTTCCGGTCAGGCAACAGAAGAAAATCAAGTTAAAGAAAGAAAATGAGGGAGAGCTAATATAAAAAAAAATAAATAAAAATTAGACAATATATAGAACCGAAGTAGCTTTGAGCTAAGAAATTACCACATAGCAATATTCAACTGAACAAAGAATAAATACTTAATGAACCTCTAAGAACCTTCTGTTGTGAATCAAGCTTTACTATAACATCTGTACGACGAATGGCTATGACCTGACAAATGTATCTTTTCAGTGGACCTACATGGATTCTCAGGGTTTAACCAATGGAGAACATTCCATCTTTATCCCCTTAGTTGACTAGATCAAAAGTTATAGATTAGTAGGAATAGAGAAACATGAGTAATATACAACCCACAACATATGGGAAAGACCACATATATACATACACTCAGGTTTATTTTCCCTTATTTGCAATGATTGTTTAGGTAACAATGGTGACTTGAGAGATGATGGGAAATCTTCAAAAAGTGAGGTCGAACTACCTTTCCCACCACACTAATTAAAAAGCAGGGAAGAAGAATTTATCAATTAGCAAGGACATTAACAATCGATACAAATGCAAGAGGATAAAGAGAGACTTACAATCTTATCACTGAAAGTATCATAAGAAACCTTAATTTTCTCACACATATGAGATTTACAGCAGAAATAGACACCATTTTGCTACTCATTTTCATCAAATATGAAAATGGTGTGCCTATAAATATATTTCACAATCCCTTGCCTATATTATGTTTGAGATAGACTCAATCAGATGACTTTCACATTCTTCAAGTATATCTATCCAATTACATGCTGGTCATCGCAGCGCGTGAGCGACGAAAGCGTGAAGACGCGTGGCCTTTTAAAAAAATTAAACTTTTAATAAAAATATAATATTTTAATAAAAAAACTTGCGTAATGCCACGATAACCAAATAAAAAATTTTATTGAAAACTTTTTTTCAATCAGTCAGGATCCATTATATATTTATAAGTTAAATCTACAACATACAAGGTTAGGAATCATATACCTTTTGTAATCTATATCAAGTGTCCTTGTAAAAACTGATCGATATTTTATTTCCACAAAATCGTTCCAACGATTAGTAGAATCTGAGATCCACACCAAGATCTTCCAAATCAATCCTCAACGCACTAGGACGTGTGTGAGCACATAGAATATTACAAGATATTTTTTTTGTCTCTATATGTTCTCAACACATGAGATTTAGATATTTACTAAGAAGGACTTTAGTAAGACGATTCTCTAAAAAAACGTGATGATTATTCTTTTAGAGATTTGATTAACATTTAAGCACTGAAGGAAATCTCTCTGACACCAATCGTGTTCTCAATTCAACTTTTGATTGACGGACTGATGATCTGATAAACTGATTCTCTTTTTTTCTTTCAACAACTTAGGCCATTAGAATAATATCAGTGTATATTCTAGATGATGGCGTATCACATTTTTAGGGATAAATTAAAATAATATTTAATTATAAAATTATCAATTATAGTGAGACCCACTGTATTTGTGCACAACTGCAGTGCCACATGGCACTGGAGTGTGCGGTGAGCTAGGACAGTGCCTCACGGCACCACTGTAGTGTCATGTGGCACTACATTATTTCACACTCACTACTGTAGTGCCACAATAGTCGATATCAATTTCTGATACCCTATCAGTGATTGACACACGACAATTACTGTGAATTATATATTTATTTTAATTAGATAATTATCTAGATATCAGTTAATTCAAAAGTTATCATATTTGATTATCCCTATCAACTAACTTATTTGTTATTTTATAAATAATAGATTTAGTTAATTTAAATTATTATCTAATAATAATTTAATTATCTAATTTCACAAATTAGATATCCTGTCTCACTTATCGATAATAAAAAAATTGATAATTATATATATATATATAATTTCTGAAAATTATATTTGAATATAAAAATAATTTAACTAATTAATCACACATAATTATCTCATAATTATGTACTTGCCCCAAAATAATTTTTTTTTACGAGTCAGTCATTTTCTCATGTCGTGAAAGATTCACACCCTAGATAACGTCGTATAAAGGTGACTTGGGGATCATGGACCTATAATCCTAAGCTCTAATAAACCAGATTATTAATTAAACTCTTTAATTAAATAATCTTATTTATTAATTTCATTATTACTCCACTATAAATATGAAATTGTACTCTTAGAGATTATATAATGTATTTACGAAGTATTCTCATATAGTCTGCTGAAATAATCATTTCATGTAGTCCTGTCCTCCGATTATTGGTTCTTAAATTAGAACTAATAAAAATTACCATTTTACTCTTCTAATTACCTCTTGATCCTTAAGTACCATTAATCCACTAGTGAATGGATAATTTATAATCTTATTATAAATTTGAGCTCAATAACCATTTAGTTCTAGAATTAACACTTAAGAGAACTAATATACAATCTATTAGAAAAACTTATATTCTAAATCTTATAAGATCATGTCCCTGGCCATCCACATCACAGGATCTCCAAAAGAAAAATCACTAGCTTGATTAAAAAATAGACATTAACGAGTGAATCAAAAGATCTAGTAGACATGCATAATAGTTCATGCCTACTCAGGATTCAGACTGATCTACATATGTTCATTGAATTGATGTGTATTAAATCTTTATGATAAACGACACGTTAATAAATATATTAATTCACATCGGTCCTGTCATATATAATCTTATTATATAAAGTACTTTCACTAAGATGTTTATCTACATTAATGGTCCGGATTTAGATCACATGCATTCATAATGTTTAGAGAATTGTACTAGCAACCATTCATTAAAGATTTCATACTTTAATATGTTGCTGATAATTTTATTCATTATCTATTCTTAATCCTCTCATACTAATACAATATCATAATTTCATTAATGAATGTGAAATTTTCAAATATTTATATAAATTATTCAACAATAATTTAAAAGAACAATTATAAAAAAATGTAATCATCTTTAAATTTCATATCAAAATGTCGATACACATGCTTTAAGGGCATAACCTCCAACATAACCAGCCTACCAAAAAAATTCTATCCAGTAACCATCTAACAATAACATAGGCCAACATCAAACATTGATGGGACCTTCCAAACTCTGACAGCATCATTAACATATATGGTCTTTACGCTTTTTTCTCTAGAAGTAAATTTAGATCCTATGCTTCAAGTTTTGACATCTAACAGTCATTAAAGTAGGTCATTGAGGGCTATCTTTCAAAATCTTGACACACAAGATAAGTGGTGTAATCCAACTAAGACTCATTACATTGTACGTAAGAGACGAAAAATAAATGAGAATTATCTAAAGAACATACCTTGTAGTTTTCATCTTTCTCTATATTAATTATAACACCAAAATATTTTCTCCTATTATGAAAAGAAGTAAATCAATGATCTAAAGCATTTAACAAAGGTTTGATCTCACCACAAATGTTAGAAAGGGTTTTACCCACAAATGTCAATTTATTGATGTTGCGCACTATCTTAGCCCTCCTGAGAAATTGACACAAAATGGCAGGATAATCAATATCTTGGTAGAAGTAACATTCAAAACAAGCCATATGCACACTGATATCTTCAGGTCATACCTGATTAACTTTTGCTTCAATGTTCTGGTTCTTAGCATCGATGTCCCTTTTTGAGAAAGCAAGAAAATGTCAGTTATAGTTATAGAGACATCTTGATATTATAATGTAATTAAGCTCAATTGCTAACCTAGTTTAAGTGACAGAGAAGATGAAAAGGGTTTGCGATTCCCCCTCTCAGATTTTATAGAAGAAATGACATAATCAACAACAAACACCAATCATTTCCTGCCCAAAAAATTAAATATAATCAAGATGAAGAAAATCACCTTAAACAATCTGATTTTGTTTTCTTAGAAGCCAAACAGAGAGGGGGGGGGGGGG